>JAWLRI010000564.1:416179-439064 GCA_034781795.1 Crypturellus tataupa | reverse complement strand
CCCCCCCCGCCCCCCCCCCCCCCCCCCCCCCCAATCCCCCAGCCCAGCTCATCTTGGCACTGATGCTGCATCCACAGCCCTGGCACTGGGATGCAAGCTTTTCCCAGAAATGTCGCCACGGAGGAATGAGGAAATAAAGGCAGAAAATGTGACACATCAGCAGAACCATCTCTGGACAGTCCCAGCCACTCTGCCCTGGGGCCCTAGGCTCAGCCGAGCCCTGTGCTCACCACAGGCCCTCCGGCTCCGAAACACAGGCCACAACTACCTTGCGGAGTGGGGTCTGCCCACTCTGTCCTGGGAGCAGCCCTGCAGCAATGCAGAAGGCCCCTGCAGTGGGACTGGAGGCCTCTCTATGGGGCCGGGAATGTGCAGAGCTCCCGAGATGGGACTGGGAGCCGGTGGAGGGAAAAGACAGCAGAGCCAGACTGGGCATCCACTGCATGCCAGGACGGCTCCCATGCTGTCCCTAGCCTCTGGGACCTGGGCTGCCACTGCTTCCTGCCTGGGTGACGTAAGATAGACATCGGCTTGGGGGACAGCTCTGCGTCCCCCCAGCACCAAGAACCACCCCCCCCCGGGTAAAGCACCAAGTCCTGGTCAAGCATCACACAAGTCCCCAGGCTCCAAACCTTATGCTTCGTGCTGCGTCCTCCAAATGAGTCCCATCTCCCCATGCACTGAGCCCTGGTCTCCATGCGCGCAGCCGCTCGCTCCCTCTCCAAGCCCACCTTTCCACCCCCACCCCGCCCCAAGATGCATCCCCAGCAGCGAGGCCCTGGGTCCCAGAGCTGCCCACGGGTGCCGCGGCGGGGGCCCTACTCACCGCGCTGCGCCAGGGCTGCCGCAAGGGAAGGGTCTGTTCAGCATTAACGCAGCAGCAACAGGAAATAGTTTGGAGGAGGCTGGCGGTCAGCGTGGCTGCTGCAGAGCCAATGGCAGCCGCGGCCGCTGCACCCGCTCCCCTGGGACACGCCGCGAGGAGCTCTGCAGCGAGTGGACCCCCACACATTTGTCCCACGCGGGTCCAGCCGTAAGCTGCCCCTCATGGCCTCCCTCAGCCCCTCCCGTCACCCTCTCTCTCCCCTCACCCTCTCCCTCCCGCACTGTGCTCGGCCCTGCACAAGACCATGCTCATGTGTAGCGACAGGGAACTTGGGGAGGGGGCAGCACAGGGCCCTGTGGGGCAGGGCAATGGGGGGCAAAATGAGGGCATGTGGGGGCAGCATGGGACCCCCAGCCCCTGCCCCAGCCTGATCACCCTGCTTCCCCCGTCCCTGCGGTTGCTGCGCTCCTCACTCTCGTTACGAACTTTTATTGCCAACATGCAGGAGTAGTTCCGCTGTAGTACAAAAATAATGTCTTTATACAAACTTTTTTTGTTTTTGTTTTGTTTCATTTTTACAACAGGTTCCTTTCCCACAGCATCTCCCCTCTGGCCTGGCGGCTCCCACTGCCCCATGTGGCCCTTCCCATTTGCTTGAGCACAAGCATGAGATGCCAGCAGCCACGACTCCCAAACAAGCCCCACACCATCAATATTGCTTTAACTTGGAGGGGAGGATAGGGAGACACAAACTGGGGAAAGGAAGGAGGGTCAGGAGCAGCCCCTGGCTCGAGCAGCCACTGGCCAGGGGCTCATGTCCCTGCAGCGCTGGCAGTGGCACCAGGGCAGCTGGGGCAGGGGGGCCAGGACCCATCTGCCCTCTCCAACAATAAATAAGGCGAGGATGTGGAGGGGGCCCAGGCACGCTGCAGTAGTGTTCAGGAGGCCCGGCCGGTGGTACCACGTCAGCATCGGGCACTGCACAACGCTTCCTGTGCTCCTGCTGCAGCCCTGCTATCCCAGGAGGAAGGTGCAGGACGAGCAGGAGCTGGCTGCTTCCCTCCTGCGGCAAGACAAGGCAATGATCCATGAGCAAAGCTGCTGGGGGTTCCGCCTGGGCAAGGGAAAGGAACCGGTGGCCAAAATGGCCCCAACAGCAGGGCCAGGGGCTAGTCCTGCTCCTGGCCTGTCCCTCGCTGGCTGCGCTGGCCCTGCGAGGCCACCCCACAGCAGGGAGCAGAGCCAGAGCCCTGCATGGGGAACCAGGAGCCCTGTGCGAGAACAGTTAATCTGGCAAGACAGGCATCCAGTTCACAAAGTGAGGCTCAGAAACAATCTTTCCTGTTCTCAACACAGACAAATGCTCTTCCATTGGCATGACGTGACAAACTGGGACATACTTCTCCAGGCTACACCCCCCGCCCAAGGAGAGCAGAGCAAGGCCCAGTTTTAGGTGGTTAGGCTGGATGGCAAGATAAGCTAGAGAACAAATACAGCAGAGACTTGAGGCAGCCCCTTTCTAATTCTAGCAGATGTTTCTGGGAAGCTTTTTCACATTATAACTCATATATTATATCTGTACCACAAATGAAGTGTGAAAATGCTAAATCAATTAATGCAATTTTAACTGCACCTTAGATAAGCTACTGAAAAAATAAGATTAAATCATATATTCTTATGAAACTAGAAGAATCAGTGAAAGATGAAAGAGGTCAAAGGCCAAGATGGGCCAAGTTCTGCAAAACCTTTAAATAACTATGGACAAGACTAAATCCTTGCAGTGATTGTCTGCAACGACAATTCTCGTCTCACACCGTGGCTGTGTTCTCGGGAACAGCGCTTAGTCACAGTAGGCAAGTGGGCTGTCTGTGTGCTGCTTATCGAAGGCCTTGGTGCTCAAGGCAGTGCTCGAGCCGAGGAGGGTTAGACGACACATTCAAATCAGGTTAAAAACAGAAAAAGATTTGATGTAGATGGAGGGAAGTGGGAGGTTTCAAGAAGTTCTTTCTTTCAAGAAACCCAGATAAATCTAAGCTTATTCAAACCATATGGAGTGAACGCAATCGGCCGACTCTCCACACTACACACAGCCACAACTCTCGTGCCAGTAAACCAGTTTCACCCTTGGTCATCTTCTCCTTTCTGACTGGCTTTGCTTGATCCAGAGAACAGCATGGTTAAAAAGACAAGAGAGGTAGATTACAAAGTCATGATTAAAAGCAGATTAGTCATCTAGGCTTGGATTTAAAAACAAAGATTCCAGAAGATGCCAAGAAGATTGCTGCTTTCAAAATGAGCTTTTCCCAAGTCTTCTCCCTCCAGAGTGAGTGTGAGTATGTGTCCCTTAACAGAGCTCAAAAGAATTGCTACATTATTCTCCATCATGGGACACCAGTATTGCTGTTGAGTTGTAGTAGGTGACGTGAAAGGCAGATTGCAGGATGGTGCTTGTGCTCTCAGGTGTGTGGGAAGCTACTTTCGAAGGTACCTCTGGGCCAGGATAGCTGCATCCAAGGGGTTCATGGGCTGGGCATCATGGCCCAGGCGTCGCACAGGGGGAATGTTCCCAAACTGTCGCTTCTGTAGGAAGCTCTTGGCCTCATGCAATGTGTTCTTTTCCTCAGCCAAGAGTAGCTGCTGTCTCATGTAGTTCTCAAATTCGTATTGCGAGCACTCCTCTGTCACCTTTACCTGCAAGAGAACTGTCTCAGCAGAGCCACAATGACAAGCAGCATTCCCCTAGCAAGTTGTGCGTGTGCTGAGCTGGTCTGGAGGATCATGGAAGTGTGGAAGCAAACACTTCCCACAGTTCTCAACACACACTGTGATCATCTCCAATGACCCAGAACTACCATGGACAATTAGAACTCAACATAGGAAAACACTTTCGACTGGACCTGCTGCTAAACTTACCCGTAGGTATTCCTGGTGGCACCAGGAACAGACAGAGGTCTGAAAACCCTGCAGTTCTGTCTTGGGGCAGCTCAGCCCACCGCTGCCAGGTACTCAGGAGTTAACAGAGTTGTTGGACCACAGTTCTCACATCCCTCCTATGCCCAGTGGAGGGGGAGCTTGCAGAGATTTCTGAAGGTAAAGCTGCCTGCTGGGCGCTGCGCCACAGGCAAAAGCTCTGAGGAGACTGCCCCCAAGCAGTGAGGTCACTGGCCATCCCTTCCAACATAAAATAACACTGGCAAGAAAACAGGATGTTTGCTCCCATCACAGAATGCACTGGGGACACTGAGCCAAGGCTACCAGCACTTCCTGGCTCTCCCGGCGTGTGCAGCACTGAACACATCTTGGAGAGCAGACACCCCAAAACTTGTGTCAGCTGAGCACAGCTCCACAGAGCACAGCTGGCTGGTTACCCTCTGCATCCCTCTTCCAGCAGCATAAAGACTTTCCTTTCCTTTGCACAAGATGGTGATGGATTCAGCAGCATCCTAGAGCAGATCCTGACCATCCTCCCCTCACTAGCTCAGGGTCAAGGGGCTTGGCACAGGGGCAAGGAAAAGCAGCACAAGGCTGTGAAAGGATGAAGGACAAATACTCCCCAGAAAATGCAGCCCTGGGAAGCAGAGCTGAACACCCACTCCTCCACATGCGCCACAGGGTGACCGTCCTGCACACCCACCTCTTGGGGGTTTTCAGGGTTGGCCACTTGGTCATCGATGTCTGGCACAACTTGCAGAGGACCACTCAGAGAGGACATAGACTGCCTGGGGGTGAGAACACATTGTTAAAAACCCAGCACGGTGGCAGCTCCCTCACCCAACAGACTAGTCACAGTACTGCTGCCTAGCCATTGCTGCACACTGCGCTGCTGGATTCCCGCTAGACTACTGCTCAAGGACACCTCCAAATTCACAGTCAGCTTCCACTGATGGAAATTATGGTAAAATCCCCCAGAGCTTTTGTTTTTGTTTCTTTAAACAGAATGTGGAACACTAACATCTTGCACAGATAGGAGAGAAAACAGCCATGACTCCAAAAATCAGACTTCCCTGCTGACTCAACATGCAGTACCAGAGCTTCACTTGGATTGTACAGCACCGAGCGAGGGCTGAGGGCTGCTCCCTGCACCCTAGTAGGACCCATTTCAGCTGGAGAATCCCCACCTCACACATGTAGCAGTGCTCCTACTTGTAATGCTGTCTCATCTTCTTTCTCTCTAGCTCTCAAGTCTGCTTTTAGTTAATTGTCAATGCAGGGCTAATTACAATCTTGTAGGAAATGACTGTCTTTGCATTGCATTCACAGATACATGTACAATATTCCTGACCATTAGCCTATTTCTTGAATGTCAAATTTGTAAAGGAAAGAGGAGGCAGAGAGCAGCTAAGGCACTCCTGCATCCCAGTACTGTTTAGTAATTTTGTTGCTTTAAAAAAATCCAATCCTTTTGTCACAATGCATTTGCATTAGCCACTCTGCATTCATTAGCAGCCACTGATGTCACCTGCCAACAAAATGGAAATGTTTCTGATACAGGATTAGAAGACTTCTGCAGTTCTCAGACTGTCCTCTGATCTCTTGCATTTGGCAGTGGTCTGATGACCGCAGCTGAAACAATAACAATTTGAGGCCAGACACTCTGCATTCCTGTCTTTCCCCTCTTGAACATACCATGATGCTATGATGGAGCTCAGTGAATCCAGCACTTCAGAAGCTGTCAGACGCTGCTGTGGATCCAAGACCAGCAGTTTTCGGATCAAGCACACAGTGTTTTCCGAGACCCGACCATCCCTGGGAGAGAAAAAGCACAGTGAGTGCGAGTGTCACCTGGCCGAGTATCTGAGGTGGGCAGAGTGAGCAGCAGGATAGGCAGGTGGAGGGCATGCAGGTCAGGAGCTGCAGGAGCCACTTCTGCTCTGAGTTGGGAGACCCCAGAATTAACAGGTGGTTGTTTCCCTGCCCCAGCGACATGAGGCCCTTCTCACCTTTGCACAAGATGTCCCAGCTCAGCCACTGCTTCCTTGGTGTCTACTGCATACACAGCCTTTGTTCTCATTTCTGCTGTGACCCTCAGTGGCTCTGACCAAAGCCCCTCCAGCTCCTGCTGCCACAATAAGGCACAGAGAGCTGCCTGTGCAGGCATCAAGACTGGGGCTGCCCTGGGACTGGCTGTACTCACTCAGGGATGGTGTACTCGGCAGCCTTGATTTTGCGGAAGAGCTCCTGAGGTATGCTGTCATAGAAGGGGAACTGCCCGTAGAGCATGGTGAAGAGCACAACCCCCAATGCCCACATGTCACTGGGCTTCCCACGGTATGGCCGTCCTGCAGGCAGAGACACAAAAGCAAAAGGCTTTATACACACTTCACATCTGTGGTCCACCTGAGGCAGTACGAAACGAGAAGCAACCTCTGCACATGCTCCTTTTTTGGAATTAAAATGCTCAGCCCTTCCTATTCCAAGGCAGTATAAACCTCTCTGAGGTGCACCCTTGCAAGCAAGGAAACCAGTCGTCTCCACAGATGTTTCCCTAATCTCAACAAGCAAGGTTCATCCTTACTGAAGGGCTTTGATATGATCTGAGAGCATCAAGTAACCTGAACCACAAGGGCATTGCACAGGTATTTGTTCCAGAGAGCACGGCAGCCCCAGCACAGCATGGGAGCAGCTAGAGGGAAACACTGCTTTAAAGTCTCTGCAATCATACAGTACATCAACAACAGCAGCTTGCACAAGGGTCAAAAATTAAACTCTAATGCTGCACCACAGCACAGAATTAAGAGAATGACTTCCCCTGACTCACAGAGTGAGTCATTGCTGCAGTATTCACTATCTGTACTAATTATTCTCTGCTTTATATGCTCAAAAAAGGCACCCCTCCCTCCTCCTCCAGCTTCTCCTGCAGTGACAGTTCAGCAGTCACAAAATGCAAGCCATCTTGTTGAAAAAGACAGTTTCTCCTGCACACCTAAACCAATGATTAATTCTTTGGGTTTTTTAGCTTCCTCTTAAACAGAGATATTAGTGATACAGACAGAAGGATGTTCTTATGTACCAGGGACAGCGTCTTAGCGTCCCTTAGCATGAAGACGGTGGTGAAGTTTGAAGTGTCCTTAAATAACTTCCTTCTGCATCTGGAGGGGATCAGAACCGAGAGGTTTTAAAACAGCTTTTTCAAGAAAACGGACGATTGGCCTACACAGAGCCCTGCAGCAGAAGGGCTGCTTGTCTCCCCAGGAGAGCACAGTACCCCAGCCTGGCAAGGAGGAAGGCATCCAGGCAGCCCTTTGCGGGCACTAGCCAGCTGAGTTACAACTAAGTTACAACTGCTCCTGCAGAGTGGTTGGCTCATACCATTGCCCTGGTTACAAGGGCCTCAGGATATCCTGAAGAACAGGAAGGGCCTGAAAAAAAAACCAAAAAAAAACCAAAAAAAAACAAACAAAAAAAACACATTCTGTCTTCCCCAACCTGCCCCTGCCTCCCTTCCTGGTGGAGTCCTGCCCAGAAGAGAAGCAACCTCAGACCTGTCTGGCAGATCACAAGGGAAGAGCTCAGCGGCCGCACTCATTGCCACTGCCTTTAATGCTGAGGGGATGGCATCAGGTCTTGAAATAAGAACAGAAAAGACTATCTCTATCTGAAGGCACTTCTCAAATAAAAGACTTTTAGAGAACCAAGGCCAGTAATGAATAATTTTGATCTTTTGCAGAGTTGTTTTATTGTATACCTTATCCTCTCACAAACAACTGCCCCAGGAAGACTGGCAAGGATTCTGGATTGCACTCTGCTATGGGCCTGACAGTGAATGCTGATGCCCAACACAGCGTAGACTTAGATGGAAAAAAGTTATTACTAAAAAAGCTAGGATCACAGTTTTACGTAACTTCACACCATTCATTCAGAGCATCCAGCAGCTAGTCAATTAGCACATCTTAGAGCTCAGGCAAGAGAAGGCAACTGCTGCTGCAGGCAACTAATACACAGAACCTGCACTCATTCCTGAAGGTTCCAGGCACTGAAGACACTCAAAAGGTGGGAAAACGTTAGGAAAAGCTTTTTTCCTAGATATCTGTTTAAAGTCTCTGTGGGAAATAAGATAGTCCTGGTCATTCTTTGTATTTTTAAATAACTCTCCTCAGTCAGCCTAGAAGCGCCTGGGGCATCAATAGTTCCCTTTTGGAAACAAGCAGCAACAGCAGCAACTGCTCCTCTTACTGTCATTGCTTGGAATAAACTGACATTATAGTGGGATTTGAACTGATTGTTTCTTAGGCCTTGGGACTGACCTACTGCTTAAGTCAAGGCTCGGGAACAAAATTCAGACATGGAAATGGAACATCTTGTTTGCAGCAACTTATTTAAGAACGGACAGGCAGCTTTAAATTAGCTTCGAAGTTCAGGCTAGCCTTAAGACAGAATTTATACTCATTCTTTTCCTCTCTGCTTTCATAGTTGGAATAATAAACTAGGTACTATAAGTAGACCCTCTTTAAAGAGGATCTGAGAAAGCAGGTTTCATATGGGAACAGAAATAGTTTTCATTTAATCACAAGAGCCACAAATAAAGGAAAAAAAAAAAGTATAGGTGCAGGGTCTGTGAACTCCTCTTGAGAACTTAAGTGGATGGCCTACCGCTGAGTACATCTGGGCTGATGTAAGCAGGGCTCCCTCGCTGGTCTTTCAGCAGGTCATCTTCACTTACTAGGTGCTTCCCGAGACAGAAGTTTGTTATGGTAATTCGGTGAGTCCTGGGGAGAAGCAGAAGGAATCAGTGAACAAGGACAATCATGTCACAAGCCAGACAAGGGGAACAGAGGATGTCTACATGTTTTTTGGGGATGCTTGAAGTGGTTATAGGATCAGTTCCCTCCTGCTGGTAGGGATTTTACGCATGTCCACATGACCTGCGAGATTCTTTTAGAGAGGGCACAGAGAAGCTATTTTACAGCTGTGGATGAAACCCATATCAGACTCGACGGGTAGAAGTGAGTGGGACTGTAAGCGCAGGGTGCTCAGGCGACTTGCCCACCTTGCAGCCACGCAGGGGACAGCCTCCCCTGAGGTTCCTACAGCAGTGCAGCTGCAGTGATCAGCAGCACCGGGATTTGCACTTCGGTACTTGCTGACCACACAGGGTCTTAACCACTGTTAAGAAAATAAGTATTTTAACAGCTGATACGCTCCTACCCTTCCCAGTTGCCATTGCTAAGGGTATCTTCACACAACGTATCCTGTAGGCCATCCCACAGGAAGGGCTGCTGTATTTATCCTGCTAAGCACTGTTTGCCTATGCACCTCCAGCAGGCCCTCCGGGGAGGAGGCTATAGGACCCTTCATCAGATTCAGTGCAGCTGCTTATGTTCCCCAAGAATCCCACAGCAGAATCCCACGGCAGTTCTCCTTGATCTCCAGACTCATCTTTACAGCAAGGTACACAGAATAGAGGAATTATATTCAATACTAAAAAACACTCCTGTATTTAAGTATCTCATAAAACCTGAGAACTGCAGGTATGTGCAATTTCTGTATTAAAACACCCCTATTTCCCCATGATACTGTCTACTCCAAATCAGGAATTTTTCTAGGAAAAGTATGATCATTACACAACAGTTACCGCCACATTAAAACTTCCATGTCACTTGGGTAATTTGGTTCTTAACATACAAATTAAAGGACTGAGCAGAAAAATACTGTTAAGACTTCTATATTCTTGAAAACAGGATCTGAGAGCATGAATTAAATCAGTTAAAATAACCATGAAATATTTCCAGCAAATCTAACAGACAAACAAAATAAAACTGAGTATGGGTTGGCATTGAAGAGCTGATTAATAAGACAGATTTGTGTTTAAGAAGTGTTAGATTCAACTGTCAAGAGACTTTCCCGGGTGAATAACAAGTTCTGGGATTTGTTAAAGATTCAAAAGACTAAGTGTTCTGAAGGACACAGAAATGTTTGTGATTGCTTGGTTTTATTTAGCCACTGAAACTTGATCTAAACTGTAACTTAAAAAAAAATGTCTACATGGGAGCTCAACCCAGAGAGGCTCAATGTGAGCATCTTCAAGAGACAGTGCTTGGACGTTTTCATTAGCCCAGGAGATCAACATGCAAGGCTCAGCGTTTAGAGTGATATATAGCTCAGCTTGGTTCTCCAGCACATAGGAAACACCTTGCTGTCTTTTGTCAGCGTGTCTGGAACAGAACAAACATTTCTATCAGTCCAGATGACTGGTCCTCTCCATGGAAATCTATTCTTAAGCTTCACCCACCCTTTCAAATGACTCACTGCTTTGGAGACTACAGGCAGGTTTTCTTTACCAGCTGATGCTCTTGCCAGTAAAAAGCAAGTGTATTACGTAGTTCAAAGAATGACTTTGACAAATAAGTTGATGCAGCTTCAAATATCTTCTCCCTTACACCTTGCCCAAAACAGGAGGGAAGCTCTGTGAGGACCCTTGAAGCAGCAACCCCAGTCTGCCTATTTCTAGCAAGCAGGAGAATAAACAAGCAAGTGACAGGAGATTCATCCTACAGCAGCTAACTAGAGAGCATCTAGAACAATTTTCAGGTGGCCCCAGGGAAAACAAACAAACAAAAAAATTCCCCCAAAACTGCTGTTATGGGGAAAACGAAGTTTATTTCAATAGGCAAAATCCCTTTGCCTTGTCCCTAAGTTTGAAAGGGAAAACAGCTGTGGCAAGCCTGGATGCTTTGAATAGACCCTAGAAAGTTGCAAACCCAAACCCTCCTTCCTTTTACTTACTCTGCAAAGTGCAGGTAAGAGCTTTTACTGAAACAATCAGTGACAAATTTTCACAAGTTTAACTGCAGATAAACCCCAGCCTTATACCCTTCAGGGCAGTCAAACCCATTCCAATAGGACTGAAAGAGAAGTACTCAGAGATTTGCATCAGCATCCTTTGCTATGAGTGAGTCACACTTTGGTTATGACCCTTTTGACTGATGCTATGCCTTCTCTCTCTCTTTTTCTAGGAACTTAATTTGCACCTCCTACCCTTGGGGAAAGGCGGGGAACCACGCCCACCCTTCTGGCGCACTGGCATTCATTTTCTCCAGAGTAAGTGGAGAGGCAGCAAAAGGACTAAATTCCTGCTCTTACATTTCACATCAGGAAGATCCTCACGTTAATCTTATTTCCAGAGCAGGTGTGCAGTGCTAAAGGCATGCATTTCCTACTAAAGCCAGGGTGTGTCCATGGCACAGACCGGATCCATCCGAGACCACTATCACTTATATTGCTCACAACTGTGCTGGTGGCTTCAGAGTCGAAGCTGGTTCAGGAAGCTTACATGTCCCAACACATTATAAAAGGCAATGACCAAAAAAAAAAAAAAAAAAAAAAAAAAAAGGCTTAGGTTGAAAGCAAGACAATGAACAAAAACAAATCCAGAAACATCATAAAACAACAGGCACTAAGAAGCTGTTATGCAGCAAGGAAAGGGCCTACAACAGCATTTGGAGATAAAACACAGCTGAGTTCTCCTCCTCCATATGGATTAATTCAGTCATCACACTATTACCAAATATCTTCCAAACAGACTCTTTAAAAGAATATTTAGAAGAACTATAGCCAAGAAAGCCTGGGCAGTATTGCAAGCTAGCAGAGCTAGGGATGTTCCCAGGTTACCAAGGCCTTGCTTCCCACTGCGCTCTGAATTTATTTTACTTTACATTTATCCCCAATATCCCTGTGACCCACTACCACAAATCAGACAGGTTCTGGTCTGTCTTGTGCTTAAACAACCAAGAACATCTTGGTTATGGGATCTACAATGAGCAGAGAAGAAACAAAACATGAAATGTTTTAAAGACTAGCAGAATCAGGGACTAAGAGGTACTATATCACTGCCCAGCTTGTAAACTCAGGGAAGTTTTGCTATTGGGATGAAGAACTGTAAAATCAAGCATTTTTGTATTTACTCAGTGGTTTAGAGGGAATCTGACATGAGAAGCAGTGAAATGCTTCCTGTAACCCATGGTAGTACAGATCTGCATTTACTGATGACCAGCACTTCAAGCCAGTCTGATCAGTCTCACCCTTCTTAAGTAACTCCAGGGAGTGCAGTTCAACATCTCAACATCTCAGCCCCCACAAAGATGTGGGCATCTCAAGACACTTTACATCTTTCCCACACCAACATGTACTATCTAGAAAAAAACAGCAATGAAACTTAAGATCTGCTCCATCTCTCTGCAATCCTAATGAAATAAAAGTTTGTCTTCATTGCAATTCCTAGCCCCTCTGTAGCCCTTCAAAAAAAAAAAGACACGAGTTGTCAGAAGGTATGAACTGAGATTGTACAGCCAGAAGTTACCACTACGACCATCTACACTAACATCTTCTATTATGCACACCACAATCCACTCAAAATATTAACACTACCTTCCAGAACACAACCTTCAAAAAACTCTACAGTGTAAAAATTAATGGTTATTTCAATTTACTCATAAAGCATCTGACTCAATCTGACTAGAACTCAAGTATCCATTTGGAATTAACCCGACTCAATATTCTGGGCACAAATTAATCCAAGAAGCTAAAGCAAACATGAAATAATTATGCATGAGCTAATAGTTTGCAGTGTCACAAAGAGCACTGATGACTTAAGACTCAAATCCACTCAGATTCATTCGTCAGCACAGAATTTTTGGAAGTAAGTGCTGACCATGAAATCATTCTAAGTTTGGTGGATAAGAAAACTAGGATTAACTCAATTCATTTTTGAGGTTATCATGTAACATCAAGCTGAATTTGCATTTTTTTGCTCAGTTTTCTTCTATCTCATCTTTTTGGTACAATTTCTCAAACACTACCTTCAGTTGTGTTCCCCCACTTGAAGGAAAACCCATAAAACTGGCAGATCAGCAGCTCTCCAGTAGACTTACCTTTTGTTTAGCACCATGTTTCCTAGTTTCAAGTCTCTGTGCACAATATTTTTCTGTAAAATATATGTTAATATAACATCAGCAAGAGTACATTTGCTATAACTCTAAATTTGATACTCAGTGAAAAAGCACTAATTATCCTTCAGAATCATTCTACCTTCATTCTCAGGCTAAAAAATACAGGTAGAAAACGCTCACCTTCTTAGCATATTTGGCTGCTTCTAAAAACAAACTAAGGGAGACAGGACACTGCTTTTAACCACATACAAAAGGCAAAATTTAATGACAGTTTTATTAAATTATTATAAATTTCTAATTCATTGATCTCAAACTCGTAGTCTGAGATACTCAACTCAAAAAAAACAACCAAATAAACAAACAAACAAAAAACTTGCGAGGTGATTTATACCACTTCAAAACAAAAGTCTTCCAACTTTTCCTGCGTTTTCAGGCATTTCCAACATTTGTTAGCCTCTGCTCTCCTCAACCATCCTTTTTTGGCATTAATAACCCTGCCGTTTACCTAATCTGCACTTCGTTCAGCTTTGTTCAACCTCTCAGCCAACCAATGCTGTTATCCCGGGGGAATCCAGGGGAGGGGAAGAGAATGCTCTGCTGTGGCTTGGTGCACAAGGTCTTATCTTACACAGAGCACTGTTATTGGGAAACAGCTGAAACATCCACCCTTTGTAACATTTCCCACTGCCTGTACAAGTAAGATAAATATAAAAAACTGCTACTATGTTAATGTCAGAAAACCACACATCTTGCAGCACTGAAAGAGATAACAAAGACCTTACCTTATGTAATGCTTCTACTACTCGTACCACATCATAAAATATCACAACGGTCTCTCGCTCACTGAGTCTCTTCTCTTTAATAACATAATGCTGCAAATTGATCAAATCTGCTGTTTTGTCACTGAAATCATGAGCACAGAGACAGTCCAGCACAAGACAAATGCGCTTCTTCATTTTTCTGACCATTCTATTGGCTTCTAGATCTTCTATAATTTCACAAGCTCGGTCCTACAGGGAGACAAAGAAATGAACAATAGTTCCGGGATACTACCCGGGTGCATATATGCATATTTAAGAAGACAGCATTGGAAAATAAATAACTATATGCTAATCCTGAAATAAGCAAATACAGTTAAAGAGTTTAACCTCTATCTTGACTTGGGATTTCAAAAATAAGGCACAAAATCTCCACTTAAAGAATTCAAAGAAAGCTACATGTATAAATTTCAATAATGAACCTGACATATATCACTCTGTGGAAGAGAATTTGTGAATACCAGGAATCAGGAGAAGAATAAAATCTTCCAGCAAATCCAGCTGTCCAGCAAACTGGACAAATGATTCATTATAACTTAGATGGCATCAGGCAAAAACCTATTGACAAAAGTTAAATATCAAACCATGAAATGCCAGCATCCAATTTGGTAACTCCTATGTGCCGATCACACTCTGTAAGTAGCTCTGAAGGTGCTGTACCTGAAAGAGTCCATGATGATGAACCACTCCTTCTTGATTGTGGAGAAGGGAAAGGAGAGAATACTCTGTATGCAGCAGCATCTTGCCCTGACGTTCTTCCTGGGTTTCTATTCCTTTATCACCCCTTTCTTCTAAGGTCAGAATCTTTGGGAAAAGAGAAAAGACTTTTACAACTCCCAAGAAAACTCAGATGTCCCTAAACCTCCAGCACATGTAGGTTACTCTAACAATGTAGTTACTCTAACATTTATATACTTGCCACAAACCTGTCTGAACTAACATTTGTGCAGAAAGCACAGCATAAATTTGATTAATGCACAAAAGCACTTTGTGTGGCTTTTTGCACACATCCCAAGATTGTTCCCGATGGTGCTGCCGCTATTTTGAAGCGCCTCGAGTAGGCCAGAAAGCTCCAGGATATCATCGCACAATCCTGTGAGAATAGCAGCCATGGAGGTCTTGTTTCAAAGGTAATCCTGACACATAATCTATGCCTGGAAGAACCACTCAGCAAGGGGAAAAGTTTAAACAGAGATTTCTAGAGTGCACCAGCCCAGGCTATAAATTCCAAGTAGTCCAGTAAGAGAGCAAAAGTTAAACGAAGTCTGAAGATCTAAAACCCTTGCACTGCGCTTACCTTTAGCTGATAAAAGTCATCCGTCCCATCCTTTCTTGCCAAACATTGAACAATACTTGGCACAGGGGAGTTACCTAAACGTGGACCTAACAGCACAAAGCAAAAACAGACTTGTTTTCCTTTAAGCAGCAATGACTAATTCAGTGTTACATCAGTCTTTAAGCGTCACACAGATTACATTAATTTAAAATAAGTTCTCTTTTTATCAGGAGGCGAAGTATTGTTCCATAATTTGTACTTATCTAAAGAAAAAAAAATACTAAACATGAAACCTTTCTGCACAAGGTTTCATTTGTTCACTGGAGAGAAATTCAGAGAAAAAAAGGAAAAAAAAAAAAAGGCACTGTCCAGCTAGTTTTAGAAATACAAATTTCTGTATGCTTGACCCCTATGGCTCCTGCATTTACTAGCAACATCCATGGCAAAGAACTGTTCCCAAACCTCTGAACCTACTCTGGCGTCTCTGCAGGAACTGGTTAGATACACCGATTAATCCAAAATTTAAGTTAACATCCAATTCCACAATTCTACAATCCATTTCTAATTGATTATCCATTGTTTTCACTTGTGAAGCTGATCATGCTTTTAGCACTTTATATAGCCAGTTTTGACCTAAAAGCAATTCTCAAAAGCTAGCACAACAGTCTTGCCCTGCCATTTATCCCTGGTAATGCCATAATGCATTAAATTGTCTATATGGTTATTATACAGTGTATTCCACTGAAAAATGATTGACTATATCCCCAGGGCCTCCTGAATTAACTTGCTTTAAAACCAAGTTTATAAATGTAGTTTAAAGAGGAGAGAAAAAAAAAAAAAGAGAGATTGATATTTATATTAGAAGCCACATCTGCCTTCCTAAATCATTCCTTCAAATCTCCTAGGTACAGAAGATCCAACTAATGCTACTTTGCTAATATCAGATGAATTGTACTCTGATGTAAGAAGCTAAATTACACACCTGCTTTCTCTAATTTTATTATTTCTTTTATACTCAGTTTCAGTTTTTTTTTCTTTTATACTCAGTTTGGCTTTCTACCTAGAAAATTGCAGATGAAGAAAGCCTTCCCCACTTACCTAGGATAAAAGGGCCTGCTCTCTTGGCATTATTTCCAGAAATCCCTGTACAAAGAGCTTTTGCCTTAGTGGATGTTTCTCCAGCTCCTCTGTCTGATGCTCGCCGCTTCATCCTTGGCTCTTTAAAGACAGAGAAGATCACATTTTGATGAGGATTTGAGATAATTTCCTTTTACTTAATTACGTATTTACAGTGTGGGCATTTTAAAGTGCATGCAAAGAACACTTTAATCTGTCAGAGGAGTATCTCATGCTTTGCACCAAATACTTTTTTCCAAAGTACACACATATCATTACAGTTCTATAGCATGAACAATTAAAAGCGTAAGTAATTTTTGCTTAGTGAATGTTAATCTGATTTCAAACATGCAGAAGCCTTCTGTTGCTCTGAACCCTGAAGACAATTTGATCATGTTACTGAAAAACCAATACTTCAAAGTCCAAATTCATGTCTCAGTTGCTAGAACACCTCTTCCCCAAATAAAAACCTTGTTTCATTTCAACAGAAAAACAAAACAAAACAAACAAAAAAACCCCCAAAAAACAAAACTATGTTCGTTGAAAAGCCATCCTTCACACAGAGCAGGTTTACTGCTAGCATAAGACAGCTCCAGCAGCAAACTGAACTTATTTCTCATACACCTCCATTTCACCTTTAAATATTGGAAATTAGTTTCAAAGACTCACAAATATCTATCATTAAATGCTCCAATGATTCAAGACAAAAAGACAGACAGACAGGCACACACCCACTTTCTTACTCTTAGCAAGTCAAAACCAAGCTCTGGTAATCTTCCCTAAAATGTTCCTACAACAGATTGGAAAAAAAAAAATGTTGTCTGTTGTACTTTTGTTAAAAAGAATGTGTTTCACAAAGTAAGAGATTGATAAATTACCAGGCTTTTATAGTTGGGAAGATTATCCTCTAGCAGTTCCACCCTTTATGTGGACACAACAGTGATCTCATTGCATCAATTTATCCAGTAGCATCTGTCACCAAAATCATCAGAAATAACAAAAGAGGTAGAGTCTTAACAGCAGACTTCACATCTATGTTCTACTGTGTTCTACCAACAGTTCAGATCTTCGAAAGAAAACGTGTAATCAGGTCCAATTAGTTAAACATATGAAAAACTGGAGGTCCATATGCTCCTTGTCCTGTTCATTCTGCATCCCTGACCTAATATTTGATTGTATTTTATAAAAGTCTCCATTCCTTGCGACATAATCATTCCTGATGGAAATATATGAGTAAGATTTCCACTGCAGAAACCCCACTGCATAGAAACTCTGAGGTAATAACTGTTGTGCAATCTGAGCTGGATAGAGAACTATGATGCAAACAGCGTTATCGTAAACAAAATAATCTGAGGACTCACGTAGTTCAGCATCAACTGTATCTTTTCTCTTCGTCCAAACTAGGTTTTCCAACGTCTCAGGAGACAGGAGGTATCACCTTGGAGAAGGTTGAATGGTCGAAAGGTCGAGGACTCTGTAATGTGAAATGAGATTCACTTGATGCTGGGGTTCTGGATTATCCTTGATTACGATAACGTGATATGCACCGAAATTGCAGCTTGAAACATCTGTATGTGTTCTGACTTAGAAGGTTTCCAGATCCTGATCTTACATGACAGAACAAAAACTGCCTTGAAGTTTAGTCACCAAAGAGCCAGAGATGCATAGCCATGTCCAGCAAGACAAACACAAACACCAGGGATCTCCAACAACACTTTCTGAAGGGAAATGAATCTTTGGAGTGAAAAGAAACACAACCTCCATTTTAACCTTTATCACCTGTTTCAAAGCTTGACTGCATTTTAAACATGGCATTAATGGTAATTTAGATATTAACAGAATTTTCAGTACTAGAAGCAATTTTTAATCCTGTCCATGTTAATGTTTGCAAGTTTAGACTTCACAGAATTTCTGCAAAGAGCAAAAAAAGACCACACAGTTATTTGTAGCAAGTCCCCACTGTGCTTTTTGTGTTTGCTCATCCCACAGTTACCAGTACTGAGTTATACATTAACTGAAAAAGGTAAAAGAAATGTCTGGGACATGGGAGTCCAACTTCCAACATCAGGCAAAATATAATACAGCGCTATAGCTTGGTGCTGCGAAATCTGCAGAGACTGTTCAAGCCTTATTTCAAAAGCCATCTTTAGGTTATTAGCACTTTGACAAGCAGCGAGGAAAGGCACTGCTGGAGATGGCAGGCCCACCCAGCACAGTCATAGCCGTCCAGAGGGGCTGTGCCGGAGTCCGGAGCTTGCCCACGAGCACCATCTCGCCAGCGTTTTCCCTGGGAGCTGTCCAGGCACCCTGGGCCTCTCTCCACTCAGGGAACATCCGCCAGCTTAACATCACAGTCCTGGCATGAAATTCTTATAAGACTAAATGAGAAAAACACCAATACAGAGCACTGTGCTAGTAAAGACAATTACGCTCAGTTACTGTCCTACGTTCACACTTCCTACCCAGCCTCACTGATCCTCCCCTACTCAGTCCTTGTTATTTGGATTGAATCTCAAGGCTGTGAGGACAGTGAGTGCAGCGTCCCCCTAACCTTGAGCATATCCAGAGCTGCTTCTAATCCCTTGGAGCTCAGGACTGGCCCTCACGCAGCCTCTGGAAAGGAAAGACCATGAGCATGCGGAAGAGAGCAGAGGCAGCCGCCACAAGATGGCTGAAAACAAGACCCTTTTCCCTTTTCGGCATGTTGTGCAACTCCAATAAGAGCAAGGAAAGGGGTCAAAGGCCATGGATATGACCGTGAAAATGTAGAGGCCATACATACTCCATGTTTTGACATACTAAATAAATACTGTTTCAAAATCATGTTGTAAGGAAAGTGTCCTGCCCCTCCAAGAGGGCACTGAAGTTGGAAAGGCAGCTGCACAACTTCTCCTGAATGTACCATTTGCTCAGGTTGACCCTAAAAAAAAAGACCTGTTCCATTCTTACAAACGAGATTGTCTTTGAAAGTGAGGGAACAGGTTGAGTAATAGGTAGGAAACACTGACTGCTAACAGATAACAAAGCCCACCAATTTTGCAAGGGTTCCATGGCTATGGGGGATGAAGCAAACCCAGAAAGGAATTCAAATGCATTAAAGAAAATAACAAAGGAAAAAAATCACCTCGAGAAGACCTGTTAACTCAAGCAGCAGTCCAAAGACAACTAACAACAACCTTCCACAGCTGACACAGTCGCCTCAACCCCGAAATCTGGGAGCCACTGGAGAGCTGGGAATGCCAAGGGTGAAACGAGAAGGGCCAGCACAGTCGATGAGGGCAACTGGCAGGCTGCGACTGAAACATGTGCACAGGACACATGAATCACCTCTCCCTGGAGACTCCTGGCCGCTACAATTTGTCATCAATCTTGAAACGTCAGCTGAAGAAACAGAAAGAAGGAGGCACCGCAGAGAGACCAGCCAAGACGCTCTCAAGCCTCTTGCTGACGTGCTGTTTCGGAGGTGCAGCATTTCACTTTGTATATTCATGAAATATCGATCTCCCATTCCCTGCAGGAAAAGACCTGTCACCCAATATAGGATTTTTGTCCAGCTTTCTCTTTTGGGAGGCAAATGCTGTAACACTGGTCACAGTTCTGCTTGGCAACACAGCTCAGGTAGCCCACTTTGAACATGAGCTGAGGCAGAGGAACCCAAACTTCTGTCTCTGATACCCAGATGAGCCCTCGTGAGTATTTTGGAGGACACTCCTCTGCAGCCTCTGCTCTCACTCTGGCTCCCTTAAGAATCAACTGTCCGGCTGTTTGCTGATCCCGAGGTACCAACATCGAGTTTTTTCAGAAAATGTTTTCAGCCCAACTCACTTCCTCCTCAAAATTAAGAAGAAAACAGACTGCATATTTCTATCATAAATGCTGCAGTGTTGGCATAAAGTTTACTGTTCTGTTTGTGCCTTCTGATCTGCTATTCAACTTTTATTACAGGCCTCAGTGCAAGCCTGATTTTTTTTTATAAAAATCTAAGCTAAAAAATTGGTTCAAAAAAGCAGGATGAAACTGCATCTTTTACCACTCAAGTGGTTTACTAGACAATATTTAACCAGTCATATTTAATCAATGTTCATATCTAGTTTTAAATGTGGCTCAAGCCAAATTCCAGCTCAGGCAAAGTGAGATTGGATACAATTTAAATATCTTGATGAACACTAATATTAAATGAGTAAAAACTTGAGTATGACCTGACTTCTCTGCATGGAAACATGCAGCGGCAAAGGGAGCAGGATCATATGAGGAAACAGCAACGGCGCAGAGCGTTGCCATACACCATCCCAAGGCATCCTCAACTTGAGACATCTCTGACCACAGTCATTAGCTCCTCCAGATACAGAGGCAGCATTCCCATTTCAAAAGCTTCCCTAAAACCAGGCGGAGTTCAAATTAGATGAGGCCTGATGAGGAGTCATTCGCTCTGGGATTACAGGGAGGTTTTGTGGGGTACATTCAAAACACCTGAAGTGTGACGGAGCAGGGAGGCTCCCAGCGAGTGCTGTTGCAGCTCCCTCGCCTCACCATGGGACATGCGCCAGAGCAGATTCCCCTCAAGAGGGAAGGGCAAATCCAATGGACTTTTCCTTCCACGTGGCAATGGTGCTGGCATCACTGCACAGTAGCACTAGCTCTGAACCTACGGAAGCTTCGCAAGTTGCAAAGGAAAAACCAAAAATGTCACAAAAGAAAGAGGGTAGATTATTCAAAGAGCAAATAGTGTACAAAACTGATCGATACTCAGAATGACCGAACCTGCAAAGAACTCTAAGAGGATCCTCTGCTCATCCCAAACTAATTTAATCCTGGGAGTGTGAACGAGGTCTAGGTATTCCTTGGAAGAACGCACTGCCAGAGGGGATCCCAACAGCCCTCACTTATATCCAGTTGCAGCCAAGCTCCATCTTACCAGAGAAGAAAAACTTTCCGAGGCTGAGCATCAAGGAAAGGAAATGCCCTCCTGGCCCCCACCGGCCAGCAGGGGAAATTCTGAAGCACTGGATTCCGGTAACGTAATTGCAGCACCAATACACAACAAGCTGGGCCTTCTTTAAGCCCTTCTGATACGTCAACACATTAGATAGGACTCATCTCTGGGAGTTCCCTACTCGCTTACACAATCACCAATTAAGCTTAACCCTTTCATGGTCAAGGATGGACTGCACCCATAAGGTTTCCCAGGCAGCAGAAACCCAAAGCAGACCCTGCAAAGGCAGCAGGAGCGCAAGGGCACAGGAGAGAGCAGGGGAAGCAAAACTGCGATGCATGGAGCACCACCGGAGCCCATGCTGTGCTCTCAGGAGCAGCGTGTGGCACGTGCTGCTCTTGACCTCAGGCTCCCATGAAGTCATGACTTAAAATCGCTATCTGGCGTGACATTTATTGCACTAGATCTTATTTTTCATTTACAGTTTACATTACCAGGTATGTTTAGTAATTGTAAGTTCACTGCAGCAGGACTCGCTTCACGTGGACAAAGATTATTGCATGACTCACACGCTGACACTTTTCTTTTATTGCGAGAGATACTTGCTGTTTTAAAATGCAATCTACTCTTTTAGCCCTAAGTAGACAGAAAAGAATATTTCAAGTTATCTACGTGTTTATTTCATGCTACCACATTAATGGTATCACCCTATGTACCATAAAAGCACATTTGATACAAGCACCAAAAATGAATTTCCTCCACTGACAAGAAAAGACTATTTCATATGAAAATGGCACTAGGCACGGAGATTCCTCCAGCCTAGCAAAAGTGAGACACAAAGCAGGAATCCAACTTTCTGCAAATAGAATAACACTTCCCTCACTGGATTAAATGCAACAGGCAGTTCAGGCAAAATCAACAGGGTTGTGCTTAATCAAAGTGCAGTTAAGTGCCCACCAGGTTTCCCCCTGGGTGGTTTTAGCAGGAGATGATTCTTCAATATATGGAGCAGCTGAACACGAGGGGTCTTTTAAGTGATGTGATTACAGGACCAAACCCCCAATGGAGATACCCCTCAGAAGCAATAAATCACAGAATCACAGAATGGTTGAGCTTGGAAGCTCTAGAGATCATCTGGTCCAACCTCCCTGCTCCAGTAGGGACACCCAAAGCACGTAGCACAGGGTGGCATCCAGGTGGGGTTTGAAGATCTCCAGAGGAGACTCTACATCCTCTCTGGGTAGCCTGTTCCAGGGCTCTGTCACCCTCACAGGAAAGAAGTTCTTCCTCACATGGAGATGGAACTGCCTGGGTTTCAACTTGTACAATGCAGTCAGTAGACACATTCCAGCAGCAGGGAAGCACCTCCCTTGCCCCAGCTGCTACAGATTGGGACTTCTCGTTATCAGATGAGCAGCAGCTCTTTGGAGGGACACCCTGGACCAACCCTGCTCTGCCTGCACAGCTGAGCCCTGCACGTGCAGTCGATGCCTGCACCCAGCAGAACATGCATTTCTGCATGGAAACAAACAGCCCCCTCAAACAAACACACAGCCAGACCACAAACTGGGCTGGCAGAACCACTACCTAGACAGCACAGTAGTGGACCTTAAACCTATACAGAACTAGCAGAAAAACAAAGGCCTTTTAAAGGGCTCCTTCAAGGTATGGGAGCTTGGGAACTTCTTTCCAAAGGCACTTCGTGCCCAGGGAGCCGCAGTGCCAGGTCGCACAGTCCCTCACCTGCTTCAGGGTCTCAGGATCCCCGCGTGCGGCCAGAACGGGACGGGCAGGGCGGGGCAAGCAGTTGCCCCCACGGGCCAAGCCCAAGAGGCTCCCGCACCCCAAGGAGAGGCGGCTCCTTCGCAATGCTCCCACTCGCTGCGAGGAAGGACCGAGCGGAGGCAGCGCTCGCCAAGGCGGAGGGACCGCGCGAGCTCCTCAGTGCTCGAGGAGGGCGGAGCGCGGAGGCCGGACACGCTTCCGCGGCCGGGCCCGGCTCCTGCAGCCCGCGCCCCGCTCACGGTGCCC
>JAWLRI010000564.1:352040-394637 GCA_034781795.1 Crypturellus tataupa | reverse complement strand
GAGTCGGAGTCGTGGTAGTGGGGGTCGAGGCCGCGCGAGAGCAGCCGGGCCACCTTGGCGGCCGCGCCGTGCTGCACGTAGCCCTGCGGCGGCTCCGGCAGCGCGCTCGGTGCGTCCAGCAGCTTCCCCGATGCCTTTTCCAGCACGGTGACAGCAGAGATGGTGGCCGGGCCGGGCTCCCTCGTGCCAGGGACCTGCGGAGGCGCCCGCAGGAGCAGCGTGTGCTCAGGATGGCCCCCGGCACACGACGCTCTCCATGCGGCACATGAAGCTCTCTGTGCAATGCACGAAGCTCTCCGTGCGGCACACGATGCTCTCCGTGCCGGACTCACCTGCTGCAGCTCCGCGGGCACCCAGGTGCCCAGGCTGCTGTGCGCGGGGTCAGGCACGCTCGGCCACAGCTGCTTCTTCACCCTGGCCGTGCAGACAGGAAGGGTGAAGGGAGTTTGCGACGGAGGCACCCACGAAGCTCCCGCAGCTGCAGAGCCCCCAGGCCCCCCGTGCGGTTGCTCCGTCCGTGCTCGGGGCTGCAGAGCGAGCAGCTGGTGCACGGTTCGCGGCTGCGCTCACCGCCCGTTCTTCTGGAAACAGATCATGATCAGGATGAGCAGGATGAAGATCAGCGCGAGGGTCAGGAAGAGGAACTGGATTTCGATGTCATCTGCAAGGCAGGCAGGAGGGGGCAGCTGTGGGCACTGCCCCTGGCCGCAGGTGCAAGCAGAGGACAGGGTCCTCAGCACCGTCCACTCAACCGGCCCCCCCACAGCAACCTGTGCCCAGGGGGACCTCACCGAGCACCGTGGTGACCAGGATGAGGCTGGTGCCATTGGTGCTGCCCGCCACCGTCGAGGCCATGATGTGCACTTTGTATAGGGTGGAGGGCTTCAGGTCACCCATCACGAAGGAGCTGCGAGAGGAAGGCACAACGGCACCTGCAGAGAGAGCGACCATCAGGAAGGGGGACTGCTCTGTCCCCTCTGCCATGGAGAGTTTCCCTGCAAGCACAGATGTGCTCGACTCCAACACGGAGCAGGAAGAGCAGCGCAGGGCTGCAGCTGCACCCCCGGGTTCTTGGGATCCCTAGGGACCCCCTGGCACCCCCTGGGTCTCTGCTGGCAGGAGGATGCCCATTCAGTACCCAGAGGTGTGCCCAGATCCATCTGCTGTCTGACAAGGGACACTCCTGCCATGGTCCTCCCCGACCCAGCCCGGGTGGGGCAGAGAGCAGGACCACAGTGGCCCAGCAACACTCACTGGACACATCCATGGTGCTGTTGGCCCAGAAGATGGTGTAGTTGGTGATGAAGCCGTTCTGCATCTCCACGGGGATCGAGTCCCAGTAGAGCTCAGCATGGGACTTGCTGATGCTCTTCAGGTGGAGCTTCGGAGCGTGGGATGGGGCTAAAAAGGAGCAGGATGAGTGAAACATGACTTGTCCCCCGAGCCATGCGCTGGGGACAGGCTGGGCAGGGGAAACCCGGTGCGGGTGCAGGACCCATGCCACGGTGGCCATGAGTACATACCCTTCTGCTTGGAGTAGGCTGCTACGTGGACAGGCACCCCAACGGTGTCCTTGTAGAGCGGGTACACTGAAATGTTGTAGCGCTGGAAGGGCTCAATGCCATCTGCAGTGAGAAGCAGAGGGAGAGCGGGGCACCTGAGAGCTGCCCTGCCCTGCCCTGGCCCCGGCCATTCCAGCCCCACACGGTTGATCAGTGCAGGGTGGCCTGGCCACAAGTGGGACAAGCTGGCAGCCCCATGCAGCGTGACACCCCCTGTGCTGCTACTTGTCCCAGGCTTACCATGGATCAGGGCCCTGGTGGTATCCCCGCCGCGCTCCCGTTGCCAGCAGGTGCTGCAGGGGAACAGCTCCGAGGACACGCGCTGCCACTCCAGGACGTAGCCGGTGACCGGGGCCAGTGGGCGCTCCCAGTGCATCCAGAGGCTGCGCTCGCCGCTGGGCACAGCCCGGAGCCCGGTCAGGGGCTGCCCTGCAGTGAAGAGCAGAGGCGCTGCCAGCACTGGCCATGGACTGTGGACACGATCTGGGAGCATCCTGCCACACCGCCCAGCAGAGCATCCCAACACGCTGCCCCGTGGAGCATCCCACCCTCCGGAGCATCTCAACACACTGCTTAATAGAGCATCCCATCTAACAGAGCATCCCACCACCCCGCCCAGCAGAACATCCCAACATGCTGCCTGGTGGAGCATCCCAGCCACCGGATCATTCCACCACACTACCCAGCAGAGCATCCCAACACACTGCCCCGTGGAGCATCCCACACACCGGAGCATCGCAACACGCTGCCTGGTGGAGCATCCCACCCTCTGGAGCATCCCACCACACCACCCAGCAGAGCATCCCAACACGCTCCCCAGTGGGAGCATCCCACCCTGCAGAGCATTGTGCAGTGCTTGAGCCGTTGCTGCACCGAGGCGACAGAAGGTTTGCAGCAGCGCTCACCTGTCTTCTCCAGGAGCAGCACCTCAGTGGGGGCCGACTCGCCAGCAGCATTGTAGGCTGTGAGATAGATCCTCCTGGTCCCCGCCGAGGCCAAGAAGTTGCACTGGGTGTCTGTGGTGTTGCAGACAGTGCGGGGGTCCCGGCCCCTCTGCCATGGGCTCAGTGCCACACGGTAGCCCAGCAGCCTTCCGTTGGCCTCACGCCACGATGGAGCCTGTGAGTGCATGGAGAGGGACAGGGCACTGGGGGCTCTGCCGCTGCAGGATGCCCGTGCTTGCCGCCCGCACCCCGGGTACCTTCCAGCGCAGCTGCACCTCGACGCTGCGCCCGTCGCCTGCGCGCCGCATGCTCCACCATGCGTCCAGCCTCGCCGCCGGCGCTGAGCGGGACAAGAGCACAAGAGATGCTGGTACCCCAGTGCCCCACGGCGCTGTGACACTGCAGCCCATCATCCCTGCACCCACCTTTCTCCTGGGTGGTGACCTCCTTGCCTGGGCTCCACTCGCTCCAGTAGCCGCCGGGTGAGGGCCGCCGGCAGCGCAGCTGGAAACTGTACCTTGTGCCGCAGAGGAAGCCGCAGAGCCGCAGAGCCGGCCGCGCCGCCTCGCTGATGTTGGGCACCTGGGGGCAGCCGCAGCAGGGGCAGCGTTAGCCCCGCACCATGGTGACTGGGGGGGTCACAGTGCGGCACAGAGGAGCCCGGCGAAAGCGGACCCCACAGGTGCAGTGAGATGTGGTGTTCTCAGCGCACAGCCCACGCATGAGCTTGCAACGGCAGCACCGCAGGAACAGCCTCCCCGTGGTGTCTCGGAGCGCTCCAGCAGACCCAGAGGCACTGTGCCATTCCCAGGGACATGCAGCACGCGGGCGGGATGCGGCACGACTCACCAGCGCCCAGGCCGGGTCCTCGGCAGAGCGGTATCTCAGCTCGCACTGCAGCTCCATGTGCGCACTGCTCTGCGCCGCCTGCCAGCCCACGGACACACAGTCGGGCTGCCCGGGCAGCGGCTCGATGCTCTGCAGTTCAGGGGGGTCCAGCTTGGCTGCAGGGAGAGGGGACAGAGCGGGGACGCTGGAGATGCCGGGCCCAGCAGCACTGCCTCCTTGACCCACAGCCCCCCTCTCCGAGCAGTGCAGCACAGAAACCTCCCCAAAACGTTTTGCTGCTTCATAGGCCCCCCTTTTCCAGGTGGAGACTGTGACAGAGCGCTTAGTCTGAGCAGTTTCTTTACAAATCGTTCCCAGGCACTGGGCATGTTATTAATGGACCTCCTGGATAAAGGGGCAATCGATCGCCCGCAGCAGCCACCCCGCACCGCTCAGCCTGCATCTCAGCTTGGCCACCTATTTGTCATCGCCAGCCATTCGTCACAGGAGCCACTGTGCAAAACGGCTCCAGCGCGCACTGTGGTCCCTTCCTCGGTGA
Source organism: Crypturellus tataupa (assembly GCA_034781795.1). Lineage (NCBI taxonomy): Eukaryota > Metazoa > Chordata > Aves > Tinamiformes > Tinamidae > Crypturellus > Crypturellus tataupa. The sequence continues at coordinate 390,744 of JAWLRI010000564.1, read as the reverse complement.
CAATGAGCTTCGCGGGCCGCGCCAGCCCCACTCACCCACGTCCATGGGGTCGATGCGGAGGCGCTCGGACTCAGCGGTGCCCAGGGCGTTGCGGGCGGACACCCAGATCTCCATGTGCCGGTAGAGCTGGAGCAGCCGCCGGGGCACGGTGCAGCGGTGGTGGTCGCCGCGCGGGCTGCAGCCCGTGAGCTCCGCGCCGGCCTCGCGCTGCGCGCGGCTCCTGCCAGGCACACGCCAGGGCTGGGGGCAACCGGCACCTGGGCAAGCAGGGGTGCCCGCTCATCCACCCGCCTGTCAGTGCCGCTTACGTGGCGCACTTGAGTGCGACGGTGGTGGGCAGGCTGTCGGCACCGCGCTCCCACTGGCACGTGAGCCCGTAGTCGCTGAGGTTCAGCATGCAGCTGAGGTTGGAGGGCTTCGCTGGGGGGTCTGCGAGAAGGAACGAGTGGCCGGGCCAGCGTGAGTGCTGCGGGGCAGCCGTGCAGCCCGTGCCACCGCAAGCGCGGAGCACTCACAGCCGGCCCGCAGCTCAGCCATGCCGATGCGCTGCCGTGTGCCGTTCCACTCCAGCAGGCACCACAGGCGGGCCTGGCTGCGGTTGAAGTGGGGCAGGGTGAGGTTGGAGACCTCGGTCCCCCCCGGGCCGTGCTGCTGCTGCCCGACCAGGGGCTCGCTGTCCAGCAACCAGGCGATGCGGATCTGGGCGCGCTCGAGCCCGCCGCAGAGCTCGCCACGGACGGCGCACGATGCCGAGACAGCCGATCCCAGTGGCACGATGGGCGAGTCCACGGACACCACTGCACAGCCCTGGGTCCCTGCAGGCAGCGGAGCGGTGGGAATCACGTGCAGCCCCTCGCAGGTGTCCCTGGCATGGGGCTGAGCCTGGTGTGGGGCCGGGCTTCCACTCACCGTGCAGGGAGAGCAGCAGGAGCAGGGAGAGCTGCTGCAGGAGCGGGGTCCCCGCGCCACGCCTGGCCATGGCCGGGTCCCCACCTGGGGCATCACCCGCGGCTCAGGCAGCGGCGCGGGGCGGCCAGGCGGGACAGGCTCGGGGAAGCAGCCAGGTTAGATCCCCTGCGGATCCCCCTGCTTCCTGCAGGCAATCGTCCCCCCAGCTTGGCCTCCCTCCTGCCACGCTGGCGCATTCACTCGGAACGCGGCCGCGGGAGCCACAGGAGCCGTAGGCAAGGGGAGCTGTGCTGGGCGGCCCCTCTGTCCCGTGGCTGCGCCAGGAGAACCGGCCGGCGGTGCTGCTGGCTCCAGTCCTGCACACAGGGTGCAGCAGGGCCCCAGGCAGGAGCTGTGTTGATCTCGGCTCCTTCAGTGTCTGCTGGGGACAGATTTGCGGTTTCGACAAGGGCTGAAGCTGGGGCTTGGGGTGGCAGAGCGCTCTGATAAGCAAAGAAGAGGAAAGTGCTGGAAGGAGGCAATGCCGCGGGCCCAGCCTCAACCATGGGTCCTGCCCGCGCCTCTCTCCGCTGCATCCCTTTCCACCTGCATCCCCAGCTGCTGCTGGGAATGATTCCCCAGCCATTTCTCCTGCCAGGCTGACCCCCGGGTGTCCACGGCTGTGCTACATCCACGCGGGGCACGTGCTCCCACGAGGAACTGCCACGACAGCACCCGGTTCAAGGTCTCTCCTTCCCATAGAGACGACATCCGGACGCACATGAGCCCAGCACAGCAACGGGAAAGCAGCTGCTGCATCCTCACCCCAACATCCCCGCACAGACCATGCCGGCCACATCCCGGAGCCCCGCTCCCATCCCTACCTGCCTCTGCTCCCAGCCGTGCTCACCGTCCGCTCCCGGCTCCAGCTGCCAGCACCCCGGGCACTCAGCCGCTCGCTAGCCCACAGCTTGCGCCGTTAGTTCCTCAAACCCAGCGCCGTTAATTGCTGCGACTCTGGAGAAGGTGATTGCAAAACACTTCCCTGCAGGCAGCGCCAGCGGCAGGAAGGAGCCCAGGGCCGGCAGCGCCTGCTGCCCGCCCCTGCTGCCACCCGCAGCCACGCTGGGACTGTGGGGACCCAGTGCTGAAACGCAGAAGCCCTGGAGCAGCTCGCGGCCCCAGCCCCAGTCACACAAAGTCCACGGGCCGGGAAGCACCGTGGCACCTGCAGGGGCTCCTGTGCTGGGTCCGTTGCAGGACACGGCCCCCGGCCCAGCAGCTCCCACCCGGAGCCGGGCACAGCTAGGAGCTGCAGGAGCAGCCACAGAGCCCGGAATCGCCCACACTCGGCACAGGCTGGTCCAAAGCTGGGGCCTCCAGGCCCTGCCCTGGGCACTGGCAGCCCCACGTGGGGTTGGAACGGGGCAAGTCTGACCCTGTGCTGGGTGGCACCGTATCCCTGTGTGGGCCCAGTTGGATGGAGCCAGAGCATCCGGGTAAACAGGGCATTGCCCAACGCGCGTCGCGCTCGCAGCCTTCGCAACGCAGCCCTCCGTTGTGCAAACGGCTGTTTACTGCAGCACGCGTGCAGCAAGGCCCGTGGCGTAGCATGCAGGGGAGGCGGCGCAGGGGACGTGCCCCCAGCATCGCCCTGCCGGGCACTGCGCGGCCGTTGCAGCAAAGCTCTGTGGAGGCGCAGTTACGGGAGCAGGAAGCCGCGAGGACATTGTGGCCTGATGCGGCGGCTGTGCCCACAGGCACAGGATGAGCCAGGGAGCTGCTGCCCCGGCGCAGCTACATCCACAGCAGCCCCTGCCCTGGCCCTGCCCCAGCTCCGCTTCTCCACCAGCTCCTGTGCCAGGAATCCTGCCTAAGCCCGACTCCTCATGGCTCTGCTCCACTGCTCCCCGCAGCATCTTCCCTGCCACAGCGAATCCATCCTGCCCATTAGCACCTGTGGCCGGATGAGCAGGAATGGGGCCAGGGAGGAGGGTTAACGCCTCGTGCCAGCCCAGCTCTGCTGCTCATCATAGGGGCAGCGGCACCCCCAGCGTAGCGCCCGGCCCCACTGCAACCCCCGGGGCTGCAGAGCTGCCCTTGGAATGTGCAGCTCCTTGGCACATGTGTCACCCGGCCCCTGTGCAGCCCTGCCTGGGGTCGAGCTGCCCTGGACTCCTTGTCCCCTGCCAGCCCCAGCCTTGCGCTGTGGCCAGCCCATGCCCGTGCTCCCTGCGGGGTCTGTTCTCGCTGTGGGACAGCACCAGGATTGGGTGCTCCTGCACCCTCAGTGGTTGTGCGGGATGGAGGCACTTGGGCAGCTCCCGGGAAGCTGGGACAAGGTCTCTCTCCCCCTTATGGTGCCCCTGCCGCAGCTCCGATGGTGCCCGGCACTGCTGTTCCCAGCCAGGGCTGGTTCCCACAGCCGCCGGCACGGGGCAGGACAGGCAGGGAGAAGTTGCCATTGCAACATTTTCCTTGGGTGTAGCAACCCCCAGCATTTTACCACGGAAATCTGCCTTCTTGCAGGCTGTTTACTGCCAAGAGCAGGAATATTCGTTCCGGTAGCTATGGCGACGTGGGCATCTCTGTGGGAACCGGCCGGAGGGAAGTTGAATGCTGTAAACACGAAGCTGGACAGAAAACAAACACTGCCCTCCCCGCGCTCCATTGCACTTGACATGCTGGGGCACGGGGCCAGGGAGCCACTGGGTGCTGGAGCTGCGGTACCACACAAGTGCATGGATAGACTCTGCTTCCCATGGTGCATGGATGGGTTCTGCATCCCAGCGCACATGGATGGTTTCTGCATCCCAGGGCACATGGATGGGCTCTGCTTCCCGGGGTGTATGGATGAGTTCTGCTTCCCAGGGCACATGGATGGGCTCTGCATCCCTGGATGTACTGGCACTGCCACCTCAGGAGTGCCAGTCTGTGCTGCACGCTCTGCCCACGCAGGGTCCCCATCCCAAGCTGTGGGGCTGGTCGCAGCCTGGGGCCTGGAGGAGACGCTGTGAGTCCCCGTCCTGTGGTGCAAGAGCCGCCTCCGCGCGGCCCTGATGCAGCCAACAGCCGCTCGGAAAGGGGAAGCGCAGGGGGCACTGGGGCTGCGCGGGGCTTTTCCAGTATTGCAGCTTGTGCCTGAGTGCAGCACCCACCAGGGTCTCCACTGCTGCGGTGCAGGATCGGCCCCTCGCATTGAGTCCCTGTTGGGTGGCCAAGTGTCCTCTTTGGCTCCTGCTGATGCCAGACAAAAGGCCTGCGAGCCCCGCGCTGATATTTCCCTGCTCCAGTAAACACCCCTAGCAGTGATAGGAAAAAGAAAAAAATCGGTTTTCATCAGAATAAAACTCTGTCTGGAGGTTATTTGCTTGCAGTCAATAGCTGCAAAACGAGGTTGTTAGCCCTGGCTGGCGGGGGAGCTGGAGAAATACGCACGAGATCTCGCTGCTGCCCTGGAGACACAAGAGCATCCCCAAACCCCATGGGGAGCACGTGGCTGGGCACAGAACCCTGCCACACAGCAGGGGACACGCAGCCCCCTCAAAACAACTGTCCTTGCCCTTCCTAGCACAGTATCTGCAGCAGAGATGGGGCCTTTGCTGCACTTCTTTGCCCATCACTGTGCCCTCAGGCTCAGGCTGCTCCCGCGCATCCCCCATCCACATTCACATCCTCCCCCCCACCCCGTTAGCTGCAATTTCCTTGAAAGCTGCCAGGCTTCACTGGGGCCCTTTTGCAAATGAAGGTAGACAAAAACAAGCAGGTCTGCATTTATTCCACTGTAAATTAATGCACTCTTATTTTAAGGTATCAGTGAATGAGGCCAAGTTGTTAAGTGACAAAAGAAAAATGATTCTTGCCTTCCAGGGTTATTAAAATCATGTTCTACAATTTTAGCAGCCACAAGGAAGCCCAGATAATGACAGATGATGATAATACATCTCCGGCACAGCCTGGTCTATAATGATACTGCCCATATCTCTTGTATTACCACCAATTACTCAGCGTATAAGTATAATGAAAATGTACATCCATTCTGGGGAACTGCATTTGCTTCCCCCGAATCCAATTTCTGCCTCCTCCACCAGGGAAAGAGGCAGCTGCAGGAGCTGCCGGGATGGTTTAAGCAGCTCTGCTTTTATAGCAGCAGCTGCAGGGCCTGGGAGGGCTGGAGAGCCGTGTCCCCCCTAACAGCATTTCTCAATGCAAGGTGGGGGTGAAAAGCAAAAATCCCCCCAGATCTGCTCCTGCATAAGCATATTCCTTGCCCTGCAATCCACATGCTGATGTGGCTATATGGCTGCAGATGCCTTTAATCCTTGCAGGATGCAAGTGGAAGCAAGGCGGCGATGAAGTGGCCACCAGGTTATGTGCCAGATCCACCCCAGTGCAGCACCTGCGAGCTCCAAAACGACTCTTCCTGTGCAAGATAAACATGGATATTTACTTCATCTGGATTCTATTATCTCCCAGTTTATTCAGGTCAAGAAGCAGGAGACAACATCTTTAAAGACAAAAACATAATCTTTGGGAAAATTGAAAATATAGATCACTGGGCTGGAAGCAGGTGTGTATTTCCCATTGATGAAGTGCAGTTCATTCCCTGTGCCTCCATCTCTAGGGGGACCGCAGATCCAAGCCGTTCCGGGTGTCACACATTGCAGCAATGGGCACAGGTACCAGGGGAGCCACAAGGACCCCCAGTGCTGAACTCATTGCAAGAGGGAAAACCACCCCAAAACAGGGCCATGATGCCCCGGCCTGCACAAGCGCTGCTCCTTGGCACAGAGATGCAAAACTAGCAGACTCTTTAAAACAAGCCTCCAGGTAGGAGAAACTGGCCCGTTATTTCATAATTTCAATGTCCATTCTTTTTCATAACTCTGTATAACACCTATGTGTGTTTAATCCATAAATAAAAGCCTTCCTGCTCTAAGATACTCCATTGCAGCATCCCAGTCACCTCCTGTGAGTAGATTGTACTTCAGAGCTAAAGTTCGTGTGAGTTATTAAAGAACATAGCTGCATCTATTAATTATTGCATTAATATTAATAACTATTAATGGTTGGCATCCCGCCGTGTTCCCAAGGAGTTAATATTTTAGAGGCTGGCAGTAATGCTGACCCTCAAACCTCTTCTTCCAGCAACGCCAAGTGGAGGACTCAGTGGTGGCCGTCGGGGGATCATTCTCCATGGGATTGTGTCCTGCTTCCCAAGGCGCTGAGTCCACAGCCAAGCCTGTTCCAAGCTGAGATCCTGCTGGATTGGCCACGTGGCCTGTGCTCTCCATGGCCATCACCCACCTGCAGGCAAAACTCCCGCATTGGGGCAGGAGAGCAGGGGCCCCACGGGTGCGTTTTGTTTTATTTTATCTTTTTTATTCCCCGAGAAAAAAAATTGCTATGGTAACTTATGCAACAGCAGAGCTCCTGGGAGATGGGCTCCAAGTGAAACTTGCCACTCCTGGGCCGACAACGTTAATCTGCAGGATTTCCATAGCAATTAATGTCAAGAGGCAATCTGCTGTTGGAGCAATCAGAGCTTGGTGCACAAGGCAGACGTTGCAGGCAGCGGGTTATAACACGGGGCAAGAGAGGATCTTAACCTCCTGCAGCCCCCCAGCTACAGCGATGATCCCGGCACACTCAGGGACCCCCCTCTCCTCACAACAGGGGAAAAAATCCTCAAATCTCCCTCTGCTCCTGCACTGCTGCAGTGGTAGCTCCTGCTCATGCCCCTTCCAAGGCCTCCATCTCCTCAACTCCTGCTATTCTTCTTTGCTCCCAAATTTCCCCACCTCTTCCCTGAGCCTCAGAGAGAAAATTCCCTCAGGTTTGGCCTCTGCTGCCTGCCAAGAGCACCGGGCACTCACTTTCCCGATATAATTATTAGCACAGCAAATTGCAGGATACATTTTTAACAAGGCTCGCATTAGTTCCCTGCTGCTCCCTCTGCATTCAGGCTTCCCTGCCCTTTTGAAGCTCCCAGTGCAAAAAACGCCCAGCTTTTTAGTGGAAAAATGACCTTCTGCAGACCCAGCTGCTCTGCACTGGTCCCAGCCTGGGGAGGCTGCATCCCAGCGAGGATTCCCAGGAAACGCTGCTCATGGCCTCGCTCCGTGCCCTCCTCACACCAGGATGCATCTCGGTGTCTTCCTCTGGGAAATGGCACCAGTCTCCGCAATCAGCCGCTGCTGAGATCTGCTCCAGGAAGAATAAAGCCGAGTCCCAGCATCCTTTCTCCTTTTTTCCTCCTTCCTTTCAGCCGAAGCCAAAAAAAAAACTGAGGAGGAAAAAAAATCTAATTGATATCTTCCATATTAACAAGTCAATCAGTAGCGTTTTTTAATGACTCATAAGCAAGCTTGACATGTCTGTTAATTAAATAGCCATCCCAGCTCTAATCCACTGAACGTTAATCACTTAGGGAATTAAAAGGTGCCAACACTGAATACTTCATTGCCGTAAGTGCTTGCCTATCCTCACTTATGAGCAGTGTGGGGCTGGTGTGCTGTCCCATTGGATTGTGTGATTTTCGAAGAGAAAATTCGGAATGCAAAACGGGGAAAGGCAGCATGGCCGGGATAACCTCAGCTTTGGGTTGCACTTGAAGCAGCTGCTGCAACTGCAAAACACCCATTTAAAGGAGAGGGGCTCCCCCCGGGAGCATAGAGGCTGCTGCGGGCACCTTGGCATCTGCTCTGGGAAGGGAGCGGGATTTCGCCCCTCTGGGATGGCCCCAGCAGGTAGGACAGGCACTGGGGCAGGTAGGACAAGCCAGGTTCAGCAGATGGCAGCAGCATCCCGCACTGTCCGCGTTCAGCCCAATGCACAAGGCAAATCCCTCGGGCTGCTCCAGCTCTGCAGCCCCCTGAGCTTGGCTCTGTCCCCAGCACCAGCGCTACTCATTGCTCTGTGGGTTTGGTCCCTCCGCACAGGCTCTGCTGAGCATCCCCTAGCTTCATTTTGATGAAGGCTCCACAATTTAATTAATTGGCTCAAACGCGCACCCCGCGCAAGGTGATAATGAGGACAGGCCATCACTCATCTCACACGGATCCTGCATTAGGAGCCACCCAATGTGGTCAGCACATGGCCAGACGTTATCAGTGGTGGCTTGTGCCATGAGGAGGCAAATCTCAGATTCACAGCCTCTCCCAGCATCTGATTTAAGCAAGCGCTGAGTTAAGGGAGGGCAGAGGAGCGCTCACTTTGCTGCTCACCCTGCTGTGGCCATGCACTGAAGCTGGCTCCATGAGCCTGAGACAGCCCTGGGGTCTCTGCTCCTGCACCAGCCGTGCTGCGAGTGCCCAGCACCAGCCCTACTTCTTGGGGCCAGGCTGCAGGGAGGAGAGAAGATGCACTGAAGATGTTGGAATTGTTATACTGACACACAAATTGCTATAACTTGTATCGCTATGTGTGAATCGTCTCCGCATTCACAAGTGAAATATTTGCGAGTGCCCCATTGCCCACTGCCCCGAAGACCGGAGCAGGCAGGGACACCAGGGAGCTGCTGCCTCCACGCTCCCGTCCACCGCATGGAGCTGGTGAGCAGCTCCTGACTTGGGATAAACAGATACCTGGTCCCAGTGCAGAGCCTTTGAACCCGCCCCCGATTGCTGTGCCCTGGGTAAATTTGCACATCATTAAAAATAATAGCTCTGCTGGAGCCCGCAGAGGCAGAATGCAGCCCGCAGCTGGATGTGGTTCTGCCTCGTGCTTGGGGACACGAGTAGGGGGTGGCTCTGAATGGCTTTACAGCCACGAAGGTTGCAACCTCCTGTATGGAAAAAGGAGCACCCAGACCCCAAGGCAGCCCATGTCCAGCAGCAATATTAAGCAGAAGGTTCCCCGCTAGCAGCTGGTTCTACCTCCAACACCGGAACATCACTGAATTACAGGACTTAGCAAGGGCTACCCATGTGATCTGCAAACATAAGAGCATCTGGAGGAGCTTAACAGACCCTCCGGTTTGGATTCATCTTGTAGCTGGAGCATGAGAGGGACCTTGAGTAACGCTGCCGCACGGGCAGAGCTCAGCAACACGACTGGAAGGTCACCAAGTTAGCGCGGCAGTATTGGATTTGCCGGCTTAGCCAGTGCTGGGCACGGCAGAGGCGTTCCCAGCTAATCCCCTCATTAGAGGCGCACAGGGAGCTTACAGGATTTGTCTGCCAAGGGCTCCAGCAGCGCGGCAGAGCCGGGAAGCGCGTGGGATTACGGGATTAGGCACCTCTGTTGCAGCTCGAGGCACCTCACAGGTGAAATACAAGCAAATGCGCCTAAAACACCCAGGAAAATTGGGTCCCAGGCCCTGAGGTAAAACAACAAGCTAAGTTGTCAGTGATTTTTTTTTATTATTTTTCAGCTCAGCAGTTGAAAAATGCTGTATTTGGAGTTGGCTTGAAATCCATTTTTAAGCAATATTAATTTCAGATCGGCTGCTGCTCACTCTTGCATTAAGAGGAGTGCTGTGAGCAGGATGCCAGTTCAGAACTAAAGACAAATGTTTGGCTCAAGTAGTTTGTCAAATACGATACAAATAGGCTTTTTCCGCTTTATAAAACCATCACCTGCAAGTTTCTCCCCTCTTTCCTCGTGGCAGCATCACAAAATCCCAGCTGAGCTCATTTCTATGGTCTCTGCCTGCAGGCACAAGCAGCCAGGGGCACTGCTGGGTCTTGCACTCCCGGCTTGGAGAGCAGAGGAGAGGGAAGAGCTGGGCATGCTCCCTGCATCCTCGTCCCATCCTGCTTCCCTCCATCTTTCCCCACTCCTTCATTGCAGGGAAATGACTTTAGTGTTTGCAAAAGCCCCTGGTGCATCAGGCGCATGATGCAACGTTATTCACTCTCCAGCCAAGAGCCAGCAGAAAAAGCTGGGTGCACTGGCAGAAAATCCAGGCTCAAATACAGCCAGGTTTGCTCCTGCCTTTAAATATCTCCTTTGTGATTGTTTTAAGGTGCAATATTTACGGTCGCAAGAGGTCAAATGACCAAATTTATCCCAGACAGAAAAGAAGCCAGACTTCCCCAGCCAAGCTCAGAGATGCAAAACAAAGCAAAATATTGCAACACTTGCAATAAAACCACAAGGGAAGGCGGTGCCGGAGGCCAGATTTTGACCCATGCTTCCCAGGAGCAAACACATTGGTTGGAGAAAAACAACAATCTTACGGAAACACAGGCTTTGCTTCATAGATGCACCTGGCTGGAATGGAACACGTGGCTGCAGGAGGAGCGGGAGCTGACAGCAGGATATTTAGATTAAGATGCCAGTGGCAGCAGGGCCACCGCTGCCTCTTCCACGCAGCACAAACAGCAGCAGTCTCCCGCATCCACCCTGGCAAATGAGAAGCCTTCAACAGCAATACCTGAAAATGAAGCCTCCTGAAGGGCTCTCCTTTTTCATTCATTAGCAGCAAGCGCTCCCAAGAGCGCCCGCGCCGCTGCGGAGAGCTGCGCTGTGTCCCCAGGACCGCAGCAGCAGATATATCTTCGTGGCGCCACGTTCCAGGACCGCAGCGGTGGCACCAACCCCAAAGCTCTGCGTGGTCCCTGCACTGAGGCCAGGCGGGCACGTCCCCACCACACTGCAGGTCCAGGGGACATGCGTGGCCACAGCAGCTCCATCCCGGCTACGGAACAGCGCCAGGCACCTGCCCAGCAGCACCTCTGCTCCCATCTGCGCTCCAGCTCCGTTTCACACGTCAGCGAGCAGTTTGTTTCAAAACATTTCTCTGCACTGATTGAGCTATTAACCCCCTCATCAATCCCCTATGCAGATTTTTCCTCCTGTATGCTCCATGCCTGGTATTTATGGCTGTTCTGCAAGGGATGAGCTACCGGCTCATCACCATCAGCTGCACCAACGCTTCCTTATCACTCATCATCATCACTGACAGCAGCTTCATTATCTGATCAGGTTCTCTCCCCTATGCATATATTCATCTCTGTGCTTTTATATGTGCAGTAAGATCCTGCATCCTCCCTCAGGGAGGACTCTTCTTCCCAAGGGAGAGGGAATTTTATCCCATTTCCTTGTTTGCAAACCCCTCTTCTCAGATTTGTCATCTGCCTGTTAGCTGAATCAGCACTTGCCTCATCCTCCCTGTCAGAGATTAACTTATCTTCCATCTCTGATTCATGGCAGATAAAACTTGCATTACGCCAAGGAAAATCAAAGTTTCAAGAGAAATTAATATTCATCCTCAGCAGGACAGAGCTTGCTGGTCTCATCCTGGGACATGGCCGAGCTGTCACAGCCCCGGTTGCTGGGTTGCTCTGCTGGCAGGGAGCTCGCGTGTGCTTCGCCTTCAGAAAACCTTCTTGTCAAGCATTAAACACACTTAATGCAATAAGAAGAGACAAGCCCAATTTCTCTTTCTAATCGAGTCCACCTCCGGTTGGCCTGCATGGATATCACACACATTTCCTTGATTAATTTTCAATTAATGGCCTCAAAGCCTTTCCGCCTGAGCAGGGGCAGGAATTTTTTTGCTCATGTATCAGCATGAAAAATAAGCCCGAATTAGCATCTGATACATGATTAGAGCGGGAGCCACAGCCCGGGGGCTCTGGGAGGGCAGGGAAACCCACAGAGCTGGAATAACCCAGGCACATGGGAAGCAGGCACTCGGTGGGGTGCATCAGACCCACCTGGAAGCACGTTTGGAGATAATTCCTGGGAAAATTGAAGATGAAAACCTCCTTCAGCAATAGCCCCACACATGGTTATTAAGGAACAAACCCAGCAGCTCAGATGCAAGGGGAGCTGGGCTCCAAGCTGCCGGGTGGCTGCAAAGGCGGTGATGGGGAAGCTGCTGCTGCGGTTGAATTAATTTTGCTTCAAAGCCACTTTGCAAGAAAAAAAATTAATTCTTCGCTGAGCTCCAAAGATAATAGAGATAAAAATTAAGCTAGCATTTTGAGACAGAAAATAGTTCCTCTTCTGTTCAAATATAAATTAGAAGAGCATATAAATGCTACATGACTCAAATTTCATTTTAATTTCTAAGCAGCCATACAATATTCATAGTCACATAAGTGACTTCATGTTTCACCCCAGAGAGGGCTGCATTTGCGCAGTAGGTAAATAGCCACTGGCACGAGACACCTGCAAGTGCTGGGGAGCTTCATGTTCCCTGGGGGGTGAAGGGCTTTTCCAGGCAGGACAAATTCCTCTATCAGAGCTGCCCTGGGTCCAGATACTTGTTTCCAGAGTCAGTTCACTTTAAAAAGGTTGGGAAAGAAAAGCAGGGGCAATTCCAATAGAACAGAGGGATAAGGCAGCTGCCTCCAGTTTTTATGAGCTGGATCAGCTCCAGCTGCTGAGGGTTGGGGATGGCAGCGGTGGGATGAGCTTTGCTAACAAGGCCAGGGGCTCCGGGGTTGCAGAATCCATGGAGCTACTGTGGCCATAGCACTAAAGCAGTGGCCAGGGCAACAGGGTGACATGCACCCATTGTAGCAGTTAGTTAAAAAGGGCTAAAAATCCCATCCCATCCCACCCCATCCCATCCCATCTATGCAATGGATCCATGGACATGTAGTGCTCACAGTGACAGCCCCTACAATATGCCCTCTGCAATGGTCACTGAGGTGACAGTCCCTACGATGCTCTAGGAATTATTTGCACCAGGTTTTTATGCTCCACATGCCTGCAGGTACCTGCTGTGCTGCCCATGGACACTACCAGCACCCCAGGAGCCCAAGGGCTGCCTCCTGCTTCCCAGTTTGTCCCCAGCACAGTGTGAAAACGAGAGGGAAAAAATGATCTGCATTTCTGCCACGTAGTTTTGCAAGTGTTGCACAGGGAGAAAATAAATGCGAGCAGAACAAATTAGTTTGTCGTGAAGAAGCTTGCCTCTAAAATGTTAAGATGCAGATAACACAGGCAAAGCTTTTGAAACCGAATGCCCAGCTGCATTGACAAGGCGATTTTGGTAAATGCTGCTCAGAACAATTTAAACAATTAATTTTAGCACTTAATGGGCACTTGCACTATCTGCTGTAGCAGAAACGAGTACGTGTCTTTCATTATCTGCCACACATTCCCCGTTCTCCTCGTCTCAGCACCATTCCCGTGGGCAAAGCAAGGCATATGTTAATTGAAATTGCAACACAGCTGCAAGAAAAAAAAAGACAAAAATATATAGATGGGCTTCAGGATTTTCTTGACCCTGTTTTCCATATGCGTAACGTGATACTTCACTACTTACAAGCGCTAAGCTGTCAAGATGGGTAAATCGACCCGAGACTAAAGCTGCACAAACCACGGCCACGTGCAAGGTGGGGTTATGTGAAACTGCTTCATTTTTCCTCTTAATCCAGGTGAATTGCTCCCTCGGAGGGTCACGGAGAGAAAGACGGTGATTTAGGGAGAGAGAGCACCCGATTCTAGTTTTCTGTTCAACCACAATTGCTTTAATTTGCTCTCTTCGAGTAATGAGGGGCAGGCTTGGGAGCCCTTGTGCCCCCGCCACTTGCTCACTATCCAGCATGCAAGCCTCTGTGATCAAAAGATGATTATTTTTCTTGGCAAATCTTCTTGCTAATGCTCTTTCTATTAATCTCCCTCAGTCTCTTTGGAGAAAAGGGAATTGCAGAGGCTGCTCTGAGGTCCATCCGCCTGCCTGTCCTTGAACCCCACTGGCAACAAGTCGTTAGCAGAATCGCACAGAGAGCAGAGAATAGGAATTCTGTGAACATTCTTCCAAATTTGAGAGCACATTTCCATCTGGCACCTTTGTGCTCATGTCCCAGGCAGGATCCCCTGTTCGCCCCGTGCACACAGGAATTCCAGGAGCAGAACTTCAGCTCCCATCTCCTTGGAACAACACGGGCTTTGGCGTGAAGCTGTTGGGACTGTGGGAGCATCGGCTGCCGATGCCTTTTGCAGCAGGAGGACAGGGCTGGAGGGACCTGGAGCTCCCACGCAACTCCAGATCTGCCTGGGAGCCAGCAGAATGGACCCGACGAGCACGCAGGATTTGGGACACAAGTTTAAAGCACCCATTACTCGCTGCCGAGCACTTAGGAGAGCCTAATCCAATTGGCCATATGGTCCTGGGCTCCCTCCAATCTAATTCCCCCATCCCTCGGGCATATTAAAGGGAAAAGGGGGAGGGGGAGAAATTGAAAAAATGTAAATCACATTTTAATAGACTCATAAAAATACACAAAGTGATGACCGAGAAAACTTATCAGATTTTATGGCATGTGAGCTGCTCGGCAGAATATGGAAATGCCACTCAAATGGCAAAGCTCCCTCCCAGGAAATTTCACAACATAATCCAATTTACGCCGTCCGCGAGGCAGAGCCGCCGGAGCGGCTCGAGCCGCCGGCACGTCCCGCCCGCGCCTGCATCTGCCCCTTGGCACCGCGTCCACCCGTCACCTCATCCAGGCACATCTGTCCTATGGGGAGATAAGGGGATGTACATGGGGATGCGTGGGTAGAGGAAAATCCCCTTTCCCCTCTTTTTCCCCAAATTACTGAAGCCCGTCCAGTGCAGATGGGGACTGAGCACCAGCTCCATCCCTGCTCCCTGCGGGATGCTCTCTCCATGGTCCTTCCCATTCCTCCAAGGTCACCGCTCAGCCATCCCAAGGGTCGGCTCCTGCGCCCCTTTCTGCTGAGCACGCCCGCAAAGAGCCATTTTGTTGGCAGAATTTAATTTTTTGCCATTATGTTGTCCAGCACAGCCCAGCTCCTGGTACTTACCACCAATTATCCGTCTGCTGTAAAGCTAATGTTGACACAGAGGTCCTCAATGCATCGGTGCTGGGAGGCTGCCAGGGAGGCCGGATCCAGGCAGAATAATTAGTGGGTATGGATACACGTGTCAGCTGCCCTTGAACTGATGGACTACCTTTATTCGCAGGGATGTGATCAATTCGGAGGCTTGTCTTCTAGAGAAGCCCTTGAATTTAATTTCATTCTGTACAGTAAGGATTTCCTGTCTGAAATTCACTTTGCATCAGGAGAGCCCTGTCTGAGCTCCACCATTAGCTATTCTTCCCTCTCATCTGAGAGTCTTAAAGCACTTTACATGGATTAACTAATTAGCTCTCTTCATAACCCAGGCTTTAACTTAATTTCCCCATGTGCATTATAAGGACAATGTCGACGAATAAATCCCACTTCCAACCAGCATTTTTCACCCCTCGCTGCTACATGCGGTGCTGCAGCACTGAGGACGAGAACCAAAGTGATGCCTGCGAATCCCAGCTCCATTCCTGCTGCTGCTCCAACCAAGTTAGGGACACACTGGGCTGTCACAACCGTCAGGCAAAACCCTAGAGCGAGGTCCCAGCCTCGCTCTCACTCCGCGCTTTCAGGATGGATTGCCGTGTGCATCCATATTTCCATTCACTGCTATTACATCCTGCAGTACCTTCCCAGAAGGATGCAGATTGCTGGGAATTTCTCAGCAGGAGCCCGGTGAGCACTGCCTGATTGGGGATTTTGGCTCCGGGAACAGCCTTACTCCCTACAGGAGCGATACAGCTCTTGCTGTCCCTGTCACCATCCCCATCCTCGTTCCCATTCCACACCTGCCCTTGCTCCCTCCTCAGCCAGAACTTGTGCTTCCAGCTCTGGCTCTCCTGACAGCTCAGCACTGATGGGGCCAGCAGGAGCATCCGTGTAGCTAGTTCACGGGATGGGGCCAGCAGGAGCATCCGTGTAGCTGGTTCATGGGATGGGGCTGGCAAGAGCATTCCTGCACCCAGTGCCTGTCTGCATCGCATTGGTGACTTGCCACCCCACCAGCCAGCACCACAGATGTTTGCCTGCAAGCGCTTTTTCCATGACAGGAATGAATTATACACAACGCTCCTAATGCCATCGCTTCCACCGGCGACGGCTTATGGAGGGTGACATGGGCTCCCTCGGGAGCGCAGACAGGGAGAGCAGGCGGCTCCACTGCTCAAACTGGGAGCAACCTGGATGATGCTTCCCAGCACCGAGTGCAGCAATCCCGGCCGGCTGCAGCGTCATCTTCCCAGGCACCATTCGCTAGGGATCCAGGACCCTGTGCCTGGGAATCCATTGCTGCTGCCCAGGGTCTCCCAGAGTGCCGACTGGGAAAGGCTCACGCTGGGGCTGCGCAGCCCCCCTCTCCCGCTCTTCCCGCTGTGTTTGCTCAGGAATAATTTCCGCTGCCCCTGAGCCCGCAGGCGCCTCCGGCTCCGGCACACGGTGCATGCGGCCCGCGTGTTTACTACAGCCTGAGTGCTCTGGAGGCAACAGGAATAACCACTGCCATATATTAAATGTCACAGCGTAAATTAGGAGAAGGAAAATCCTCTTTTATTTCTTTGCTTTTATAAACTCCCACTCATGCTCAATTACTGCTGTTGTGAGTTACTGAAGGGTTTATTTTTTCCAAGCAGCTTGTTCTGTTTTAGCAGCCAGGAGGAAAAGCAGCGCCCGAGGGGGCGATGCGCTCACGCCGTGGCCCTGGTCGGAGCAGCGGGAAGGCACTGGGAAGGGGCTGGGAAGGGGCTGGGAAGGGGATCCAGCAGCTCTGCACGGATCTGGAGGGGCTCATGCCACTCCAAAGCTCGGCAGGAAGGTGCTGGGATGGCAGGGGGGACTGGAGCCATCGCAATGCCCCATGCAGGGACCGCAGGGGCTGTGGGGACCTCGAGGCTACTCAGCCCCTCGGGGAATGGGGACTGGAGGCCTTTGGAAGCTGCAAGCTGCCCCATTACACTGGGACATGGGAGCAGCCTCCCCGCACGTCCCCGTGCCCTGCTGCACCCACGGGCACGGACCTAGAGACGCGTTTTATGGGGTGAACCCTTTGCCGCGGCGGATCCTCGCTCATCACCCAGCCCTGGCCCTGCCCGGACCACCTGGCTTCGCAGTGAGCAAACAATAAGAAACAAAATATCCAACCAGTTCTTCCGGAACTGCAATATTGAGCCATCGATTTTGTGTCTCCCGTATTTGAGCAGTTTAAATGCTGCCGGTTTGTACAGGAGGGCTGGCCCGGCGGAGCCGTGTGGGGCAGCGCTGGGATCGCTCGTCGCAGCCGGATCCACCAACGCAGCTGGGTCCAGGGTTTTGAACACAAGGTAAATTAGGAGGGGAAAAATATTAGGGAGGAAAGAAAAATGCAGAGACTTGCTGCAGGGCAGGAAGCCCAAAGCTACGGCGTTTCCCTGTGTTTCTGGGCCGCAGGTTCCCTGCGTTGGCACTGCTCTGCTGCACCGTGCAGGCTGGGATTGGGACCAGGACCGGAACCGGGACCGTGCATGCTGCCCTTTCCGTGCAGCCAGGGCAGATTCCACTGACAATTTGCTGATGTTGTTACTTTCATTTTCCATCTTGGACTCTCATATTTCTCTCTTCTTCTTCTTTTTTTTTTTTTTTTTTTTTGGAGGAAGCAACTCATACGTCACGGTTTTGAGCCTGCCACGAGGAAGCCCTTCCAAATGAAGATTACCAAAACTCCATCTCGACCACTCCCAGCACGCAGTCCTTCAAATAAACCCCCAACCACCCACAGTCTTCCCTGAATCCCTTTAATTTAT
The DNA here is from genome assembly GCA_034781795.1 of Crypturellus tataupa. Taxonomy (NCBI): domain Eukaryota; kingdom Metazoa; phylum Chordata; class Aves; order Tinamiformes; family Tinamidae; genus Crypturellus; species Crypturellus tataupa. The sequence continues at coordinate 373,306 of JAWLRI010000564.1, read as the reverse complement.
TGATTATCCAAATGAAATCTTCCAGCGCAGCCGACTCGGCGGGGCTCATTCCTGGTCTGCATTGCTGCTGGCTATTACCTGGGCTGGGAAATTATTTTCAGACGGAGAGGAAACAAGCTGCAGGGGATGAATAGATGTTATTGTGTCGACCGTCTCCCGCACAAAAGGAATATCATAGCATGCAAATGTCATTTGTATTGTGATCATTAGCTCGAGCTGTGGGAGGCGCCTTGTATCCGTTAAACTCTTCCTGGGGCTCCCACAGAGCGGAGGAGAACTGCTTCAGAGCACAGTGGCATTTAAGAGATTGCTGCCTGCTCCAAGCAGATGTTCCCAGGATTAGATAGCGCAGTTTGCAAAACAGCTTCAAATTAAAAAAAAAAAAAAAGAAGAAGAAGAAAAAAAGAAAAATAGGAAGAGAAGAGCTACAGTATTTGCACTATTCAGCCTGTGCTTGAAGCCCACGAGATGAGCTAGGGGGCCGGTAGCTAATGCTGCCACCACGGCACAGCCGTGCATGCACCGAGCTGTTGGCACAGGTACCCCCTGCGCATCCCGCATTTTTGCATGAGATGCTGGATGTGGAAAGTGGCTCTGGACATGGGAAGCGGCTCTGCCTGTAGCACCGCGGCCCTCTGGATGGATGGAGACTTGCAGGGGTCCCTTGTCCTGTGCACAACAAGTGCCCGGGGACTCCCGCTCGCCGTTCTCAGGGCTGCGCCCGGCTTGGTCGCTGCCCGTCCCGGAGCTCGCGCCGCTCTGCACTGCGGCCCAGCCGCTATAGATGGCAGCATCGGCGAGACGGAGCCACCTGCTCCCCCCTGCACTTCCCGCCTTGCATTCCCCTTGGGAATACAGCAGAAACACGGTGCACATTGAGCCGGTGCCAGGCCGGGGCCCCACGGGTGCAGCAGGGCTGAGTGCGACGCTGCAGCAGCTCCCGCACAGCCCTCAGCTCTTCCCTATCCCACGGGGGCTCCCAAATCCCCAGGGAGAGGCAACAGGGAAAAGGGGAACAGTGGCCACTGTGATCCCTGCCCTGAGCTCTGCAAACTGCCCCGATCCCAAGCTCCCGGCATCCGCTGGGGACCAGGGCGGTGGAGAGAGCACTCAGCGCTCAGTAAATTGGCAGATGACAGTGAGCTGGGAGGGAAAAGCGGCACGCGGGGAGGCAGGATGGGAATTCAAAGTGATCTTGACAAATTGGATAAATCATCTGCAAAAAACAGGATGCAATCCAGCAGGGACATGTGCAATATACTGCACTTAGGGAGGAATTACCAGCGCAGCGACCCGGAGGGAATGACGGCTCTGACAGCCTGTCGGGGGCCCGGGACATGCCAGATAACAACGTCCCGCGCTGGCAGCCCCGCGGACCCGTGTCCCTTGTCCCAGCAATGTGTGATGTCTCCTCCTTGTGCCCCTCTGCAGGGCGCTGGCTGGTATCCTGCACCGGGGTCACATTCCCTCCGGGATGCAGGAGCGGGGCCGGATAGCGGCGAGGCAGCCCCCAGCACACAGGGAAGGGCTGCTCAGTGACCAGCTGTGTGAGCAGCGCTGCCTCGATCCCATCCATCACCACAACAAGTTTCCTATTTATTTTCCAGACATAATGCACTTTGTAGTCTCCCCTATATACTCAAAAGGAAAAGCATTTATCTTTATTTATTTATTTAAAACCCCGGTGAAAATAAGCTTTGTTTCCAGAAGCAATTATATTCCATCTCTTAACTGGATTAAGTAACTTGATAAAACTCCAGTGGAGAAATATTTGCTCATATTTAATCATTTGTTGACTTGGCACCTCACAAAATAAAGCAAAATTAAATACAAATGTGTAAAGGGCAACCCACTTGCTGATAAATCCTACCCATTCTGAGTAGTTTATTACAGGAGCAACGATCCATTAGCTCCATACATAAATTAGACTGATGCATTCAGTTTATGGAGTTGCAAATTGTCAGCTGCTGCCATTATGTCAAAAATACCCTGTGCCAAGAATGAAACATGATTATGGGCTGCACTGTCTGCCCTCCACAGATGAAGTCCAGACAGTTTAGGGTTAGGCAATATGAGCAGTGAAAGGAATCCAAGCCCTTCATTTTTTTGCCACTTGCAAAAACAAAAGCAATCAACATTCTTGAATGTTAACACAGCTTGGAGACATGTAGCGAATATGCTATTAGTGCCCTGAAAACTAATCTCCATAGCAGGTATCGATCATCCCCTTTCTGTTATCTGCGTGGCCAAGGGAGGGAATTCAGCCCTTGAAATGAGCTCGAGGCATCAATATTCCTGGCGGGTGCAGGGCTGCGTGCGCTCCGTATTGCAGGCTGCATTGCCGCCCTGGGATCTGCCATGGGTTTTGGGTCAAACAGGAGGGATGGCTGCGGTTTGGGCCTCATATTTTCACACACATGGCCATAAGCGGGGATACAGAAAGCTTTAGTGTTGCTCATGGCCCACAGGTGACTTATGGAGCCATAAGGACAGGGAAGCAATAGGTCCTGGGGGAGCTGGAGCGGGAATGGGTTCAGCATCGGCATCAGCAGCCCTGGGAAGGGGCTCTTCCCTGCGGTGGCGAGGGGAGCCCGAGCTGCACAGTTTGCTCTGTAAGCAGCAGTGGGAATTATCTTAGCAAGTAAATAAGGAGCATAAACACAAATGTAATCCAATAGAAGTAATGTGCCCTAATAAAAAGCGATTACCTCCGTAATTTTCGAGCCTGCTCGGAAGCGGCACACTGCAGCCGAGGCAGATCGGCGCCCCGGGAGAGGTCTCCATCCCGGCGCTGCGCTACTTCCCTCGTTAAAGCTTCAGTTTTAATTTAGTTCAGCCAGTACTGAACACCCTCCATCACGAGGAGGCTGAAAGCATAACCGCGCTGTGTCTGGGATGTTAAATCTTTCCTTTGGAGTCATTTTGGAGCCATTCACTTAGTTTCAGGAGGTTTGTTTGCTCCCTTCTGCTCTAACGCCCCTCTCGCACGGTGCAGTTGTGCTAAGAAAGATGTGCACAGGGATGTGCACACACATTCACACACATCCCTGCACCGGCTGTTGGGTTACAGGAGCTCAGGTGGAGCTTTGGCACAACAGCAGTAATATCAGTAAGAGCAGTAATACCAGTAAGAGCGGTAAGAGCAGTAACCCCAGTGCTGTGAGCGTGCCGGGGTGATGCTCAGCCCGAGCAAAGCTCTCCTGCCAGCCCGCTCTGCGTCATCAGTGTCCCCGGCTGCTGCTGGGCAGCATCTTTGCAGCGGCCAAGGTGACCTGACAGACCATCTCGCTCCTGCCTTTCCTGGCAGCTCCGCTCCGCCTGCGCAGGTGGTACCGCTGCCTGGAGCTCCCCTTCCCTCCTCCTCCAAAACTGCAACTTTGCAGGGAACAATTTATCTTCGAACGTGGCGACTGCCAAGCGCTGCTCTGGGAAAACGTCGGGCAGTTTTATGTGTGCTGAAGATCTACCGCCAGCCCCAGGACAAAGCTGCTCGCTCCCGCGCGCGCTCGCGCTGTCCTGGGTCTCCTTGGCGCCTGCGTGACGGCCGACGCGCGGCGGGAGGGATGTTGGCATCAAAGCGCACGGCACTGCGGGCTCCCTCGGCTGGCCCTGGCGCATGAGTCAGTGCTGGAAAGGGACAGAGGGGCTGGGCCAAAGGGATGGATTATTCGGAGTCTCCCCTTCCCTGGCACCCGCCGTGTGACACTGTGTTGATCTCCCCTTCCAGGCCAAACACAGCTGGTTGTGGGGATCATGCTGGGAGTGCTCCCGTCACGTGCGGCCTCGGAGCGAGGTGACTCTTTTCTTCCCAATGTCCTGGTTTAAAGCAGTGTTTAGAAACTCCACCTCTCCTGCATGGGCAGCAAGAACAAAAGGGAGAAGGTTGTGCTTTATTTATTCCTCTTAATGTGAAATTCATGCACTGATTGCCTCTGCTCTCTGCAGCCAGGCTTCTGGGAGGGATGAGTTTCAGTTCATGAATCTGAATTTGGGGAAGCTTCATCTTTTGAGCTTTCTGTTCAGGGAAAGTTACTTGATAGCCAGGGAGCCAAGGGGGAAATGCATTATTGAAAGAAAAGCTTCCCTTTTAATCTAAAATTCAGCAGGATCTTTGAGATGAGAAAGGTTATTTCCAAGAGTCTGTCCAGCATATCTTGAGGGCTTCTCCTTTCCATACAATAGCGAGCGGGAGGGAGGAGGGCGCCTGCGCAGGCACCGCGGCCACGGCCTCTCTCTCAATTACGCGGGAGCCCCGTCTCCCGGCAAGGGAATAGCAATTCCCCCTGCAAAGGAGGGCTTGGAGGTTGGCTGGAGAAAGAGGAGAAAGTAATTACGGCTTAACTGTGCGAGCAGCTCCTCCGGGGAGCCCCTGGCCGAGACTCCGCGCCGGAGCGGGCGCCCGCGCCGCTGCACGTGAGCAGGAGCCCAATTTGCTGCATGGGGATGGGGAGCTCAGGGGGGCCGGAGAAGAGAGAGCCGGGATTTCGGGAGCTGGGATGTGCGCTTGATGCCGGACGGTCCGAAATGCAGGTTGCTCCTTGCTTTTCAAGGGAGCTCGTTCTCCTGCCGCACACCTGACAAGTATTGAACGAGACATTTCTGCTCCAAAGTACATGCATTTTTCTCTTTCCCTGTGCATTTGCCTGGCAGGAACACGCTGCGAGCTCGGCCCTGCTGCCCGCACTGCGCCCGGGCGCTGGGCTGTGCCCACTCTGGCCCCAGGGAGCCACAGGCTTGACGTCTTCCATTTACTGTAACTCACCGAAACAGGCTCAGCCGGGAGGAACTGGAGAGCCTTGGTGGGCTGACAGCGAAATGAAGCCAATCCAGTGCAAACACCTCTCCTCCCTGCCTCCACCAGCACCAAAACCTGCAGCGCCGCCCAGCTCCCCGCACCTCCCCGGCTAATGCAGCCGCCTGCACCCAGCCAGGTGGCCCGGAGCAGCCAGGGTTCCTTCTGCCTCCTTTCCTGCACAACCTGCACAGTGATTCCTGCAGTGAGTTTAGAGCTGCTAGTTATTACCCACTGCCATAATAACTCCCCACGGCTGCGACTGCCGCCCGAGAAGGGCAGCGCTGAAGACCCTCCACCTCTGTCCTGCAAAACCTCAGGAATGGGATTCCCCATGTCCCCAAGGGCACCCGTCTGGCCCACAAACATCTCTCCCTCCTCCATTCCCTCCCTTCCTATCCCCATTCCTGCCCTATCCCCTGCAATGAAATTTTCCCATCCACTTTTGCTCAAAAAAGCATCCCCTGCCAAACCTGCAAAAGCCTTTCCTTGAGAGGAGGCAATAGTTAATATTGGTTAAAATGGATTTTTTTGAGCACAGAGTATTGCTTTTTACTTTTTTTTTTTTTACACCTAAACTGCAAAGTGATGCCTTGAAGATGAGATTAGTTCGTTATTTATAAAAGCAGAATCCCTCCAAATGTATTAAATATGAAAACATTGTATCAGGGTGTAAGATTTGTGAGGATTAGGCTCTGAAGTCTAGACATTTATCTCTGAACGCATTACATTTGCATTCATTATGTATCCTGCTGTACCTCTAAACATGAAAACTGATCTGCAGAACAGATGATCAAAGCAGGGAAATGCAGATCAGAAAACATGCTGTGTTCACTTAGGAGCTAAAAATGTTGTAAAAAAAAATAATTGTTTGATATTCCAGTACATGAAACCATTATGTAACCCCCTGCAGAAGCGGTGGGGGAACCTCAGGAGTCTCTCACATTCGCTTTGGAGATGCTTGCAGCTTCTCCAGGCCGCTTCTCCCGCGCTCCGTATGGGAAGGGCCTCCCCATTCCTGGGCATCCCGGCCTCTCGCACGACCCTGCATGGATCACCCTGCTCGAGCTTCACCCACCCTGCTCTCCTGCCTAGGAAGTGCCTGACACATCTCAGTAGGTTTTATCAACTCTATTTATTTCTTCCACCAGCCCCACTTGTATTCTTGTATGGATACTGCCTTAATTTGACCAGCCAGGCCAAAATTTTTACTAAATTTTTTACTAGTTTTTAAATTTTTACTAGTTTACTAGTTCCCTTCTTCTGCCCTGGTTTGGTGCTGGATCACAGTCGCACACTTCGGCATTACCGCATTTCCTCTTTTTTGACACAACCACAGCATTCCCCTTATTCCAGAGCTTTGAGCTTTATCCAATGTTTTATGATTTATGAAAAAACTATATTAGTGATCTACAGACCTCCTTGGCCAGCTCTGGATGGCAAGTTCTCCAAATGTGCAGAATTAAAGTGTATTTTTAGGATTAATAATTGCTGTTTAGCATTCCCCTTCACCCTTGCTGGAGCAGAGGTCTATGAGCATCCTGACAGGGAACGGTTTGACTGCCACAGCTCTTCCGAAACAGAAAATTGAGATTTGTCTCGAGCACTTCTGCCATTTCTAGCTGTGTAGTGTCAGTCACATTTGCAATTGGTCAACAAGCTTGCAGCTAAAACATTAAAAATGGGTGAAATATATCTAATTCTAAGGAACTTTTCTTCTGCACTGGGACTCAAGCCAGATCTGCTGGAAACATTCCCAAGTTTCATGAAGCATTCCAGTGAGTTTGGAGTCACTTTAGGATGATTTATATGTTTGGAAAGAAACCAGGCTCCCAGGCTCCCTCTGGCTTTGACCTAGACAAAGCTCTTTTGGTTGATTTATACCATGATTTATACTACGCATTTTTTGCATAACTTCAAATAGGAATAAAATTTCAGTCCACAAAAAACACGCTAAGTGAGACTGACAGACTGGTCTGTAGAAATCCCTTCTGTATTATTAATCTGCCTTATCTCTTCAGCATGCTCATTTCCTAGCCCAAACGCATCCAAATCCCAGATCAGAGGGTCCCATTGTTTTCCATGGCTTCCTATTCTTACAAAGGAAAGCTAATTAGGTTGAAAGTATAAGCAAGTATTTAGTATGACAACAGAACCGATGAAGCACTGTCAAAGCTTGTGCTAACTGGTCCAAAACTCTTATGCTGCTAACATAAAACTCCCTTTCTTAATAGAAATTTTAAGTGACAAATCCATGGAATGAATCTGGTATTCATTATTTGCGAGAGAGAAGAGAGGGGATTTAAATGAAGCATGTATTCTGCAAGGAGCCTCAGGAAATCATTTAACAGCTCAAGGGAGAGGGGAGCTGCATTATCATTAGAATTTACATGATACATTAGCCAGGAGTGGAAATGTTAATCTTTCTATCCAAAATCTATTTGCAAAATTAGTGGAATACAGTTGTTTTAATGCCCTTTCCTTATCATAAAAAGTGTAAATCTGTTTGCCTCTGCTGGGATCTAAAGATGCAGGAGAAATTAATTTTGTGAACTGTTGTCCGCTTCCCAGGACACTGTGATGACTAAAGCTCAGAAGTCAAAATGGCTAAAAGTTGATCTATAGGAAAACTTGGGGAATTTTTAGCCTTGAAGAACCATTCCCAATGGATATGTGAGATAAGCAACTGGTTGGGTTTAGCCCGCTTGCTCTTCCATAGGATCCTGCTATGTGAGTGCAGAAAGGTCCATGGTTTAACCCTTTCCCTCTGGTTCTTCTGCCTGAAAGTAACATGAAATCTAGGAACAAATAAAGCAAGAACTTCCTGGGGCATCAGTCAAGCAGCTTGTAAGCAGAGATAACCTTTCTTTGAACCCATGTTCCAGACTTAAATGGTAAATGAGCAGAAATATTTTCTCTCAATTATCAGATCAAAAGCTTCCACTGGCCCAAAAGCAAAACACCAGGCCCCATGCACCAACCTAAGCGTGTGTAAGCTATTGTGAAATGCAGCGGAGCCAAATCGCTCCAATGCTTAGGGCGCCCTTCACTACCTTACTGGCCTGCAGCCCAGCTGCCGAGATTTCTCATGCTCAAAAATCGCGCTGTAAGTTTCCACTTAGTGGCAGAAATGGGAAATACCTCCCTTCTCCCGTGCTGTTCCTCCCCGGAGCAGCGAGGCAGGACAGTGTTGCAGGTGGTGGGGCTACACGGAGCCATCCTGGAGCTCTCCCGGGGTGACTCATCCTGGCGACAGCGATATTGGAATAACTGGACACCTGGAGCTGGAATAGAGAGGAGTCCAAGCGTGTGCAGCTCAGGACATCCGTCACGGCCTGTCCAGGCTGGCGGGGACACGGTGCCAGGTCCTGTCGCTGTCCCCATCCTGGCACACTGGGAGACAGGCAAGAGGCGCTCAGCAGAGGATGCTCAAAACTGCTTTCCCTCTGTACTGAACCATTGCCCCGAACCTCTTTATTCATTTTCACAAAGGCTGAAAGCTATTTTCTGGCACCAGATCGCCCAGATTTCCAGTTAATAAGCAGGCTTTGTGCTGTTGACCTTACACATGCTGGCACAGCCAGATTTTCCAGCAGAAGTGAGAGGCCAGCCGCCAGCTCGTATCGCATTTTAAAGCACTGCAGCTCGGAGAGGAAAGGGAAATTATACAGCAGCACTGCGGTCACTGCGCACTGACTGGCACCCTCGGCGGAGAGCTGTGGCACTGGTACAGAGTGTGGAAATTACTTTTGGATGCTCTGTCAAGCACAAGATATAAATTGCACAATGTTTTTAAATGTTTTGGAGAGATTGCCTTTTGAGTGGCACCCTCCATTTCTGTATGTCCACTAAGGTGTAGAGAATTCATTTGCATTTTTCATTTTTATCGGTGTCTTTTAGCCAGCCCAGACCAGGAGAGTGAATCCAGCTGTGTGGATAGTGCCAGGAATGGCTCAGCCTCCATCTGCTCTGAGATACAAATTTGATTCCCTCTCATCTTTATTTTCATGTCAAAAATTTCTCCTCTTTTTCAATATCTCTTTTTCTTTCTCTTTTATCCTTGGTGTAAATTGGATACCATCAAACGAAATGAAATGGAAGGCAATGGTGTGCCTGAAGCTATTCACTGCATGGGAACTAAATACACCTCCTAATAAGACATCCCCTATTTATTTTTAGCAGCACAGCGTTCATATCTTTCCTGTTATTGTTGAATACTCGAATGCTGCTGCTGCTAAACATTTTGACTTTCTTCCCTTTGCTTAATTATGTGCCAATGAGTGTAGAACAAGGCAGTTGCTATCAGCTGCTTGCTGGATAAATATTGAGTGCAGTAAAATTGCAGACATTACTAAGTAAATGGGCATCTCCAAACTTGAAGGATTTTAGCTCTCGCAGGAAGCGTGTGCCAGCTGTGCGTTTGTGGAGCAGGGGAGGCAGCTTATGGCCAATTAGGACATTTTCAGTCTAGATAACCCCTCACGGGGCTTAGACAAGAGGATGATGGTTTTGGACATAATAACAAGAAAACCCGGTTTTGGTACCCAGTTGTCTTGTTTACAGCTTGTTCACATATTTCTACACAGTGCAGGCAGGAAGGTGGATGCATCCTAACCGGAGCTGCCCTCCGTTATGGGCTGTAAATAAATTACAGGGTCCAAGAGGCATCCCTGGCCTCCTCCACCGTACGGCTGCGCTGACAGCAAGCTGTGGAGTATCAGCAATTCTCAGTCTGCCCGTGTTTTTTTTTTTTTTTTTGCTTCTGGTGTCTTTACTCTGCTCTTTGTTGTTGTTTTAACATAGCTGAAAATATACTGCCTGCTTCTAATGAATAGCATGCAAAACATACGCTTCCAAGGCTCTTGGGTCTTGCTGCGTAGTCTGCTGCTCCCCATATACTGCTGGGATATATTTGCCAGCATTTCAATTAGATCATCAATAACCTAGTGCAGCTGCTGAGAGAAGAACTCAGATGTTCATAAATGTTATAGTCCATTAAGTTCAGATACTTCAAAGGCAGTTTGGAAAGAAAGTCATTTGTTAGGCTGAGTGTCAGTATAGCTGAATGCAAATCATACTGGATGCCAAAGCAAGGGATTAAAAAAAATGGAGTTTAAAGGTCAAAGCAACTTAATTTGATCACTTTTGACACAGAATGCAACTCTGTGACTTTTAAATATTGCAGTCACTTGTCCCATTCCTCTATGGGGCTGCAAGTCCTGCCGTGATGGATGCTCCAAGTGCTCTGAGTGCCCGCCGCAGAACTGGAACATATTGGGAATTGTTCTGTGTATGTGTGTATATATGTGTGTGTATATATGTGTGCATATACATGTGTGTGTTCATATATATGTGTGTGTGTACATGTATGTGTGAGTGTGTACATGTGTGTATACATGTGTGTGTACACGTGCACGTATATGTATTTTCCAAAACGCTTATGAGATTTTCTATCCAGGCTTTGAAAAGCAGGTGAGCGCTTAGAAGTACAGCAAATATTTAACTAACCGATTAACATGAGGGGAGATTTACCCATTTTAAAATGATTTCGAGGCAGGCGGAGCACTAAAATGTGTTTTGCACGATGTCTTCCTGGGGCCTTCCCCTTTCCCCAGGGAGGCTGATGTTTGCAGGAGGGAGAGGCAACGTGATTTGTGGTGCTTTGGGAAGACACAGGAACGCAAACATCAGGACGCATTAACAGCTGACGGAAAACGTGGTGAGCTCACCTTGTAGGACGGATGGCACGACAGAGCCGGCGAGAGAAACACTAAATCACCCTGGAAGTGCCAGGCTGCAGCTGAGCCTCTCCAGCAGCAGAAATCTGGGCAAGGCATCTGCTTGCAGCAAGGGGGGCTGCACCCAGAGAGTGGAGCAGACCGGCACCAGCCGGGGGTGGCAGGATGACGGATTTTACCCCAGAAATAGAGACAGGGCTTCCACCCGCTGCCCGACGCTCTCAAGGGCTGCAAGGACGTTTTTCCCCCAAGGTGGATGCTTTAGGAGGCCCAGCAAATGCTTTGCCCACCTGGCAAGGGCAGGAGCGTGTGGATGAGCAGCCAGCCCTCTCCTCTCTGCATCTCCTTCACAACAGTGCACATATGGAGGCCCTCCAGCTCTCCCCTGCTGACTGCCGTCCCACTGCTCGTGCTCAGAGGCTCAGGATTTGGCCTCGCTAAAGCATTTTGGTGGCAATTGCAGTGGAATTGTTGTTGTTGTTGTTTAACAGCAAGTTTTGCAGCAAGTTCTTGCTGTTTTATAAAGGGCAGCATATTTGTGGCTGGTGAGGCAGATACTGGAAATGTTGTTGCCTTTGACCTCAAATGTGATAGCTTTGAAAGTGCTTTTAAAGAAGGGCAATGTTTCTGCAAACACAAATTCAGCCTTGCCCCCAGCTTTCTTACCTTGGCGAGGGAAGAAATAAGCAGCTGCAACCCAAGCTCAACCTCATCCCTCTACCACAGCTGGGAGCCAAGAATGAAAAGGAGAGGATGGAAGCAATGGATTTCCTGGAAAGCAGCGACTTCCCCCAGAGCAGCTCCTTGCAGGCAGCAAGAAAGCAGGTCCAAGTCCCTTCTGGAAAGGGATTATCTAAATACCTGCTTTATCGTTGTCACAGGCGATACGATGGCACATCTGTCTGTGGGTAATCAGGAGAGAGGAGGGGGTGAGGAGGGAGTTTGGAAATGACTCATTAGCAGGATATTAATGAAGCGCTCGGCTGGGCCGCACTGTTCAGCGGGGAGACCAGGTGGGCTGCAGCGATGCCCTTGTCACCACTGCGCCCTGTCCCATCCCGTTGGCATCATGGGGACTCGGGATGGGATCAGCACGGCAACGCGAGCGGAGCAAAGCAAGGGCAGAGACGGCTTCGCATGATCCCAGCGGGAGCTCCCGCCACAGCCTGATGTTCCACTCATGGCTCTGGCTGCGGGAGCTCCCTGCAAGGCAACCCCAGCTTGCAGGATCAGGCGGCTCCTGCGCCGAACGGATCCTGCCCCTGCTCCCCCGGGATCGCTCCTTCTGCAAAACTGCTGGGAACAGAGTGCTCTTCCTGGAGTCTCTTGTACCTTCCTGCTAGAATTAGCTCTGCTTCAGGCTTGCTTTGTGGTGTGCTTTATTTTTAATTTAAAGGTTTTATTAATTCATGTTTGATTTTTTGGAGGTAGAAAAGTAGGCTGTGAGCTGAATGTCAAGGTTGTGACTATCAGCTCTCTGGAGAGCAGGACTTCTCCAAGCAAGGAAGCACTAACAGCATTTCTTGCTTCTTGGAAGTCGAGCAATGGGTTGCACCGGAGCACACTGCTCTGCAGCCCCCTCACTCACCCATCTCCCCTCCACTTGCTGGTTCCAAAGTCTTCCTTTCTGCTTCGTGCAAAATTCTTGTGTTTAGCCCTCCTTTCTGGTCTCAGCTGCCTCCTCTTCCCATTTCAGCTGCTGTTCTTGCCCTGTGGCTTTCTCTGTCCCATGGCACAGTCTGCCCTGCTCTTCCTTCCAATCTGGAATATCGCAGACCCACGGGGCTGCAGGACAAGGGAAGAGCCCCGAGGCTGAGCCGGTCTCTGCTGGGAGAAGAGAGAGGTTCAGCGATGCTAAGAGGAATATAAAAGCACAGTGACGCTTGGTATAAATAGAAATCACAGCTTCGGCTTGGCCGTATCATCATGATACCGCGCGCTGGGTCGCAGAGGTGCTGGTGACGCTGGCACCGCGCGTAGCTGCTCTGCTGCACTGTGTCCCCTGCCTGGCATCGCCTGCTCTATCTCACATCTCCTTTGCATCAGCAAAGCTCGGGGAGAATTCAGATCTGGTTATCAATTCCATCAGAGTCGGGAGACAGGAGTGAAATTTGATAAGCGTGTGCGTTGCCTGATTAAGATGGAGAGAAGAGCAGCCTCCAGTTTAACTCCCATCTGACCTTTCGAGAGGGAGGCAGCACATTGAAAAATGCCATTTGGAGCTCTTAGAGGTTTTATGCCCCTGAACAGCTCAGAACTGTTTAAGAAAAAATGATATTCAGCTTGCTCAGGTCCTGCCAACTCTTCCTTTCACTCCCAGCAGCAGCAGCCGCCTTGGTGGGAGGCTGGGAAGGATTTAGGAAAGGTCAATATTCGAATGTGCAAAACTTACTAAGTTGAAAGGGGAGGAGGGAGAGGCGCCCGGCAGCGCCCGGCAGCGCTCAGTGAAGGCCACCCACGTGGGTAGAGTGGAAGGGAGAAGAACCCGCGTGCTCGACATTGACTCCGGTGAGCTGTGCACATGCAGCTCCATAAATACCCGTACTCGGCTGACACTGAGGACAGCAAACTGTGCAGGGAACAGGTGAAACAGGGTCCCTGCACACTGTCCTCAAGACGCCTGCAACTGCTCTCCCTTTTCTAAGGGTCTGCAGGTGACCAGGGCAAGGAGGTCTTGTAAGGTGCTCGTGTGGGTCTGAGCAGCCTTAGGAGGGAACAGGAGGTTCTCAGCATGATGGAAATGGAGAAGGATTCCCACCATCTCCAGCTGGGAAGCCTTTTTCTGATGCCAACTGCTCATCCTGACCCAGTGACCTTAGAAGGGCCTCTCCTAGACTGCAGCCATGCAAAGAAAAGCTGCTCAGCAAACTCAGCTCTCAGTCTGAATGTCAGGAAACACCACTGCACGTTTGCAGGGCAGCAGCACCTGCAGCTTTTATGGATTTCATGGAAAGAGAAAGAAATTTCATTGGAGCAGAGGAAGGAACCCAGAGCAGAGGAGCTGGTGCAGCCATTGACTTCTGGTGCAGAGCCAGTATGAATATTTCATATCATACAGCAAGGAAAGTTTACGCTTTTCTCTCCGGCTTGGTAGTGAGGTGATGGGTAACTGAGGGGTAGTGTGCTGCAGTGGGAACATATGATACGGATTTGTTCCAGGATTCTTAGCTGTAACTTGATTCACATTCAGAAATCTGACAAGCTGCCGTGGAGGAGAGAAAGCAAGGAGAGCTTTCCATTTCTTGGAATCAGCCAGATGCTGACATGCTTCCCATCACAGATGGCTCCTGGTGCCATGTCAGGACCTGTGTGCCAGGACAGGAGGGTTACAAACCAGCCAGGCGGGAGGGTTTGCGGGTTGGGCAGGACCCGCTGCTTCTGACCCAACCATAGGCAGCTTGGTCCTGTTCTGGAGCCTCAAAATAAAGTGCAAACGGATTTTGCGTCTGGTTTCCAGTGGGGGCTGAGTCCATATGGAAGACATTCCAGCAAACATGGGAGGAGAAAGGTGAGGTCCCAGGCTTCCAGGAGACTGGAAAGCCCATCCGCATGCATGAGGGGATCCCCCACTACTTTCAACACCTGGAAATATTAGTGAATTCCTCACTCTCCATATTCCTTTCAAGAGCCGAAGGGTCATTAAGTTTCCCATTTTGCTGCTATTTTCAATTAGTTTACCTCGTTAAGCATCATAATTGCTGCCAGTGAAGCACCACAGAGGTTGTCCATGAGCAGGGAGAGCTCAAGGTTGCCCTGTTACAGGGGTTGGCACCTGGGTTCTCCATGGGCCGTCCTGCTGGCTAGAAGTGACCACAGTGTCTTGGCTGTTGTTTTGGTTAAAAATCTTGATAAGTAGAAGCAGTAAACCAAAGCAATACACTGTAAATAGCATAAATGAAGGCAGCAAAGGTAAAAAATTATATATATCTTGACTGAATCCTTTGTAACATAAATCTAATCTCATCATGACAGTATAGCTGCATTTCAGGAGAAGGATCTCTGACTGCTGAGCGTGTGTGAAGCTCTTATTCCTTCCAGCAATCCTGGCTCTGTTCTTATATCCAACCTCTTTGTCTCTTCTTAGTACCTGCAATTTACTGCATAGTTAAGGCTGAACAAAAGACGGTGTCTCCCATTCCCTGACCCCTGTGCCTGAGGATAGTGTTTAAATCCAGGACAGGCTTCTGATGCAACTGGCTAATATATCTTCAACAACTGCAGTTTTCATTTAATCTGGTGTAGCCCTTTTCTTTGGAAATCAAGGCACTATATTTAAATTTGAAGGAGAAAAAAAAAAGAAAAAGAAATCTTGATTTTAAATATCTAAAATGAAGTAATTTGAACAGTATTAACCCAAGCACAACTTGCACATTGCTTATAGCAACAGGAGGAATTAAAACACATAGGACACCTGCATTCCTGCCTCCTGAGGGCTGCTGTACATTACCACGAGTAATTCTTTCATTTCCAGCAGTGATGCTGGGAATAGGTTTGCCAGATGTCCTGTGCTGCCATTTCAGGCTTTAAACACGGACACCAAGCGGAATATTCCCAGAAAAGCCACCAAAGTTTGCCAATGTCAGGCTTCAAATCTGGACACTAAGGGGAACACCCAGAAAGAACTTCTGTAGCTGTCCGGTGACATTGCTACCCTGGGTCATCTAGTAAGTCCATGCACCAGCAGAGGATATTTGAACTTTTAATTGTTTTGATAAGTGCAGGGCACCTCGCCAAGGAGTTAATTGAACAAAACTGTGATAATTAGCTAAGAAGTTCTCTCCGCAGAATGGTGCTCCTTAAGCTTTATTCGGATTTACAAATGGGGTTGCTGAAGTAAGGATGTATGTGCTAATCCCCTCACACACACACAGGTGGGCACATCCTGCCTGATCTCAGCACCGTTGTGCTCTGTGCATCACTAAAAACTTTGTACTCTGGAAAAAAAACCTTTCTGAATTCGTCTTCAAGGCTTTGGAGCAAGGCAGACCCGCAGCTATGGGGCAGGTACGGAGCTCAGTGCAGCAGGGCATGGCCCCGAACGCTACATCTGCTCCCTGGGTCCACAGCTAATGAAAGGCTCGACTTTACCACTGTGTTATGACCCCAAGGGCCTAACTCAAAGTCCACTGAAGTCCTCAGAAAGAACCTCCTTGTTCTCAGGCTGCTGGTCCAAGGAGCCTCCTGCGATCTGAGGTTAAATATAGGACATTTGGAGTGCCAGGGTTTTTGAAATGCAGGCACAGCGCTTTATAGCTCTCCGGAGCCTGCGCAAGCGACAGTATTGGCTCTTTCAATATGTTTCTTCTGCTTTTATCTATAAACTGAAGGGAAGAGAGCAGCACTGCTTCGTGCTCTAGTCAATGCCAGACAGACAGTGCCCTTGCCGGGCACGGGAGGAGTGCTCAGGGAAGCAGCTGGGGGAGCAAAGGAGGAATTTCAAGTGGAGCTGGCTGAAACATTAGGGATGGACAGATTAGATTAGCAGCAGCATTTGAACTCCTGAAGCCTTCTCCAGAGAGAGAGAGAAGAGAAATGCTAGACACAAAATGAACAGAGCTAATACAAATCAGAAACAACTAAAAGCAGGAGAAACAGCATCCTTGGAGCTTGGCAGAGTCCCTAGGGTAAGTGGAAGATACAGCTCTCAAGATAGCACGAGAGCGCATTTTTTCTTAAACTTTTTTGGGGAAAATCAATGACAACCAGGCCTATGAAATCCCGGGAAGAGGTTCCTACAGCTCTGCAGAGCCCCTTTACCAGAGGAGCAGCTAAGACCTTCAACACTCCCCCTTCAACAATAACTTTTTCTTTTCTCTCTCTTTTTATTTATTTATTTATTTATTTATTTATTTATTTATTTATTTATTTTCTTCCCCACAAAGCCCCAAATCTGCGCTCAGCACACAGATCTATCCTGGCAGCTTTTATCTCATGTTTAATCACCAGTTAATTACACAGGCGCTCCTGATGCCACTTCCTGAGACACAGGTGCTTTGGAAACCACTGTTCTTTGGTGCTTAAACACTTGCACTCCTCCCCTGTTTTTTCATTTCATTTTAGGCATTTTATTTTGCTGTAAGATTTAGCTTTTTTCCCTTGAAAAGGGGAGATAAGCCTATTTAGTTTTACAATTTGGGGTTTTAAATTCTATTCTTTTCCTAGCCTCTGTAATCTCATTCTTAGCAGCTCTGCAGCAGGAGTATTTGGCATTGCAGGACTTTCTTAGTGGCACAGAGATGCCCAGCTGATTTGCAGGTACTGCTACACCCCAGCTCACAATTTCCCTGGGGCTTCTTGAAAGTCTCTAGCGTGGGGGTTATCTGCAGCTCTGCTCTGTAGTCCTTGGTTTGAGGAGCTCTGTGCTTGTTGGCTGTTAAAGTTTATGACTTACATGTCAATAAAACAAAAAATGAGCAAGTATCTTGGGATGTAAAATGCAGCCTGTGAAATGTGGCAGGTTGCTTTTCCCCTAACATGAAAGGACAGTCAGTCAAAGAATAGGGAGTTATACTGAAGATTTGCATCGAGGGAAGAGCCTGTTTCCCTCTTTGGAGCCAGCTTTCCTGCTGTGCCTTTGGATGGGGTCTGTGGGTGGCACGTGGCTGCTTCCAGGGCAGATCCAAGTACCTGAGCGAGACAAGGAGCATCTGGGGCATCCTCAGCCCCACAGGGCTCCCGCTGACCAGGGTCTGCTCGGCCCTAATCGAGATATTCCTGATGATTCTCCCATATGCAGACAAGGGGAAGGTGATCTGCACAGCCGAGGAAGGATCATATCTGCAGGAAAGGAGTGTTCCCATTACTTGCATAATGGGGTTGTTCTCAGTGCGGAATTTTCAACTTCTTTCTTTATTATGAGGAATACGTTCAGAGTCAGCTCTTCCCTCCTGATAGTGCACAGTCTGGTAATAAAAACAGGCTCAGTTCTCTTCTTCAGAATCTCTCTCCTCTATCTTTGTGTGTGAAGCTCTTCCTACAGTCAAAACACAGCTATAGAAAAACTGAAATCAAGATACTCATTCTTCTAATTTATTGTCTCTGCCTTTGGAAAGAAAGATGCTTTATTGCTTCCAAGGGTAGCTCTGATTATTAGAGATCTGTCTATGTTAATTTTAATGGTGTTCTTACATGATCCCTAGTGTGACCAAATTATTGATGAATGGTCTGATAGAAAATCAATGTGAGACTGCTGCATCCAAGAGCGGAGATTAATGAATGGGAATTACAGCAGCATCCCTGCACCTGCTCTGCTTTTGCAGACTCTCCATCCAACCATTTCACTAACCTCAAACATAGGGAAACACGTTATCTTGCCCATAAACCCAAATCTTTGCAAAATGCCAGTGGATAAATGTCTTGTTGGCAAGCGTTTTCTGTTGGCCAACAAGGCAGCGTGTGCCTTGCTGGATGGGGCTGGTCACGGTGCAGGGGCCTGTTTGCAGTGCCCAGACGCTGTACGAGAGAAACTGCCTTCCCTGCAGGAAGAGGGGATGATCTATGGGTGAAATAATCGTTTGTTGATGCATCTGCGTGGATGCAGGCACTTATGGAGTATTTATAGCTTCAGCTTTTTTCGCTTGGGCACCATCAGGCTGTGTGAACCCCATGTGTACCAGAGGGCAAGATTGGGGTCCACAGGCTGGTGTGGTCAGAGCAGCATCTGGGTGTTCTGTAAAAATGCCCTTGGATGGTCCCTTTGCCAGGCAGGTGGCTTGAGTGGGGCTGAGCTAGATACGGGCTGTGTCTTTGCACATTTTTGCCCCAGGAATTTGTCTGTGTGACGTGCGGATTGATAAAGGTCTAGGAGAGAGAGCAAGAAGGCTGGAGCAAACTGCAGCACTTCATCTGTAATTTTAATACAACTTGGGGCTGCTAGCAGAGCCCTGTATTTACTAATTCATTTGACTGGCAGGCATGTGTTAGCTGGAAAATCGCCGTTTCAATAACCTGTCTGGCTCCGTCATGCAGATGCTTGAAATGGAAACAATTGTGCCTGTCACATCGGCTGTGATAACCTTCGGCGGCAGCGTGTCCCTCTCTGTCGGCAGATAAGGCCACTCTCGATACGTAATGCAGAGGGCCACTCGAGCCAGCCTGAGGATTGTCTCCTGTTTTGCTAATTAATTTTATCACCCTTGTCATCTTCTGCTCAAACCCAGGCAATCCTAAGCCTTGTAGAATTGATTTTAGGGCAAAAGAGGGTTATATGCTTCTTATAAACCAACTTCAGATACAAATGTGAAGCTCTTGCTCTCTGCTTACTCGCATCACTGTGCTCTAAAATAGGACACAAGCGCTTTGACAATTTCTATTTTGGTAACCTACAATGTATTTTTATTTTCCCACTCCACTCCCCAGCCTCTTGTTTTTTCCTTTTATCAGAGACAAACAACAGCTGTGCTATTGGCATGGTGCTGAGAATGGGAAGCTAGAGGTTAGCAGTGGTGTAAAGATAAGCAATCCGGTGTAAATCAGATCCTCCACAATGCTGAGATTAGAAATTGTTTCTTGTCTGCAAATAAATGATGCTTTCTTGCTCTTGCAGAAGAGGCTGGGCTGGATGCTTGCTCTGTGCTGGAGGTTTCTGGTGAGCAGAGCGCTGTGCAGTGGTCACATGCCCAGCTTCTGGGAAAGCTGAAGGATGATCGATAGTTGATTAATCTAGTGAAGAAATTAATGTATTAAAAGCAATGACTGATGTCAAATACACTCTCTTGCTCATCGATTTCCTTATTTTTAACCTGCGTGTGCCAAAGCTATGAAGCCCAATTCCAGTGTGCAGCTAGTACATTCATCTATTTAATTTCATATGGATATAATTTACTAAGCAATGTATTTGATTGAATAAATGTGGTGCCATTGATTTTGTGGCTGAATTATCTGATTTGATTGGCACTGTGTCCCATTTAATAGAGAAGGCAGCCAGTCCAATAAGTAATGCTAGTAATTGGCTAGTTGCTTTTTAAAGAAAGATTACTTCAGTTTAAAGAATTAATGTTTCTCGGTTGCAGTGTAAACCGGATGAATTTCTACAACAGACGAACATGATAACATTCATCCAATGCAATAACAAAATGCTGGTTCCGGAATTTAGCGTTTAGTGCTCCCCGCCAGCAGAGCAGCTTCTAGATGGATATATTAGTACAAAGCTCAAGTTTCAAGTCCAATAATTAGCCCTTGAAGTGCCTGGAGAAAGGCTCTACGTGCCAGTGAATTGGGGATGGTGCAGTGCAGGCTGCCCCACTGCACCCTGTGCTCCCCCGTTCCCATTTACCGTGTCCTGGAGGGACAAGGGAAGGATCCACAGAGCAGCTCGTGTTTGCAGTCTGTGTCCTGCACTCACTCCTGGCCACAGGATTAGGGAGACAATTGCAACAGGCGCTCGAGTCCCAGATGCTCCAATAGATCTTTTGGGCTCTTAAATCCAGGGTAGATAAGTTTTCTCTATTTCCTTGTGTCGTACACGCGATTGCAATGCCCTGCACGACGCAAAATAGAGCCAAGCACGGGCTTACAGCAGCCACGTCGGGCTGCGGATCGATAGTCCCAGCTAACAGGGCAGGGGCAGCCTTCATAGCGGTGCGGCTCTGCGCAATTAAGGACCAATTCCTCCCTGTAATGATGCCTTTCCCAGCCTCAATCCAAGGCAAGTAATTTTATCCAGGGTGACATCTGATACTGGTAAGAGGAAGGATATTTAATTAAATGTTCTACTCAAGGAGCCTGATACCAACAATCATCTGTCAAGTTCATGTATAACTGATAGTAATAGAAGTGGAACAACATATCTACTGATTTTTTTTCTTTCCAATGCTTTACTATTTTGCAACAAGAGAAGCCAGCATGCATTGTCTGACTTCCATACTTATATATTGCAAAATACAATCTAGTCATAATGCTGCTGTGACAGCCAAAAGGAGCTCAGATATTAGCAGAAGAAAGTGATTTTTTTATTATTCCATTTTATCACTGGATGGAAATTTCAGGACTTAAATTTACCATCAAATCCACATCTGAACCTGAATATCTGGGAGGTCATTTACTCCAGTGCACAATAGAAGGGAGTCAGACAAGGTAATGCATAATGGAAATCAAAGCAGAGCTTCCATTTTCGGCGGTGCTGTGCATAACGCTATCAGCTGCACGGTCTAAATTACGGGGAGATGCGACTCTGTGATGATGAAGGCAGAATATAATGAGCAGAGAGGACAGACCCTGCTGGAGGGGCCTGTGCCACTTGTAGAGGTGTTTATCAAAACTGTGATATGTTTCTGTGCCTTAATGTTATTTTTCTCACAGGTTGTTGTAGGCCTTGATAAGTAGGGCCTGTTTATTTACCTCAAGGCAATTACAGCCATGAGCAGAGCTGACTATTCAAAAAGATTTTCCTCACAGAAAAGGCTCCCCTTGACATTTCAGGGTTTTGCTTCTGGAAATGGAGAGCTTCAAAGCCATTTTCAAATGTAGGAATATTCTGTTTTTTTCTGTTTTGCAGGCCTAAGCTGCAGCTTTCAAATTATTAATTTAAGGGGAAGAAGCTTCAGGCTGTGGAGCTACAGAGTATTTTGCTTTCTTGGATGGAAAGGTCCCTGCAGGACCGGGGTTCCTCATGTGCCGTCCGCGCATCCCGTGGGGCTCGGACTTGCTGCTGTTGCTGGGTTATCATAGAATCACAGAATCATAGAATGCCTAAGGTTGGAAGGGACCTCTAGAGGTCATCTAGTCCAACCCCCCTG
>JAWLRI010000564.1:329035-351940 GCA_034781795.1 Crypturellus tataupa | reverse complement strand
ACGCCC
This sequence comes from Crypturellus tataupa, assembly GCA_034781795.1. Taxonomy (NCBI): domain Eukaryota; kingdom Metazoa; phylum Chordata; class Aves; order Tinamiformes; family Tinamidae; genus Crypturellus; species Crypturellus tataupa. Next base: position 351,934 of record JAWLRI010000564.1, on the reverse strand, counting down.
AGGTCCTTCTCAGCAGAGCTGCTCTCCAGTAGATCGGTCCCCAGCCTGTACTGATGTCTGGGGTTATTTCTACCCAGGTGCAGGACCGTGCACTTGGCCTTGTTGAACTTCATGAGGTTATTGACACCTCCCTTACGTGTGCTGGAGTTACCAAGCAAGAGTGGTTGTTCTTCCCCTGCAAAACAGTGGGAAAAAGAGGAGTTTTGTGTTAGGCTCTATCAGCATGTCCATATTCAGCATATGGACCCTCCTGAGCCCACGGTGTGTGAGAACTGGCATGGAAAATGGCAAAGACATCGCTTAATTTGTTGAAGTTCTCACCTGCACTGGGGAAACTGGGTTGTGCAGCTCTGTGAAACACAAATCGTGTGAATGATGGTAATTATCAGTCAAGGGATTTTGGTAATACCAGACTTTGTCATTTTCCCTCAGTAATTAGAGCAAAGCAAACAAATCAGTGCGGTTAATTTAAATAAATTGCCACTAGGAGGGTGATTTACTGATAACTTTTCTTGCAAATCACCTATCTTCTGTTGCCACTTATCAGAGAAATGATTTTTTTGTTCTTGAAAGTAGCGGCATTTCATGCAGATGGCAAGTTCCCCTTGCTGGGGTTGGACAGGAATGGGAACGTTGTTAGCGATGTGCAAGGCACAAGTTGCTTGGAGTCCTGGTGCTTAAATCAAAGTGCGCTGCTGAGAATAATAAATGAAGGTATGTGAGACAAATTCAGATCAGAGGCATCTGTTGGAGATCAAGAAGACACATGGTTGTCTCCGTGATTGGCAGAGGTGGATGTGACTGTAAGACTCCAGAAAACAGAGTTCCCGCCTTATTTCTGGCCAGGAGGATCAGGAACTCCTCAGGGGCCCATGAAATTCATCAGTTATTCCAGTTTGCAGCTTGTGGAAGCCATATGAGCTGCTCTCCCAACGAACAAAATCTAGATCGGCACAATTTATAGAGCAAGGAAAGCTGGGGAGCCTTTAAAACATATTTGCTCTGCCCTGAAAGAATAAATTCTCGGATACCTGCCATATGGTTCCAGCAGATGCACGAGACCTGTGATAGCCCGATGGTATCTTCCTCCGAGTTTGACCTCTCTGAACATCAGAGAGAAGCAGGGTCAAATCTGAGGGGCTGGTGAAAAGATCTAAGTCTTTGCTGCTGTTAACCATGTTCTTACCATTTTGTGGGCAAATCTGCAGCTTCTCAGTGTGACAATTTTTCCTAGCACGGTGCATGTGCTGAGGCTATAAAAGTAGCAGCAACGTGTATGAAAAGCAGGATCTTTGTTTACCAGATGTCAGCTAATAATAAGAGGTATTATGCCAGCACTGAGACCCATTGTGAAAACCATGTACAAGCTTACGAGCTCTGCTAGCTGATTTACTGACTGCTTCGTACCCACATTGCATGAGCTGGTTTGAATGTAATCTACTAAAAACACCCCAAAGGGACCCATAAACTTTATATAAGGAGCCTTAATTCAAACAGTAAGAGACTCTGAGGACCCATGGAGAATGGCTCAAATGCTGCAGAGGATGGATTCTTTTTTTAATGCATTCTGTTTTCTATTTTGTAATCACAGGAGCTGTCTTCTGTTTATTTTGCAGAACAAAAGCAGCCCCCAACCCTCTCCCCGAGATCCCTCTGCCACCAGCACAGACAAGGCTGTGTAATCCAGGCAGCCTCTGCAGGCTGCACACTGCATGGGAACGTACCTGCGCGGCCGTTCTGGGCGTCTGTCTCCAGTGGGGATTTGTAATAGCAATGGCCAACATTATCTGATGGGATATTTGCTCTCTCGTTACGGTGGCAGCTTTGCAGGAATGTGTAAGTAAAATTCCATAGTGGGAAAAGACAATTCTTGGGCAATGAAAGCCTTCCTGGTGCGGAAGCAGGCTGCTCTGCTCTGCTCAGGCCGGTGGGCACAAGCGTGTGGGATGCTCAGGGCTCGGTTTGTGCTCTGACATCAGGATAGGACCCCAAATGGCTGCAGGAGCCGTGGGGACGGTTTCCTTGGCTGCTGGGGAGGGGAGCAGGCAGGTGGTGGCACCGCTGCAGGACAGGAGCTGGCACGGAGGGCTAGGGATGGAGCAGTTCGGTGCAGATTAGCACGGAGCGATGCAAGGGCCAAGACAGGCGCTGCTGCGGAGGGAGCAGCCTACTGGGGCCCTGTCCCCAGGTCTGTCCTGCTCCAAGCCCCATTCCTGTCCTGTTCTGAGCCCCATCCCACTGTGGACACCGTCCCCATCCCGCTCTGGGCCCTGTCCCCATCCTGCTCCAGGCACCATCCCCATCCCTCTCTGAACCCCATCCCCATACCCCTCCGAGTTCCATCCCCACCCCGCTGCAGGCAGTGTCCCTGTCCCGCTTGGAGCCCCATCCCCATCCCACTCCCAGCCTCATCCCGCTGCAGACACCGTCCCCATCCCATTCCGGGCCCTGTCCCCATCCTGCTCCAGGCACTGTCCCCATCCCACTCTGAGCCCCATCCCCATCCCGCTCCAAGCCCTGTCCCCATCCCGCTCCGAGCCCCAACCCGCTGCAGATACCGTCCCCATCCCACTCCGAGCCCTGTCCTCATTCTGCTCCGGGCTCCATCCCGCTCCAGGCACCATCCCCATCCTGCTCCAAGTCCCATCCCCATCCCAATCCGTCAGCGCTCCTCAGCCCCAGGCTGTTTGCAGGTGGCTGCCAGGCAGATGGTGACTTGCATTACAGGTTATCGAGCTGAGCAGTGGGAGTCAAAACAAAATTATCGCTTTACTCCTGCACGCTAACAAGCGCATCACCCAGTTGTTTAGGCACAGGAGGGGTTTGGTTTATGCTTTCTTTGGATGTGGTTATTATTGCAAGAAATAAAACGGAAAACGTGGGCTAGTGATTTCTGTTCTGGCAAATACTTTCTACCCACATCTTCCTCTCCCTCCTTGTTCCTGTCTGTAGAGGGAACTTGGCAGCAATTAGATAATTAAATTTGCATTATTGTCCTGGTCAGAGTGTCCCAGGCCACTGCCCAACCTGGAGGTTTGCAGGGTGTCTCCCCTTCCCAACCCATTGCCTTGAGGTTGGTGCACCTCAGATCTGCCCCAGTCCCAAAGCAGCAAAGTCTCTGGTGTCCCTTCTCTTCCTTTCACTTCTCTGGAAAGCAATAATAAGGTATCGATCTACCTTGTTGAGACAATGATGTCTCTTTAATTAGTTCATTAGTCCCCAACTCATCGAGACTTGGAAAAATGCTCCATTGAAGCCTGCTTAATCACAGGAGCTGCTCACTTCTCAAGAGGTTTACAGCAACAGAGGGTTGGAGGTGACCGGAGTCCTGGGCCTGGGGAATGAACTGAAATCAGGGTCTGGTTGCTCTCCTTGTCCCCCTCAGAGCAGGGCATCGTGCTGGTGGAAGCTGGATGGTGCCTGTGAGCACATTCATGTTATCCCCAAGGTCTGAGTTAGAGCACTGCAGGGAATGCAGAGCAAAGCGGACGGGGACAGTTTTAATGCAAGAGGCTCCTTCAAGGGTGATCCATAAAGGGGGCTCCAGACAGGCAGATAGGGCAGTGGGGACCCAGTCTGAGGACAGGTCTTGCCAGGGCAGTCACCGTGTCCTCGCTGATCACCCACTAGTCTGGTCACATCTTTCCTCCTGCTTCTTCCCGGAGGAACAAATCTTTATTAAACGGTGTCATTTGAAATGTCCACAAACCACGGAGAGCGTCTGCAAATGCATTATCTCTCCAAACCAATTTAAATCAGAGTTTGGCTTCTTGGTGATGCTTTGAGATAATTGTTTCAAAGGATCCGACGGTGGAAAATACTTTAAAACAACTTTAAAATCAATAGCTATTTTAATTTGCAACTCACAGCTCACTGTCTGACAAATAACCCCAAAAGTTGGGTGAATAATCCAGCTTCAATTATATTTCTGTACAATATTTATCTTATTTTGTGTTGTGTGCTGCTGAGCTAATTCAATTTTCTGCTACCAGCCCATGCTTGTTCTCTTTTCACTTGTAATATATAACTTTATGAAGAGGGACTAAATCTTCTTGTGTGAATGGCACTTTATCCCTGAATGCGAATGCATCTGGAAAAGAAAATAACAACAATACTCTTTGTAAAGCTAAGAATAAAACACATGTAGCTGGGCAATTTTTCAGGAGTGACGAGTGATTCACAATGGACCTAACTGGGAAGGAGGGTGGAAAGAAGCATCCAAAGCCCCAGAGCTGGAAATAGTACCTGCTCCCCTTTGCTTGTGCACAGAGCTCCCTCCGGTTCCTTGGCATTACAATTCCTGTTTTTTTAATTCCTTTCTCTCCAAATTGCTGCCTCTGGAGATGTAAAACGAGCCACGAGCGCTTGTTTCAGGCGTCAAAGCAAAATGTCAGTCAGTCCCAGGCTGTGTGGGCACCTGTACTGGTGCCAGTGATCTTAAATTATGAGTTCAACCAGAAAGGCTGGAGAAAAAAATAAGAAAAAGTGACGGAGAGAGGAGGCTGTTCAACTAAAGAAGGTTGGGAATTGTTTGCAGCAAACTGGCAGATGTTTATGGTTCATAAGTGCATTCCCAAAAGGACAATGTGAGTTGCTTGAAAAAAATCAAAAGAAGGAAAGATGGAAGAAATGACTTAACATCTGTGTTTTTCTTGGAAACATTTTTCTCTTAGGAACATTAGGGAAGTTGACATTTTCACAAGATGGGAGAAGTGGCATTTGTGGCTAACGCCGTCCCAGCGGTGTGGCACAAAGCAGGTGATGGAGGTGCTGGAGTTCATTATGGGAGCTGCAGCCTCATTGCTGATGCTTGTGTTGGTGGCCTGGTGGGCACGGTGATGGCCGGAGTGGCCTTTTACTAGTCCTGCAGCATTCCCACCATGTCACAGAGAAACATTTCTTAGGCTGCGAAATCCCCTTTGTAGCTTCTTCGCCCCCTGCAATACTTAAAACAAGCAAAATATCCAGGCTCATTGCAACTTTGATTCCTAGGCTTGCTTCATTCTCTGCTTGAAAATGGATGGTTTTGCAGTGTCTCCTTTACACTTTGTTATCCCGAACACGGTCCCCGTGTTGCAGGCGGTGTTGCAAGGACGCCGCTGCCTCAGAAATGTCAGGTTGGAAGAGAAATCTGCCGTCACATCCAGCCTCCTCCTCTTGGCGCGCTCTCCCCTGCGATCTGCTGACAGCCGGCCCTGCTGGTTTGAAGACTCCCAGGCAAACAGTTTGGGTTACAAGTGGCTGCTGCTTTTTTAATTTTCCACTAAACTGCCACTGCTCGAGCGCAAATGTCAGGTAACAGGCGTCGTAGCACCGCGCAAGCTGAAAGCGGAGCAGCAGCGAGGCCGCCTGCTCTCTCCTCTCTCACGCTTTGGAGTTACGAGATCCACATCACACCTTCTGCTTTTTTTTTCCAGCCTGCTTGATGTTAATTTTAGCACCTACACCTGCTATTTTGGTGCAGAAATGCCACCGCTGATACGTGGTTAACGACTGCTGCTGCGGGCTCCCCGGCGGGGAGGCCCCGGTGTCCTCGCGGGTGCCCTGCGCTCGGAGCCTTCCTGATGTCTCCAGCTCCTCCAGGGAAGGGGCAGCAGCTCTGGGTGCCCTCGGTTCAGCTCACACTGCTGCTTACACACGGGCTGGGTGTTTTTGCCACCGATAGCATCAACTGCGCCGTGATGGATGAGGCTGCAGGCTGCTCCCGGCCTCCCATACAGGAGGAAGGACTCGGGGGACGCGGGGCAGCTGCAGGTTAGCCGAGGGCAGGATCCGCTCCTCGGCGCGGGAGATGTGAAGTGAGATTTTGTTATTTTCAAAGTGATAAACTCTGTAATTAACTGTAGCTGAAAAATCATCAATCTTGTTGTGCAAAAAAAAGGATAATGAACTAATTAACAGGGATTCATCCTCTCAGTGTGGACAATCAATGCCTTATCTTAATGTAGAGGTATCTCTGGAGAGGAAGGAGGGAGGCTGGAAACACTTAATTACAGAAGCGAAATAACGAACAGGAGAGAGTGCTTGTTTCCTTTCCCCTCGAAAGGGCAGGGATGAAGAGGCCCTAAGAAACTCCTGTGTTAGAAACCCAATACCTCTGTTTCCCCATTTTTTTATTTCCTGGGAAAGATGCAAGCCAGGAGCTACAGTGCCTTAGTGTTCTCCAAGTAACTGGCTGAAGTACAGCTGAGACCACAAGGATGACAAATCTCCTTTTAACCATTCTCCCCGGCCCCCCAAGTTTTAAAGAAATGTAAATCTGCCATTATGGTGTCAATGCCTTGAAAAAAAAGAGGGAGTTCGCATTTCTGTAAGATTTCAGAACATGTCCTAATCTGTCTCATGCAGATGTATTTACTGCAGTGATTCCCTTTATTTTCCCTTGTCAGCCTAAATTCAAGCCACTTTTACCCTAAAAGCAAGTCTTTCCTTGTATGTTTAAAATTCAGCTTGAACCTTTCCTAGCTCAATAAAAGGAGTCACTTGGGTGGTAAGCGCCTGCTCGAGCAATTGCTGCTGCTTCCCCCTAGAATATTACAGTCTCTGTTGCTCACAACAAAGATATCACGAGCGTTAATATTGTTGTCGTGGTGACTGACGGCTGCTGCAAATATGGCTGATATAAAGCTAAATTACTGCACTTTGGAAACACTGCAAAGCTTTGAATGAGCCGGGTCGATCCGTTGCATCCTCCGGGGGAAGATTGGGATTTGAGAGGCATCCACCGATTCCATTACAGGAGTGTTCAGAAAGCTGCAGATACGCTGCGTCCCTGGGTGAGGCTGCTAAGAGAAAACGTTTTTTATTTCATCTGCTGCGCTAAGACACTGAAAATTGCAAAGCAGAGAAGAGAGGGGTCTCCTGTCCCTTCTGTAGGACTCTGTAGGGTGGCAGGGGATGACCAAAGGAAGGAACAAACATGATACCCGCGTTTCACCTTGCTGTGCACGCTTCAGCTCAACACTGATGTTGTGGACGTGTCCAGATAGGCTGGTGCTTCAGCTCCCTCCTAGAGAGAACAAGCCTGTGTGGGATCATTTATCCATCACATCTAGACCCGGTCCTTTACCGCGTCATCCATCAAGGCTCGTGGAAGCAGCTGGAACAAGTTCTGTCCCAATGCATGTGCCAAGGGCTGGGCACAATCTTGGCTGAGTAACGGGTCTCTCCCGGTGTCTCCGCAGGGCTCGTGAGCTGCGTCAAGGAATGCAAACCACGAGGGAGCCAGAGGAAGAATTAAATCAAACAGATGGGAGAATAGGAGCAGAGCCTGGGCCGAGAGGCCAGTTTCAAACCATATTTTTAATTAAATTGTGGACGTTTTTAACTGATAAAAACAGCTTTACTCGGATTTAATGGCATTTAGCTGCTTTAATTGGGATGTCTATATTTGGAGTTTGCAGACAGAAACAGATAATAAGGCGACAAAAACAGATCACAGGGGCTTAAAATCCTGGCATTTGCATAACCCAATTGTTCACATTATGAAATAGAAACCCTGTTATCAGCTTGCATAAAACAGCTTGTTTTGGTAGATTGCAAATACTGTGTTTAATTAACCAAGCTTCAGGGACAGTGAATCTTATTGTTGTAAGATATGACTCTGTGGAAATAAAGGCATTTTCATTTAAATAAAACAAAAGGGGATGTTTATCGGGATGTTATTTAATTGTCAGCATTGCTAAAGAGTTTTGTTTCTGCTATAATTTATGAACTGGAATTGATCAGTGAAGCAGGGAAGCGGGAGCCTTTGTCCTGTACAATTAAAGTTCTGTCATCTTAAATCCCGTCATTAATGACGCCAGCAGCTAGCAGCGAAGCAGAAAGTCTATCCCGTGAGCAGCCTGGAAATCCTGGGTTATGAATGAAATCCAGTTTTACCCAATTAGCCTCTCAAAGCATCTCTGTCCTGATAATATCTACTCTGGCGCTTCCAGAAAGCCCATTACTATATCATCAAGGCACTGTGCGTTCCCCGGCACGGAGAGCAGACGAGGATAAAGCTGGGCCAGCCCAAGGTTATATGCCATTAATCCATTCTTTGACACCTTCCCTCAGCATTCAAGCAGGAGATCTTTATCTGCAAAGCCAGGAATTGTCCACGGAGTAAGTTAGATGGAAAATAACCGAGCAGCTGGGTAGGATATGATTAGTTTTTTCTTTCTTTCAGAAAACAGCGCAGGGAATGGAAAACATTTTCTCTTCGAGTGTCTCAGACACAATGAAAATCAAACATTTCTGCTTCTAGGTGTATTTTTGATAGCGCTTCTGCCACAAAACATTATTTTTCACTGGGGGAAAAAGTCAAGTATGCCCCGAGCCACTGTTAGCTGTTTAGGAGCCGCACGGCCCCGGCACAGCGGTGCTGATCAGGAGCATCCTCTGTGCTCTGCCACTCGCCCACGCGGCTCCCAGTGCCGGTTCCTCTCTCTGCAGCTTGGCCTCTGGCTCCAGGACGTTTCCTCACCTTGCTGAGACGGTCTGGACGGCTGGAGATGGGGCAGGATGGTCCTGAGGCAGCCTGGCAGGTCCTGCTCCCACTTGGGAACCAGCATTTCTGCTCGCGCCGCAGCTGGGCTACTGCAGCCCCGCTCCACGTTACCACTAATGTGAAGTGCAGATCACAGGATGTGTCTCCAAAATGCATCATTTTATCTGAAAGGACCCAGAAGCGGTAGCTGCTGAGCTGCTTCCAAGAACGAAATGTATTCCATGGCCCGAAACAAAGTGCTCTTATTTATATGCTGTGTTTTGATGTGATTGCTTCAATAAGCTTATCACATCAGGCTTCTCCCCGCGCAGCATCGCTGCCTTCTCTCTGTTCAGAAGTGACATAATGTGTGACATAAGGTTTCCTGAGCACAGTGAAACCCTTCTCCAAAATCCTCCGGGGGGAATAAGGTCCGTGTGGAGGTTTAGGAAGAGGCCGAGGCTGCTGAGGAACCCTGTAAAGGACATTATGAGAGAAAGAGGCAGAGAGGAGTGGCTGCTGCCGGCAGTAAAAGCCTACGTGGAACCCAGCTGAGACGCCTGCTGCAAGGTCCACCGGGGCAAATTCCTCTGGGCTGGCACAAAAGAGACCCAGCAAGCAAACAGCGGAAAAATCTATTGCGAGGTGCCTATTACAAAGCAGCAGTGAAACTGTGAAAAAGAGAGTACTGAATTGCAGGAGGGAAGGGAAGCGGGCACCCCGCAGACACAAATACGGAGACAGCTCAGGAACTGCAGGGAGAGCAGGCAGGGGACACGGGGAGGCGGAACGGCCGTGGACACCCCCGTGCCCGCTGCCTGCTCTGGTGCCGAGTGAGCAACCTTTCCTCCACGCAGGTCCCTCCTTCACCAGCCCTCTTGGAAACCCTCCTTCCGCTTTCCGAGGCAAACCTAGGCCAGGTCTCGCCCCATCCCCATGTGTTTCCCCTCTCTGATGTGCAGGCTGGGCCATCTCCGCGCACACGTACAGCACCCCAAGGGCAGCAGGGCCCCAGGTTGCCACTCCGGACGGCCACCAGCTTCTCGTCCCATGCAAGTTGTGGCCCTTGCAGAGAGCCCATCTGTGCCCAAGGCCCAGGTGGGACAGACAGCACTGAGGCCCGTCCAGGGAAACCTCCCTGCATCCAAGCAATTCTTGGATAAGGTGAACCTGCTGCTCGGAAGGCACCAAATCCTTTAATCCCTGCAGCCACTTTAACCCTTGGCCTTCTGAGCCTTGCTGAAATCCCAAAGTATCATGAGGATCATTGTACATCCTTAAATAAACCCCCTTTCTTTTCCTCTGCCTTTGTGGGGATTTATGCTCTGTGAAAGGCACAGTTGCTCCTAAGAAAATGGTTTGAGGTTCAAAAACTCCTTGCAGGTTTTTACGCCTTGTCTCTCGAGGGTTAACAATCCTCCAGCGGGAGCAGAGCAGCCTGTCTATCCACTTCGGTAATTGAAATCAATTTCTCTGCCTTATCTTTAGGAAACCTATATAGTCGAGACACTAATCTGCTGGCTCTGGCATCTTTTAAATGAAAACCTATCTGGAAAAAAAAAAAAAAAAGAAGAAGAAGAATAAAGCCCTTTCCTTGCTTGCTGCTGCTCCTTCGCTGAGCCCTGAGATGAGACATAGAGGCGAGTGCCAGATGAATGAATCCCTTCCGCAGGGAAGTGAGAACACACTGGGCTCTGCTCTCCCTGCGCTGGGATGTGGCCGCTCCGGGCAGGACAGGGCACCACCGTAACAGGGGACACCACTGTAGCAGGGGACACCGCTGTCACTTGCAGGCCAGGCGACTCGTGCAGCATCCATCCTCCCCGCGGGCACCCGGTTCCCTGGCCCTCTGCTCGCCAGTTACTACAGAGAGGAAACTAAAAGACGGTTGTGGCACCGTGGCCATGAGAGCTGCAGCCAGCGCTGACGCAGGCGCTGGAAGCCCAGAGCCCCGCTCTGCCCTGCCCAGTGCATCCTCTGCAAAGCTCTGCTGTCAAGTAGCTACCAAAAATGAAGTCTGCTGGACTGGAAAAAGGCGACCTGAGCAATGTTCTTGCCTAGTCCTGTTCATTAAGAGTCCAGCCAAGCCAACAGATCTCTAATTTGAAGTCAATCAGGCTTGAAATCCCTGTAGTTTTGATGGCAGTTCTACAGATGGAGCGATCGATACGGAGCCATCTCTGCCCGACCCCGGGGCGCTTGAGCCGTGTCCCTTGGGCAGCCAGGAGTCCGAGCACGGCTGCTCTGCCCATCCTCTGCACGTGCCAGCAAGCGAAAAAGCACTCACAGAACAGCCCATAGGAAAAAAAACACCTACCACACTTCTCTAGCTAGAAATATGCATTTACCAAAAGTTAACAACTTGTAGTTTCTTTCAAACTAAGTGCACTTTTTGAGCAAGACAACATAATTAAATGAGGCACGTTAATATCGTGAGATAAGCACCAGTGGCCACACTGATGACAATATAAAAGGAATGGGCAGGGAAAAGAAACGGATCCTCCATAAATCAAAGCATTTTTGTGCATAAAATTTGGAAACACAAATCTATGAATTGTAATAGAGTGTGACGAAGTCTCATCAACAGAAGTAAATATTAAACCCCCAGTGACAAATAGATAACACGCATTCTATCTGGATGTTTTGTCAATGCACCAAATTTACAACAGTTCCCTGATTCTTATTCTCTTAATAGGAGTAATTTGTTTTAAGTGTTCCTTGCAGCTGAGAAATGAAATTGCTCTTTTAATATTCTGATAAGATGAACAGCAGTTTTTTTTTCATCTGATGGTGCTAATCATGGTGCTCCTCTCTGTGGGCACAGCTCTCTTTGGATGGGCGAGAAAGCCTGATGGGATGAGGATTTGCAGCACAAAGTGCAATGGGTGACAGTGATTTGCCTGGGTAGAGGCAGGGGAGGCAACGGCCACTGCAGTGGTCTGGCTTCCCACCCAGCTACTCGTTATGTCGAATCATCATTATATCCTGCTCTGCTCCCTGAGAAGTCAATATAACATGACGAAATTATCACAGGATGAAGTTTGCTGAATTAATTTGGAGATGGTATTAAAAAAATGGGTCTGGGTGAAGCCTGAGAAGACAGCTTTGTCTGAGGAAGGGAAGGCTGAGCGTACTTGGCATTATTCATGACAGAGGGAGCAGTTTCTTCCACCATCCTTGCCCTTCCGGACTGACAAGAAGGTTTTAAATCCTTGGATTGTTAAAAATGTCAAAAAAAAAAAAAAATGCAATACTCAATGTCATGGTAATGGGATTCAGAAAGGTTAATACAAAAGTACGCTGCTCTTGTCTCAGACCACTCTGAGAGTTGAACAGAGAAGCCTGATTCATTTCTTCAGTAATACAGCACTTCATTAAAGTTTTTAAGGAAAGCTTGACACAGACACCTTCTTTTTATCACCAGATGCAATAGCAAAGGAGTAGGAATGCTGTACTCATCGTCAACAAATAACCCTTCTGGAGTACATCTCGCCTTATTTGTCCCAAATACCGTTGACAAACGATGTATGTCAGAGAGTACCAGGAAACAAGCAGACACAGTGCCTGTCGTGCAGCAATTGCTCTGCACTTACAGCCCATGATAACTTGGAAATCCACCCAGACACATCTCACTAACTACGTGCGACGTCACAAACTCCCTTCGTTTTCCATTGCAAACTCCCTTCTGAATGCAGAGCACATTTGCTGGCAAACTGCAACCACAGATGTATTGCAGGGGTGGGTGTCCCCATCTGGGCAGCCTCCTGCTCCTATGTGTGGAGCCAGGAACAACCCTCAGGATCACTGACAAGCCAACCCAATTGCCTGTTTCAAGCAGCTTGGGCAACTACCTCAGAAGTTATCAGCCCCTTCATAGCAACACAACTTGATAGTAGCTTATCAGCAAGCTTTGAGAAGAACAAGCAGTAGCTGCATTAATCAATTAATTTATTCTGCTCCTCATAGCAAAATGCACCCTGTCAACCAGTTCTCTGAGCTACAATTGTTTCTCTATCAATCTCAGGCTATCAAGAGGAGCCCACGTTGTCACAGAGAATAATGGCAAATGGGGCAGGGAGCAGCAGGACCACAGGCAGCAATGCCCCCGGCTATTAGTCACTTTGCATTAAAATGCACTGCACTAATTGCTCACTGGAGGAGCAGGCTCCAAAATACAAAGGGATTGACATTGGATACAGAGGCAGAGAGACAGAAAGAAGAAGCCAGAGGCAACTAAACATATTTCACGGCAGCCTGAGTAGAGCATCAAGGCTGTGTCATGGTGGGGGTTTTCCTGCTTCCCTGTCTCCTGCGATTTGGGCGACTGTGCCGTGATCCTTCCATATGAAGAAAGGTGAACAGGATTGCCTGGGTTACTTTCTCCAAAGCATCTGCTATTTTCCTTGCTCATGTCCCATGTCATTTCAGTCATTATCCCCTTCAAATTCCAGCTGCAGCCTTTCCCTTCTGGTCTGCTCGGCAATCTTTCCACGACTGTTAATCACTGTCACCTGTCTCAGCTGTTACTAGTAGATGCTCTGTAGGGTGAAGAAAGCAGAACCAAACACATCACTCTTTGTGAAATCATTATCTGAGTTTTCATAGATCCACAGATTTTAAAGCTAGCGAGGGCAACCAGAGTGTGAGTCTGGCCCCATACCAAGCATGTGTGAAGGATTCACAACTGTTTAGCTGCTGGACCAAGCTCAGATTTTAGCAGTATTTTCTGTCCGTTCACTAAAAGCAGCTCTCCAGCTTGAGCCCATGGTCCCGAGACAAACTGTTGTACAGGCGGCCAGCCGAGGAGCCCCCCCACTCAGGATGCCCATGAAAGGGGATGCAACAGGAGCGTCTGCAGGGATGGAGGGAGCAGCAGTGACAGAGCTGCCGCTGGGAGCTGCCCACTGGATCCTGCCTTTTCCCCCACGGATGGAGGGAAAGGCAGGAGGATGTCCCTGTGCTGTTTGTGGTATTTGCTGACGACTGTAGGGAAAGACCACTGCACAACCAATGCAACCCCAGGGGGACATTGCCATCCTCTCACCTGCTGTTCACCTACTGCTGGAGGAGGATAGTGCATTCGATCTCCAGTTTTGCTAGAAGAAGCAACAGAACAAAGGTCATGGAGCAAAGCTGGGCCGATCTGTAAATATCTGGTGTTTTTACCCTTGCCTCAACCCCTCCCTGAACAGGAGCTGATTCCAAATGAATCACCAATCGCTCAGCGGGGCAGGTAAATGAAACAGGACACAGTGGGATCCAGCTACGAGAACACAGTTGTTCTTTCAGCATTTCTACCCCCTCAACGTTTCAACAGGCCATGTCTAATTACTGGACCTGCAGATATTCCCCCTCATACCAGTGTATTATCAGACCATAGCATGTGTGTCAGTTTGCAGAATTAGCAGCTATAATTGGACCCTTTTAACAACACACACAACACATTTTAAATTAAATTGCATTCCATAAATCAGGTTAACCTTTTCAACATCGCTCTAAGAAAATTAATTACTCATATCGAAGCACATGACCTTTTCACAGTGCTTGGGATTAGCTTCCAGGTTTCTTTTATTTTCTCTTCTCTCTGCTCCTCCCTCTTCTCTCCCCCAACCCTGCTTTCATTTAAAACCAAGAGAGCCAAATAGTGTCAGGGCTAAACACATTGCTCCAGCTTTCATTCACAGCTTCAACTAAGTGCAACTAATTGCTACTCGCTTTTCCAGCTTCCCTCTTCAGATAAAACCACCCTCTTCCCTGCTCCTTCTTTTCCTGGCAGGTGAAGCTGAAGCTGCCCCGATGCCAAGTCTCACTTTTATCACTGACTCTCGGCTTGGTTTGATGTTTCCTCAGGAGTATCCGTGAGATGGGTGTCTGGGAGGATCTCACTTTCTATCACCCCAACTGGCAGCGCTGCCAGCTCTGTGAATCACAAAAATATGACCTAGAGTGTCCTTAAAGCTCAGAAAAAAGAAAGAGGCAAAAATAATCCATGATATGCGGTTTTAAAAACTCCCAGGACTGTCTGGGGCAGTTGCAAGGTGTCTGTGGAAGTGCACATCACTAGCACTGACACTATGGGGACAGATCCCCTGCAGAGGTCTAGGGCCATACCAGGAGCACCTGAAAAAGAGGATTCCTGATGAAGTTAGTGTTGCCCAGCTATCTGATTGGAAAAACAACTACAGCAAGCTCTGCAGGGACCCTTTAAAGTGCCTTCTGGAGAAGAGATCCCTGTATTTGATGATGGGGACATGGCGGGCTAAAGCCAAGACCTTAAACAAAACCAGGTGCGAGACACCAAACCAACGCAAGCTCCTTATCTCACCCACCTGATCCTACTTGCAGTTTCTGTCATTGGAGTTTTATGAGTTTTCTTGCACCTTCCATGGCAAGTTCAAAAACTGGATTAACAACATCTACAAATAACATAAACCTCAATTGTAACAGCAGGAATTAGAGCAGAAAAGGCTTTGTTGCTCCTTTCTCTGGGAGGAAAATAAGCCTCGGTGAGCTCAGTGTCTGTGCGAGAGCATTTTTCATTGCAGCAGTAACAACCCAAGCCACATCTGGTGCAGGCACAGATCAGCCCCGTGAATAGGGATGTGCTGGTGGCGGCTCCCTGTCCCCAGCCGTCCTGGGGTCCAGGGCTTCAGCCCCCGTTGGTCAAAGCAGGCTTCAAGCACTCCCCTCCTCACCCTTCAAGGGCTCCCCAAGCTGCACACCCTCAGGCAGAGCAGGACCAAGGCATGTAAAGGGGAACGTAAAGAGGTGCCTAAAGGCACATGGCACAAACCCAAGGTGCAAGAACCTCAAACAGGAGCCCCCAGCCCCAACTGGGCAGCACCAGGGTCACAACAGGCCAGGCCAGCAGCCTCACAAGCAGTACCTGGTCCCTGCCCACAGGTGCTATAAGAGCCCCTGCCTGCACCCTGGGGCCCTCTTAGCAGTCCTGAGGTGCCTTATGGATGGTGAAGGACACAGGTTAGGAACCAGGAGAGGGCAGCAGTGAGGAGATGCTGTGTGGGACCACCCAGCCCCTGAGGTGCAGAGGGGTGTTAATAGCCTTAACTCATGTTGCTGTGGAGCCAGGTCTCCTTTTAGGCCAGGTTAGGGCCATGAGAGCTGCCCTGAGCCACCTCATGGCTGTGCTGCCCCCCTGTTGTGCTGGACTGGACCCATGGACTGACCCCCTGGCCCCTGTGAGGCTGCACCTAATGTTGGATGCTCTCCCTAGGGCTGGTCTGGATCCCAGGCTGTGGCTGGAGGCCTCAGTGCTGCTTTGTCACTGTTGTGCCCCTGCACCAGTGGGCACACACTGCGCTAGCCCATGAGGATGAGGACAATGCTGGACAGCCTGCAGCGAGCGCTGAGGAGGGCACTTCACAGGTAGGACCTCGTGCTCCGCGTGCGCTTCGTGGTGAGGGCCCCTCTGTGGCCGGCGGTGCGTGGAGCTTGCAGGATCCATGCTTGAAATCTAGATTTTTTTTTTTTTTCCTGTCATGAGCCTGTCCATGATGCGTTGTGCTCCTCGTGGTTTGGAGGTGCTAAGTTTGTGGCCACTCGTCCTTGGAGCACGGAGGGGACATGGGTGCTGGTGTCCACATTGTGGGTGCCACAATATGGGGTGTGCTGGGCTCCCCATGGTGAGCTGTGACCTGCCCTGGTGGCAGCAGGGTGTCCTCATGGTGGGTCCTATGTGTGGTAATGGCCTCTGGTGCATTGGGCAGTGCGACTGGAGCAGCACATGGTGCCCTCTGATCTGCTCCTTGGGAACCACCACTCCTGTGTGGGATGAACTTGCCTGTTTTCCTCATAGCGGTCCCTCTGAGGGGCAAATAGTGAGGATAACTGTTAGCAAATCCATGCCACATGCATGGTGTGGTGCATTGCAGTAAGCTGAATGCAGGAATGCTCTGGAGTGGGTGCTCTTGCCATTGGGAAGTGCTACTAAATCGGCAATGCTCCTGCCAGCGCTGCTTCCATGGAAGTTGGCCCCTTGGAGCAGTGTTGCCCCAGTGCAGCTGGATATTGATGCATGAAACTCTTCCCAGAAGTCGAGAATGTCTGCTTGGCTGTTTCTTCTCTCAAACAGGATCATCTATGTAGCTTTACTAGAGATTGTAATTCCCAGCTCTCTTCATTTTCTTAAATTGAGCAAGTTGCTGAAGTCATCATAAGAAACACTGGAGTCAGCTAGATTTTAAAAACAGTTAAAATGATATAAGACCATGTTCTTTCGGAAAACCTTTTAGAATTTAATTGTTCTTTTTCTTTTCACTATTTCTTTCCCCTTTCTTTTGATGATGGCATTGTTGAAACCTTCCATTAAACATCCCATAAAAGTAACACAGACAAAGAAATGAAGCTTAGAGCAGGATGTGATGGTTTTTCTGGGGCTGAGCTGTTGTCATTTCTTGAAGTGGAGAAATGAATGGAATAGGGCTTGCTTGCGGGTGGCTCCTCTGCTTTGAGCTATGCCTCCTAACTAGCATTGCAGGATAATACCTACTCCTTAAACTGGTTTCCTAGTGCTTTTGTGGTGGAATATAAAAATCCTAATAATATTTTAGTAGTGCTTAGGTTACAGGCTGTTGGGCCCAAATGTGGATTGAAGGTGAGGGCAGTGAACACTGAGTGCAGGCCAGACTTTTGTGATGCAAGACAAATCCTCCGAGAAAGAAACTGACTCCTGTTTTCTAAAATTTCCAAGCGCCCCTCTGTTTCAGGTGAGTTGATTTTCGTGCTGTTGAGCTTCAGTAAAGGCAAAACTAGCTAAAATAAATGTGAAGGACTCCAGCATAAAATTTTCTTTGGTATTATCCTCAAGCTGTGTGTTTGCTATATTTCTGTGTCCCCAAGTGCACAATAAAGCAATTGATCACAATATGGTAATTGGTTACCTAATCCTTAATGACGATGGCTATTATCTCTTCAGGATCGCTGCCTGCAGTAAGGTGTATTAAACCTGATTCATGCCCTTGGTGTTGGGAATAGGTGATGTGCAGAGGCAGTTTGTGCCTTGCCACCCATGTGTCCTGCCCATGTTCCTCAAGGACCTGTCAGTGCTTCGATGGCAGCTTTCACCAACCAAAATACAAGCAAAATTAAAATTTAATTCATTTAATTCAAACGCAGGGTCTTGCATCAGTGATAAAAGAGGATCATCTGGATGCTTTCACCAAGTGCTTAGAGGGTGCACTGATGTTTGTTTTAGCCTGTTTTCTTTTTGTGTGTTTTGCTGGGTCTGGTCTTGCCAGGAGACTCCTGTGCTCTCTTGCATGTATGGTTTTACAGAATGAATTTTGGAGGGCGAATGCATCTGCTCACTGCTTATTTCTTGGCAGCTTGCAGTTATTGGAAGCTGGTGCCTGATTCTGATGGCTTTTTATGGTGATTTTATGAAAATACCTAAAATTTCAGTTGTTTTAAAGGCCTCGCATGTTCTGCTGTTGGTGCCCTTTTCTGGTAAAGCTTTAGTGGAAGTTGATCATGGGCTACCTGTGGTTCCTGTCTTTTACGGTTACAATAGTTTTTATTCAAGTGATTTTTGACTCTGTCCATTCTTGCCCTGTAGTTGCACATGCACCTCTTTGCTACAATTGAATTTCAAAGATACAGGAAAAAAATACTTCTGATGTGTTGGATTTCAAAATGCGATGCATCCTGGGGTTCACTGGGGGCAGTGATTCCTCTGGCTTGCTCCAAGCATTGCATCAGATGTTCCGACTGTGAGTCGCAGAGCCATGAAATGGTCTCATTTACCAAGCTCCAAGACCCTTCTAGCTAGTGGCTAATGCATAAACAAAAACAGAATCTCCTTCCTTCTACTCATGGAAGAAGGTGGTGCAGATAACTGAGCAAAGTGTCACCTCAAAAGAGAAAACAGTGCAAAAAAAAAAGTGCAGATTTATTTCTAACAGACTTATTTTGCTTTAAAGTTTCATTTGTCTCGTTTTGCTCATTCCAGATGTTGCTTTAGTGCCTCATTCATTAGAGCAAATCAAATAAACAAATGAAAAATTAAAGCTATTGTTACCCAGCTATTCCATCAGGGGTTTTTTTGGTAGTTCTTTGCATATTTATAATATTTCTTCAGGCAGTGTGTCCAATTAGAACAGATGGCTGATAGGTTACATTGACTTACCTACTCCAGCAAACTGGGCAAGTATCCATGTCTCCAGCAATGAACATATAGCAAACTTAGGAAGGAAAATACATCCGAGTGATTGAAAGTTATTTTCAGGTTCTTATGGTGTTTTTCTTCTGGCCTTTTCTCCTGTGCTGTTCACTATCTGTTCTGGAATTCAAATGGCATGTTTTAGGTATTAGAAATAACTGCATTTGCTAGATAGAATTGATGGTTTTTTGCTATATGCATGAATATAGAGATACAGACAGATATGAATGGAATTCACTCCTGAAATACTCTGAATGCTAGAATATTTCTTTTCCTTCTTTATTTAATTTTTCTGTTTAGAATGAAAGGAACACATTTAAATAATAAAATGAACCACAATGTGTGTTCTGCTCTATTCACGGAATTTTTCTAATTTCAGTTCTTTCTACAGAGGTTCTATAAATACCTTTACATGAAAATGCCAGAGAAATAGGTCATGGCAAGAATTGCGGTATGTACTTTTGATAGAAGTTCTTCCAAAGTTCTGCTTTCTTTCAGATTGCTCCATAAAGCAAATAATGTGGAGCACAGGCTGGTATTTTCAAGCACACCTGTTTGAGATCTGAAGAAAAGGCATCAGTAGGACCTCCCCACATTGCCATAAGTTTACAACTGATTATTTTTTTAAGACTTGGAGTTCCAATTTCTTTCAACTCCTTTTGCTGAGCCTTGAGGTCTCACCCTCTAGCAATCTTAGCCAGTGCTGAATGTCCAAATCTTCAAAACAGCCAAAACTGCAGTGTTTTATCTCTCAGGAAATAGCAGGAGGTGCCTGGGGCAGAGGCAGGTGTCCTGGTACAGGCTCAGTTGCCCATGATGACGGAGGTGTCGCTGCTGCAGTCTGGTTGGGAGAGGAGGTGAGAGCAGAGCAGCTTGTAGGAGCCCTGAGGTGCCGCTTCTCCCATGGGACTGGTGCAGTGAAGGCTCTGGGCACCTTCTAAAACTGCATTCTGCCCAGGTGTGACAACATTAGCAGGATGTTCCACTCCCATTTCCACATTACTCAGCATTCCTCATGGTGATGGGCTTTCTCGATGTGCATTTTCCATCCTGTTGGGTGTCTCCTTGCTGCCCAAGTGCTTTGAGCAGAAGCTCCTGCCTCGCTGTTGCTCCTCTTCCTTTTGCGTCACCCCCAACCAAGACCATTTCTCTAGAGGTTCATAGACATGTGTACACCCTGCTGGGAGAGGAGAGCTTATTCCTTGTCTTGCAGTGTGGTGCGAGGCACCCTGAGCAGCAGAAGCAAAGCTGCCTTGTGAGCCAGCTCAGTTACTGCGCAGTGCCACAGAGAGGCTCTCACAGTTCACTGCAAATGTTCGGCCTCGCCGCAGCCCTTGGAGCGAGGCAAGAGGCACCGACAGGAAAATGTCATTCCCAGCAACAAACAAATGAAGCTTTAAATGTGCAATGCTGCAAAGAGGCTGCTGCTTGGCACTGGTTTTATTCTGCAGGTAGATTTGGCCACTTGGAGTGTCCTCTGTAAGAGTATGCCAAGATCTCCTTGCGTCTCTGCATTCAGCAAGGCTGAAGCTTTTTAATTTATGGAAAATCCACTCAAATCTCTCTTTAATAATACTTTGCTCTGTGTATAAATCTACTTGACTGTTAGTCTAAGAAACAGTGAAATAAAAGCCTGCAGGTCATGCAGCTGGCAGTATTAATCAGGAGAGGCAGGAGTGGTGATTTGTGCTGTGCACAATTGTTCGAGAGGTTTTTCTGGGTGCTGCACTGTGTGGTACTTGCTTCACCATATTTTTTGTGAGCTGGCCAGTGTATTTCGGCTGGGATATATGGTTGCTGTAGTCGGCCTTATCTCTCCATTACAGAGGCTGTCAATTCTGACATGAGAAGGTGTCCAAGGTAGGCTCAGTGCATCACATGCTTGGCAGCACCTTCCCCTAAGGGTTTCTCATCAGCTGGATGGAATATGCTGCAGGTCTTCAACACTTGAGAGGCTTTCTGAAGAACTAAGTGTGCTGGAAACAACAGATTTTTTTTTGTAAGAGAAAAGCATTTAAGATCTACTAAATGTGTGACAAAAAATAAAATTCTAAACTGGCTTTGGCAACAAACTATGTGGAATTTTTTGGCTGTGACTCTTGAGATTTTTGGATTGCTGTGAACACAGTTGCACTAGAACTCCTGAGGTGGGTAGCATGCACTTATGTGAATCAAAGCACAATTTGCCTGTTTTTGCAAAAAGCTTGAATTTTAGAAAGCTCTGGGTTTTTAAAGCTCTTCCAGAACCAGGTGGAACTGGATCTTTCAAGAGACAGCGTGTACCAGTACAATCCCAAATTTGATTTTCTTCCCAAAGTGGATTGGAGGGATTTCAGGTAGTCATCTGAGTATGTGGATGCTTAAACTGAACAGAACTTTCAGTCATGAAGAGGCACTCAGAAAAGCTACTTCTGGAAATAGAGTAATGTTAGAAGACAATAAAAATATACACTTGTGAAAATTATCTGGTCAGCTAGCCTTGAAGTCTCTGGAAAAGAGTAGGTGTGTATTAGAGCACTTGTAAAGGCAATATCGATTCCTGCCAGGCATCAAATGTTCGTCATTATTAAAGAATAAATCTGGATACAGACTCAAGTGTCTTTCACCTCCTGCAGTCAGTAAGAACTTGATCTCTTGAACTAATTGCTCCTATTTTAACTGGAATGAAGATTCCAGACTATACCTAAGGGGGAGGGGGGAGGATTGTTCAGTTTACTTCATACAAAGAAAAAGCAGTTTGTGTGCAGAAATCCAGAAGTTTGGAGGCAGAGCTGAAACTGGCATTTGGGAAGTGGCTGTTTAAGTGCAATCAATATTGCAGGTGTTTTCAACAGACTGGCTGAAGGGAGTGTTGCTTGTCTGAAGGTGGAATTGGCTGCCTTTTTCTTCTTCGAAGGCTGATTCAGTTTCTGTTTGCTCATGTATTTTATGTTAAATAAGGCTCGTGACCATCATACTGATACTTAAGACAAAAGCCCTTGAGTACTTTCACATTTAGAGTAAATTATACTGACTCAGGCTGGAGACATTTAGAGTTTTTCTAAAGCAGAAATGTCAGCAGTGCAAGTCCTCTTTGTCACTCTTGAGATATTAAAGGCTGAAATCTGGTGGTAGACTGAAACAGAAAACAGATTTGATCACAGGTGAAGTCCTCTGCCTTTTCTGGTGCACTGGTCTGGAGGAAGAAGCACTTCCCTTATGTTCATACAGCATTGGCTATGATAAGGGTCTTGGCTGCCTTTCCAGGTGCTGTATAACACCAGTGTGTAACCAAAAAGAAACCAGGATATTTTGAGAAAGGATCAAGACAGGATCAGGATCCTGATCTTTGCCTGCTCAGCTCAAGGTCTGTATGAATGGAGTGGTGCAAGCTGAGGCCAGAGTTGAGCACACTGGGGTGACCTGTGCTGCTTTCTGCTGCAGACGGCAGCTCTGTGAGACCCCTAAGTCAGGGAGGCAGAGGGACACTTGCCTGCAACTCTTGGTCTTTAATTTTTATAATTTGAAGCTGTCTCATTAGCATGTTTGGGGCTTTATTTTCAGAACTGGTAATCTCTTCGAGGGGTAAAAACAGACCTTTATGGTAGCTTTAAGGTGGTCATGTAGATTGTGGGGGTCTGCTCTAGAACTTGTGGAAGTCAGTGGAAACCTGGGGACTGAATAAAGCCAAGGAAGGGCAACAGGTTTAGCAGAGCTGCAGGACAGCCCCAAATGTCTCTGCCTTCTGTGTGAGCTCTTCACTTATAGCTTTTTGCAAGCTGTAGCAGAGCTGCGTGTGGTAGCAGGACAGTCACACTCTACAGGGGCAGAACAGGCATTTGGAAGGATGAATGTGTTCTTCCAACCTGATAGTCTCCATGGACCTGGAGAACAGAGCAGTCTCATTGTAAAATATTCATAGACAGCTGCTCTATAGCATTTATCCCAGTGTTATTTAAATCTTGAGCTAGTCTATAATTAAAGCATTTATGTTTCAGATGCTTAACAGGGTGTTTTAAATGTTTAGGTCTTGTAAATGATGTTTATTTATGGTTAGCTAATTAAGCTAGCAGAGTTAAATTTGGTCTCAAATATAGACCACGATGAAGGATCACATTCCTTGCAACTTTGAAGGAGGCTGTTGCAAGATGAGAGACACTTCCTTCTTCCTTGGGCAGCTTTGGCCATGCAGTGAGCCTCCTTGTTGGGTGTTGGACCCTTCTGGGTGCAAAATGTTGCCAGGGAATGAAATAGTGGTTAGTAAAACCTGCTT
>JAWLRI010000564.1:293433-328935 GCA_034781795.1 Crypturellus tataupa | reverse complement strand
CCTTGGGGGGGAAAAAAAAACCCTTGCAGACTGAAGAGGGAACTTAGTGCAGACTCTGACTGGGATGTTGGTCAATTTGAGCTTATTTTCCATGTATGAGCTATAGTATTGCTTTTTGGTAACAAGTAATTATTATCTTGCCATTTTTAGTGTGAACTCCAAGGCTTGGGATCATCTGTTTTGGTTGTTATAAAAGTGCCCAGCACATATATGGCCACTCCTGCAGCTCCCCAAAGCTGCTGTGGTGCAAAAATTACTACTACAAAGGAAGATCAAGCCAAAGAGTTGCTGGTACCATTGCTGAGCTGCATTTCTTAATTTCTAAATAATGTTTGACAGCATTTGCATGAATACTTAGTTACTTGCATGAATACTGAGGCAGTGGCTGCAGGACCTACTGCAGGTGGAAGTAGCTGTGCAGGATAGTGGGCACAAACGGGGAGGGCCCTGGACCATGCTCAGGGTGTCTTTTACTATTTGGAGAGGGATGTGGATGTTTTTGGCAGAAGGAAATATTTTCTAATTGCTCTTCATTGGCTGGAAAAACCCATTTCAGCTATGACCATGATGAATGGCCTTGAAGGGATTTTTCACGTTTGCAATCTGTGGATGCAGGTTGGTAGTTGTAGAGGTAAAATTAACTTTAACACTGATTCAGGGTTCTGGCTATTGCTAGAGGGAGGATCTCAACTTGTCTCTTACCGTGAAGGCTGCATGGTTAATTCAGGCAAAATAGTATGTTGGAGTTAGCAAGAGCTAAATGCATTTGCTAAGATTCTTTTTCTACCAGTATCTTCAGTTCCTTTTTCTCCTGTTGCTTTATTGCCTCTGACTAATTAAAAATGCTTGCTCGGAGCAGAGCTTGGTTGCCTGGGCAGCTCTATCCTCAGGCAAAGTCCCTGTTTTCCCCAGCGCTGCCTTGCAGCGCGTCTGTACTCGCTGCCTCGGCATCACGGGAGACTTGGGGCCTTTGGAGACAGCTTGATGTGCTCAATAGGAAGGAGTAGATGTCGGGGTTGTGCTACTTGCAGCTCTGCCAGTGATGAGCTCTGAGACCATGGGAGGCCTCTCCGGCTCTCTCGGAAGCTGTTACTTTCTGCTATCTGTCTCATCCGCTTCCACTTCAAGGGATGGCGCCTTCCTAGGAGTGTGCGTCAGCACTGGGACCTTTGGGCACCATCGCTAGCGTTCTGGCTTTGGTCCCCGAGGGCAAAACATGAAGATTTCATCGGGTAAGTGATGGTTCATCAGCCTCTTCCGCAAAAATCTGTGTTGTGTGTGCAAAAGGCTATTAGAAATTGGACATGGAACTTTATTTTTACTGTCTACTGAGCAATTGGCAGTAGCTTAATTTTGCAAGGCAAAAACCTCCAATTAATCAGATTTTTGTGATGACTTGTCCTGGAAGGAAAAAAAATTGATGATCAAAGTGTTGTTCAATGAACATTTTTCCCAGTGAGGGTCTGCGAGATGCCCTGTATACATTTTACAGGGGCCAGATGGTTTGTGTGTTTGCCAAATGTCACATTTAAATTCATGGCATCTATGACTGCCTCTAACCAGTACATTTTAGTTAATGTAAATCAAAACACAATCCTAAATTACTTTAACTTTTTTTTTTTAAAAATCAACACTTTAATATAACTGTTCTCAGTCCAGCTCAAGTAGGGCTTGCTTTTGTTCATTTTGGGAACCATCTGTGCTTTTAAAGCCTGACTTCAAAGTAATAAAAATAGCTCCACAAAGCAGTATGAACAAACAAACTGCTGTGGCTACGATTTAAGGGCAGTTTCACAATACGAAATTGTAGAATCCCTCCCTCACGGTTGGCCTCTGCGTGGCCTGTGCTGCTTTCCTGGGCAGTGCAGGTCCCTGCCCTGCAACGCAGGCTCCTTGCAGGTGAAATGTACTGGGAAATGCCTGGGGAGCTGTGACTGGAAAGGCACAAATCCCTGGAAAAGTCACTATCCATGGAGAAATAACTGGCCCTGATGGTTAAACACAGGGGCTGGCTTATCCCTCCCTGGCAATTGCTGAAACAAGAATTCCTGGTTACTGCAGAGGGAGCTGAGGGAGCCCTTCCCATGGAGCAAGAGCCCTTCCTGAGTGGATTATCCATGTCCCTCACATTCCTGAGGATGGGAGCGGAGGATGGCAGCTGCCTGGCAGGGATGGGAAGGAGACTCCATCAGGGATGCTGAGGGGACTGTTCTGGGGATTGGGGTCTGGGATCAGGGCAGGCTGGGGGCTGAGGTGCCGCTCGGCTCCTGCAGTTCACTGAGTACCGCGTTCAGATCTGAACAACTTATCTGGATCTATGCAAATTTATGGCATAATAGGACATGGAAATATATGTAAATGTTGTCAATTATTATGAAGCAAAGGAGCACATGGATGGAATATTCCATTAAATGTTTTATACAGCATTTTTGAAGTTCCTAAAAAAGAGAATCTTAGAAATACCAATGAACTGGAATTGAGTTTGGCTCTTCCAAGCCCATTACAGAGGGACATTTTCTTTAAACTGCTTATTAATCTAACCTTACTATATAGATTTCCAAGAGAATACTCTTCACTATAACATTATACCTTCACAAATCAGGGAAATGTCAACTCTTGATTTACTGACAAAGCAGACAACTGACATAATTTATCTCACTTGAGATCAGTTCATCAAACTTAGGAACATCTCAGCTGCTGTAAAATTCAGGCATTTGATACAATCATGTCTGCTTAAAATGCAAAGGATAACCTACATTTTTAAAATGCTGTAAAAAAGAACAAGAAGTGATGCCAGGATGAAAATTTATGAGGCAGGGAGCTGGGATTTGAATTTAGCATTTGCTGCGTAGTGGAGTGTTGTTACTATCTTGTTTGCACAGTTGAAAACTAGTTTTAATAGAAAGATACAGCAGGAGGGATGAGGTTTTAGCATTCAAGTCCAATGCCTGCTCTGACCTGATGTTATATAGGAATTTTTTATGTGTACCCTTGATTTAAAATAACATTGGTTGATACTTGTGGTTCCTTGTTAGGGAGCCTCTGATTAGAGCACCACATGTTTCTGCAGTTTAAGTGCTTGTTGCATTCAAATGTGGACTTAAACCTGTGAAAATACAGATGAAAGCAAAGTACATAAACTGGAATACCAGCTAGTCTCATAACATTAAAACAGAATTAGCTTTTTTGCTATCTATGTAATTGTGACTATTTAGTATACCAAGATTATAAATTCTTTTGGTTTAAGGCTTATCCATTTTTTGTGCTTATGTGGAGCCTGGCACAACTGCGTGTTGTGGCAACCACATAATATAGAGTAGATAAAAGTATAATAAACATAAAACTGCAGGAACATTGTTCCTGCAGTTCTAGCCAGTGTATCTGTAGCATCATAGGTAAGACTTTGAAAACATTTAAATATAAAGTTTTAGATTTAAAAACTGATACGCTTTGATTACCTCTAGGTACCTAGAAAATGGCCAACTTGGAATATAGTTTCTCTTCACCAGCTGAAGTGCTTTGAGTGAGAGCTGAATAACTTCTGTGTGAAATGAGTTGTTATTTACTGTGAGACCCAATCCCACTGCTTTAGTTGTCTCAAATATTCAGGGCAGGATTCTCAGGATGTACCAGGGAAATCATGGTGATGTAAAACCTGATTCAGGGATAACACAAATTTGAAAAATCCCAACTTGTGGCTCAGGCAGTCCCCAGAATTTTGTAACAAGAACAAATTAGATGTTTCTGATCTTTTTTTTTTTTTTTTTTCTTCAGTCACCTCACCCAAAGAGAGCAAGATAGGACTATTTTCTTCTATAGGTTCTTGGCAGCTCCAGTGTCTTCTTAGGGGTGGGTGCATTGGTGACTTAAATTACCTAAATGTTAACCTGAGTCCTGCCTTTTCTCTAACATGTAGAGCCTTATCTTTAGTTATCCTTGTTTGCAAAGGTAAATTTCTATGATAAATAGCTAGAGAGAGTTAAAAAAAAAAATCATGCTCCAGTTAAACCTCAATTATATTTTCAAACAATATTTATCAGATCTTTTAATGTGTGCTCAGTGTGCTTCAATTTAGTGCTATCAGCCAAGAGTAGCAGAGCTGGAAGGGAATTTTCACCTGGGAAAGGGATGGTGCAGTAACAGGGCAGAGCTGCTGTCAGGAGGGCGGCTTTGGGGTGGACCTGCTGCTTCAGGTTCATCTGGTTTTAATGACATCTCAGTGTGTCGAAAAACCTCACGGCCTTGGTTTTTATTTTCGAAATAAGGAATGTTGATAGGAAATTAAGAGCTGTTTTCTGGGAGCTTGGAACTGGAACTGCAGCTTCACTTCCCTAATTCTAGGGAGGAAAAAAATGAATGTCTCTAATTTCATGAGTCTCTGAATTTATTTCTCTTAATCTTTTTTTCTATAGCTATTTACCATAGTTATTTAGTCAAAAATCCAACAACTGAATGCATGCAGAATTAAGTTAGGTCCTTAGGTGCACATTAAGTAAAGATTTAAGGTTCAAAATAAGATTAACTCAGCTCTTGCTTGCAATTGCATTGTGAAATTGTTGATATCGAGAAATCCATATGTTTCTAGTTCACACAAGTTTGATCATGTGTAACACTATATATAATGCTAACATTTATTATTAGAAAAATAAAGCTCTTGAGCTGAGTGGGAATAAAGCAAGTGCTTAAGCCTGTAGGTGTGAGTGCTTTGAACAGATTCTTTACCAAGTTTTCAAGGGAAACTTTGGTAACTGTGACAGCCTGTGTGTGTCTGGCTTGTTCTCACATTATTCAATACTTAAGTGGAGGGCCTGGGTCTAGAGTCTCCCTTAGGAGAAGGGGAATTCTGGTCTAATCCATTTATTCCTGAGGCCTCCAATTGTTTCTTCGCTCAAATCATTTGTACTTCTGCTGTTGACCCAAATCTCACTGGGCTGTTTGTGTGTTATTTATTGTGTGCATACTGCTTGATACTGTGCTGATGGAGGAAGGAACTAAATATATATTTCAGTACTTTGCAGAAAGAACTTGGTTTTAGCCATGATTTCCTTTTGCTCTGAGTAAAGCCTCTGTTTTTCTGTATGTTTGTGTGAGCACAAATTGTAGCGCGCCGAAAGGATGGGTGATGTGACATTTCTGAAGGGTTGAGGACACACAGGGCACTTTCTTGGCTGTGTTCTAAAAGGCTCATTTTACAGAAAAGGAGGGACTAAGACAAGCATTGGAAAAACAAATGGTGCCCAGAGAGCAGATTCCCATTTCAGATACATATAAAGGAGGAAGCCATAGCAGTATCATTCAAATGTGACAGCAGTCACTCCAACCTTTGCTATTACGGCACAAAATTACATGTTTTTGCCAGAGAAATAGGAAGGGCTGATAAGGAAGACAGCTGGGATTTGCTTTCTTATCTATATTTTACACATGCTCTTTCATTTCCCCCCTGCTCCCCTGTTTCCAGGATCCAGGTTGGCTCTTCAGTGCTTGCTCTTAATTTGCATCCAATGGGGAGCTTTGTGCTGCACTTCCTAAGCCCCACGGACACCAACGGAAAGTGAAATCCTTCAATTCACCTGCTCCCAAGCTGGCAGCATTAAAGACAATCCAGCCTACGGGTGGTTCCTCTCGGAAGTGTCCCCACAGGGTCACAAGCTCTGCTGGAGGACACTGCTTTGGAGCACTCAATGTGCAGCGCTTGCTTTGCTGCAGTAATTCCTCTCATCTACGCTTAGAGATCAGGCTCCAGGCTTTTGTGCACGTATAGATGATGCATGTATGGATTCCTGCAGTCATTTTAGTGGCTGGCCTGGCAGGAAACCAAGCATTTTCCAACCTGGGGATTGAGGCCCTGGGGCCTCAGTACTGTCTACTGTGGTGCAGGTGACAATGTGACACTTGTGCTGTGCTGGCAGCATGTGTTCTGGGGGTGGTTAATGCTGCAAATGCAGCTGTGGCTCAGTCCTAACCTCCGTGAAACCCTCCGTGTGCACCCCTGGCAGGAGTTATGTGCAGCTCTGCATGCTCGTGAATGAGCACTGCATAATGCATGTTATTACAATAGCAAGATGTTCATCAAGGGCTATGAGCAGAATCACGTTTCTGCTTATTACAAGGTAATTGGAAGGACAGGCATTAAGGGCCAGAGGAGACTGAGGTGTTTTGACTTGCAGCCTGATGTCCTGTTAAGCATTTGGCTTTGTGTTAAACAGCACTAAGGTGCAGATGTTCCTGCTTCTGTTGGCATGTTGGGAGTCTCAGGAGTAGGGAAAAAAACACTGAGCTGAAAACAGCAAAAGAATAGCCTCTAAATTTGTGTGACCTCTAATCTGTAGTTAATGGCAGCTATTTAACAGTTAATCGAAACCCATAGCATGTAAAAATTAGATGTGTGTTTTCTCATTTACACTACAGATCTTGGTATTTGCTAACAGAAAGCAGAACTGACTCAAATGTCTTGCAGGTAGCTTGGGTTGAGAAACCAGAGTGAATTCAACTTCTGGCACCTGCTGAAGCCAGGAAGGACTAAGTGAAGGCTAAAATAGGAAAAGGAGGGATAAGGTTTGCCAGCCACGTGGGCCACACGTGGTCCCTGTTGTCTGCATGTGCTTGTCTCCCTGCGCTGTGCTGCCTCGGTAGTGGCAGGGGACGATGCTCTA
Organism: Crypturellus tataupa; assembly: GCA_034781795.1. NCBI lineage: Eukaryota > Metazoa > Chordata > Aves > Tinamiformes > Tinamidae > Crypturellus > Crypturellus tataupa. The sequence continues at coordinate 322,282 of JAWLRI010000564.1, read as the reverse complement.
GCCGTACGCACGGAAGCAGCACCCCAGGGGCCTCTGGAAATGGAGAAATACAGATCTCGGCAATTTTAAAAACATTTATTATTTATCATAGTGTAATAGATGGAGCAGGCATTTCCAGTCAGAAATGCCTTTGTGTGAGTCTTCTGAATAGGAGTATTGTGCTTGGGTATTGCACTCGGTAGACTGAGGATTGAAAGCAGAATCCTATAAATGCGTTTGGAAAGTTACTCCTGTACGGGTTTGTATGGGTGCTCAGGGAGCTGGGTGATGGAGACCGAATAAAGTGTTCGGACTAGAGTATACATGGGAAGTTTAATTTTTTAAGCTAATTAGACTCATGCTGCCTGATAATTGCACATGCATTGCGTGGAGAAAGCTCAGCACCTGTTTGCACTCACCCTGCCATCTGTGCTGCCTGTGTCCTGGAGAAAGCACCTAATGTCTGTGCGACTCCACATCTCTGGAACGGGGCTATCTGCCGCGGCACTGAGGCTGCTTTCAGTGCCCTGAATTTACTGTTTTCAGGGCACCGCAGAAGCACTAGCAGACACAGCTGCGTGTGTGCAGCCACCGGTTGTTCTTCCTTGATCCAAGCCTTGCCTTGAAAGCCCTCTGGAAGTAGCTGAAGAGCAAGGAAGCTGATGGCCTTAACCTTGGGAGTTGGGCTTTTTTTCTGCAATTTGGGGCAGAGAGAAGAGGAGCTTAAGGGAAAGAAGTTGTTAGCATGGAAGTCAGCCTTAACTTTGTAAATGCTAAACCAGCAGAGCAACTTAGTCCTGTTGGGAAAACAGGAGAAATGGGGCCAAAGAAGGTGAGTTCTTGCAGCTCTCAATGCTAAGATGAGAGCACAACCCCTGAAGAGCTTTTGCTTCCCCAGCAGCCATTCATCACCAGCTTTGTTGTGTGTGTGTAGGTGAGTCTATAGCTTCCATATAGGTGAGTCCATAGGTAGGCTGCTTTCATATGTATTTATTTACACTTTGCATGGTCTGTTTTTCTGTCTTGCACAGGACAAGGACTTCATGCAGTCCTCTGCAATGTGCAAAACGGCTGGAAGTGTGAGCAGGACATAAGACTCCCTGGCCTAGTCTGCAGTGAAACTTTCCTGTAGGGGCACTATATATTTTAGCAGCTTGATTGTGTTTCTAACCTTCTCGATCAATAATGGGCCATTGCAGTGAAACCCGACATAGCAGGTTGTTTTCTTATTGCTGTTTTTAAGACCAGCTGCTTGAAATTAAAATAGCTCTTAGGCAGAGTTTATATAGAAACAATTAAATGCCTGGTGTTTGGGAAGGTTTTGCAATTATGAACCGATCACGTTCTGCTACCACAAAGATTCCTGCCTCTGGCATCAGTAGGCAGAGCTGTGCGTGAAGATAAGTACTGGAAAAATATCTTTGATTGTGGTCTGAATTCTAACTTTTTATTTACCATCACTTAATTGTGTGTGTTTTGCACTTTGTGGGGTGGTTTTAGGCTTCCTGAGCTGGAGGCTGGAGCTCCTGACCTGCAGATACAGCTATGTGGTGGCCAGCAGTGCAAGTGAGGCCTGGCTGCTGCTCTGTGGGCAAGTCCTCAGTCTCCCTTGGCAGGTATTTTCCAAACATTACTGCTATGGGTGAAAATCCTTCTGTATTTTCAGATAATTTGCTCAAATTTCTATTAAATGTAGCCTTTTCTGAAGGCACCACCTTTCAAATTGACAGGACTTGAGTGTGATGAGCTGGGGAGGTCTGGGGGAGTTGGAGCTAAGACATGAAGGATGGACAGTATATCCAGGTGCAGCCCACACCATCCTTTCTCAGAAGGAAATTTGAGGTGTGGTAAGGCCCTTTCCTTGATTGGGAACTTTTATTTAGTGTTTTTGAACCATCTTTTAGTATAAAGTGTCCCTTGGGATAGAAGCTTCTTGGCCACCTGAGCAGAGCACTTCTAATAGTGATTTTTTTTTTCTGTATAGAGCACTGATTCCTGGTGCGTTAATGAAATCCTTGATGTGCTGCTCAGATTTTACTCTTTTGGTAATATTGCAGAGCAGAATTTTCAAAGGCCATTTCCATTCCAGACCCATCAATTCCAAGACATACAGGTATTTGTAAATGTGCATGTGTGCACACGTTCTTTAGAAAACATTTTCTGTGTGTTGCAGGAAGCACCCAGTAAAGCCTGTCCCCACCCAGTGTCAGAACTGCAATAGTGATGTAATTAATATATTCCTTCTTTTCCCATTAAAAGAGAGTGCCCAAGCCAAGGTGGACATGCCAAGTGCTCCATTCCTCGTGCCTTGCTAGAAGGTTCTGCTCCTTGTGCCCGAGGGTGCTATTACTGTGCAATTTGATGGAACGGATGCTATTTTACTGAAGAAGCAAAACCATTACATTTGACAGCACCTTAATTTATTCTATTTTTTCATTTAGCAAAAATTATTTCCTATTTTATTTGCATTTTTATTATGAGAAGCGTGGTGATGGAGTTGCCTGGTCTCTTTAGGCTGCTGTTCATCTGTTCTGGTGTGAATAGCAGCAGGGCTATGAATATGTATCGCTTCTTTCATGCCAGAAACTTCAGTGTAAGATGCTTAATAAATGGAGGCTTCTTGGTGTTAGTGACCTGGATGGTAGCTTGTGAAATTAAGTGTCCTGAAGTGGAGCATCTGCCCATATATACACACCAAATGACTATTATATTTTGAAATTCTTGCCTGGAACTTAACATTGTCTGATTCAGAGCATATGTATTAGGTGAGAAGGTCACAGGTTGTAGCAATAGGGGTTATTCAGGTCACTTGGAAGGTGCTGTATCCTTGAAAAATAGTAAGCTCTGGCTTTCTTAGGCTAAAGGATCCTGGTGGGCTTCAGCAAGCTGTGAATTCTGATTTCTGCTTCTTGAAATGCCTTACCTGAAGTCTTATCTGATGCCTTTTAGGTCCTAATTAGGGTCTCAAATAGAAGAAAATGGAGTTTCTCAACCCGGAGTGCTGACCCGTGTGCACAGGTCAAACTGGAGGTGTTCAACCCAGAAAAGACTAAACAGAATGTAAGTCTAAGTAGGAAACGTAGTTGCAAAGAAATTTGCTTCCTCTTGTCTATCATAGGCATGGCTAGGTTGGAAAAGAGGAGGTTAATTTAACATTATGACAAAAAGGAGGCTTAAACATTATGAAAATCTTTTGGGGAGTGTGGTATGAGCTTGCTGGAGAAGTACTGCAGGCTTTAGAGCCCTTTGGGAAGGGATGTGCAGGGTGAGCTGAGGATGCTCATTCCCATACCAACCCTCAGCCCTATGGCCTCTTTGCTGCAATTATTTATATTTTTTTTAAAAGCAGCTAAGTGTCTAAAGTATTTTGTCTAAAATGGTAATAACCCTCCTCAACAACAATGCAGAATACTTTTTGATAAGATCATTTTAAAAGGTAACTGCTTATAATAATACAATTTATTCTTTATGGCTTGGGGGCAAGCTAAGATCTAAATGAAGCATGTCTTCCATTAGAACCCTACAGAAACAAACTAATAGGCTGCAAAGAAAACCATTTGTAATGTTACTATAATTCACATGATTCATTAAACAGAAATGGAAAATGATAGCACTTTCCCCTGGAAAAAAAAAATCCTTATGGAATTACATGCTGAGATCACTTAGTTGAACTATTTTATTGACTAAGCATCTTGTTGTGCTGATGTGTAGATTATATATGCCTGCAGCCATTTATTTTTTCATTTGCTAAAATTAGAAGTTGTTTATTATGGGAATGGTACCATGTATTTTCCCCTCCAGCTGTAGCTGCAGCCGTGGCAGGGGCTCTCCAAGGGATGCTCCAGCAATGGGCATTACTGGAGCAGTCGGATGTATCACTGCTTTCTGCTTCCCAGGTCACTGTTTGAGGGGAGAAAAAACTGGAGCAGGACTGAAGGGCTATGAGTCAGTAAAAGGCACAGAAGCGATGGCTTTTAGCAGCTAAAAATAAATGTATGTTTTTTCCTTAACCAAAACAGTGTGTTCCTCCAGGGGCCAGAACTGAAAGGGCTGCTGTAGAGTTAGGAACTCTCTTGCCTGCGGGAGTGCAGGTGCTTTTCAGCAGTGCAAGGTTTAGGGAGGAAATGCAAATAAAAAGAGCTGTTTTCTTAGGCTTGCAAGGTTGTAGGTTCCCACTTGGTGTCTGGACCTTGCTGTGTGGCTGGTGAGTGCTGGTGTCAATGTGGAAGTGGCTGAGAGTGAGTGGAGTTTAGGGGAGCCTCCCACACTGGAACATGCATCACATCTTGCCAGAAATCAAGGCTTTGGCTAATTCCTATAAAATCCAGGTGGAGAAAAGCTGCTTTGCCAGCTGCTTGGGAGAGGCCTCCCTTGGGGACAAGGAGCTGGGGCTGCCCTTTGGGTCATTGGTGTCTTGGGGCTTTTGAGAAATTTCTCCTGATGCAAGTGCTCTGCCCACCGGTGTCAGCCTTGATTAGTGTCACAAAGCAGAGAGCATCATTTAAAGGATTTCGTGGAAAACAGCACAGGGAGCAAGTTTTAATGCTGATTTTTGACAGCCCTCATGTTTGTGGCCTTGACATGCTGCAGGATAGACTCCCTCTTCCAGTGGCCATTTATCAGAGGCATCTCAGGGCAGAGGAAGATATTAAAAGGCATTTTAAATGAGTCGAGGATGACCTCAGGACTGATGAATGCGCTTGGGAGCACTAACCCATCTGACAATCTCCCATTCATCAGTGCAAAATCAATCTGAAAGATGCAGTGGGTTGCATCTCCGCTAATGTTGATGGAGGAGGCTAGAATTGACAGAGTATCTTGGCACTTGCTATCCATTGCATAGAGAAACAAAATACTTGGTTTGTAAATATACACATGCATATATTTTTCTTTTATTCCCTCATTTGTGACATGTTATACAGCAAGGAAAAATAGCAGGCAAGGGTAGCAGGGTATTTTGCGACAGTCTCATACATCTCTTCATTCATCTGGTAATTTCAGTGAAGCATTTATTTCTATGCCGTGCGGGAGAAAGCTCAACTACAGTAATGAATTGGAACTTTTCTGCCAGTGTCATTTACATTTTGTTTTATTAGACAAAAGTCAAGCAATTAATCAGTTGATTGCTTAATTCAAAATTCAGTCAATTGCAATTTAGGCTTCATCACTGTGCTTTCCACATGATGAAGTGTTTGATAAATTTGATTCTTTAGGTTGCTTGGCTTTAGGGAGAAGAGGGGAAAGGGGTAAAGATGAGCCAGAGGCATCAGTCTTTCAGAAACAGGGTGTGAGCCAAATTCCCCTGAGCTTGGGACAGCCCAGTTAGGTTTTTAGAAAATATCCCTAGTTCTGGGTGCCCAGAAACCCTAGGCACTTGGATTTCACTGATTTCTGCTGAGTTTTGGGTAGATTTAACTTCTAAAAATCAGGTACTTCATTTCCAAAATCCCCGTAGTGCAGGTAACAGGCACAAGCTATAAAACTGGAGACCCCCCTCAGCCCTGCAGTAAAAATGCAGCTCTGAGTGCTATTGAAAGCTCCACGCAGAGCATTTCTCAATGGATTGGAGTGTAAATGCAGCATAACCAAATATGTGCTTGCTTTGCAACAGGGTGCTAACTTTGTAGTGAAGAATACTCGCTCAGTGCTCTCCGTAACCGCAAAACAGTAAATCTGCTTTTTCCGCTGTAAGCGATAAAAACCTGCCACCTCCTATTGCACAAACAATTTGCAGCAGCCTTGAAGAGGGCATCTCACAGCTGCCCAAGCATCTCGCCTCGGTCACAAACTTGCAGACGTCTTTCCTGATGCTCTTTCCTGAATGCCCAAATGGGAGGTTGGTCCCATTTGGCACCTGTGGAAGGCGGCTGTCCCAGCCCATCATTCCCAAAATTGGAGATGGATGGTGCTGCAGGGACAGGCTCCTGCTGTTACTTCACAGCATCCCCTGTTAGCAGGAAACAGCAGAAAAATGCTGTTTTTACCAGCTAATATTTTATTATTAGTCTGTATTACTTTAAGAAATTCGCTGCAGTGGGATTGCAATCTGGTAAACCTGGAGCCCATGAAATGAGATTTTCAGCTCTGTGAGTTAGCAATAGGTGTGATACATTAAAGCAGTTTTACTCCCCGCATAAGGGAGATTTTGATGAGAACTCGGATAAATTAACCACGGGCAATTCTGGCGCGGAGCAGGGCACCGCGCGCCTGCTGACCCCGCTGTCCTCGTGGCACTTTTTCATCTTCTTGCAGTGTTCAAATGACTGCCCCCCAAATGAAATTAGCCACAATTTCCTGCCGGGAAAGGGGCAGGGAAGGTCTCGGAAGGCTGCACGGAGGCTGGCAAATTGAAATGATGGGTATAGGTGTGCGTGGGAGGTGAGAACTGGCCTCACATGCAGCTGAAGCTGGTGCAGGACGAGGGCCCTGATTGCCACGTGGCCTCGGGTGCTCGTGGAACTGGCACTAACAGCGACTGCGCCAACTCTTTGTGTTTCTACTCATTGGACATGGCTGGCTTCAGCTGGAACATATTTACTTCAGAGGTTTTAATAGGAGGTAATTGAAAATGACTTATCCCACATTTGCATATTGATTTGACATTTAAGTATATGATTAAGTAAAAGCTGCTGAGGTCATCACTTGACTAAATTGGCTTAATGAATGTTGATTACACTGTACATGTTAGTTTAGTGAGATGTCTCTATCTCCTGGATTTGTTAGCACATTCTGTTCAATTATTATTGATTAGGATGTGGGAAGATGCCAGGTTCCCGAGCTGAAGCCCATGGCACGAGTGTGTGGGGACAAGGACGTGTCCTGTGAGCATCCAGCCCATGGTGCTTTCTCCCTGCTGGGATTTGGCCTTTTCTTTTTCTCCGGTGGTCAGAATCGCCCCCAACAAGGGATGGCTTGGGCTAATGTTCAGTCCCTTGGGATATTGCAGGAAGCTGCCCACACGCATGTGCTTATGTGGCAAATATGAGACACTGGGTCATCAGGAACCTGGGCAGCTATTGGGAGTTATGAGTATCCCAGGAGGTTTGGGGCCTATTTACCATCTCTTTTGTCAGAATCAAAGCTGGATTCATGTCCCTTGTGCTCTGGACTAGTCCTCCTATGGTTCCTTGTTTCTCCACCACTCAAAGGTGTTAACTTTCTCATCTGAACATCTGCTTTTCCCTTGGAAATGCTGACTCTTCTCTCTTTCTCAGCAGCTTTAAACCTTTAACTCACTCTATTTACATTAAAGGTGTAATGTCCTATCCCTGATAGGCAGCATGAAAGATGGGATATTTTCATTCTCACTTGCTAATGAGAGTCCATTCATCAGCCCCAGGAATGAGTATTAGTCTTTGTGATGGCAGCAGAATGGTGATCCAGCTTTCCCCTCTCCTGCTTAGCGGAAGAGAAAGAAATATGAGGGCACATTAGACTGGAGCACAATTGCTCATGAATTCACCACGTAATTGATTTGAAAAAGTCAGATATTAGAACCTTAATTAAATTTGACTTGATCTTGTAATTCCAAGCTCAAACAGGAATGCGAGTCAGTTTTTGCCTTGTGAACAGAGCCTGAAATTCCCGAGGACGTTGCTGTATGAGGTGACGTGTGTTTTACAAGGTGCTCCTGGCAGCTGGGTTTGTTGGCTGCTCTGGACGGGTCGTGTTGGTGTTGGGAGCCATAGGAAGGTGGTGAAGCTCCAGAGAGAAGTTTGGTTTGTCTCAAGTGGTGGATGAGCTATAGACATAATGGGGAAAGGACGGAGTCTGGTGTTCAAGCCTGGGTCTCTAGGAAATCCTCTTGTAGTGCTGCCTTTACCTATTTGGTGAAAGTCACTGTGCTCCTGCTCATCTGTACATTTTGGACTGAACTTTTGGCTGTCCCCTTCCTTGGATAGGGCTATTCCTGGGCTCCTGAGCACCCGGCGCTCATCTCCATTCGGGGCAAGGGAAGGGCACAGCGTTGCTCTGAGTGCCCCTGTGCCAGCCCTGAGGGCTGCTCCTGTTCCCTGCTGGGCTGCACCTCTGGACTCCAGATACAGGGAAGACCCCGGCCTGAGACCCACTCAAAGCAGTGGCGTCTCCTCCCTTGATTTCAACAGCTCTTGCAACTGGCCTGAATATTTGAAGCCTCCCCTTCAGTTGAGGATGCTCTCAGCCCCCAGGCATATCAAGCACTTGCGTGGAGTTAAACTCGTGCCCTTGTGCGCTGTCAATCTAGGGCCTAAGTGGCACATAAGATGCCCTCGTGCTGAAGAGAATAATTTGTTTTACGTGTGTTTTCTGCCACCCTTTATGCCGTACTTTGCTAAATATGGTCGGGGTTGATGAGACCGGAGCTTTGCTGCTGTCTGACCGTGGCCCTTCAGGATGCTGCTGTTTTTGGGTTCCTGATTTGGGTTCCTGCACCCCTTGCGAGTGCTCTGTGCAGGCCCTGGGGTGGCAGAGGAGCCCGTGGGCACCGCTGCGGAGCGGCTTGCGCACACGGCCCGAGCACGGTGCTGCAAGAGGTGCCTTTGGGGGAGCTGCTCCGGAGGGGACTGCACTTCCATATGGAACACGCTTCAGTGGCATATGCCGTTAATCCCGCACGCTGAATTATTCAGCGGTTGAGAATAATGAATCCAGGCACAAAGCCTGGCGTGGCGCAGCTCTGCAGCGGAGTCCCGGGCAGCTGTGTGACATGAACGCTGCCAGTGTTGGCCCGGAGTCCTGCAGCTCCGGGCTGCAGGAATGCAACCCGGAGGCAGCTGCTTGTGTCCGTGCGAGCAGAGCCTTCCCCTCCCTGCACACGGGAGCTGGTCACTGCGTGTCTGAGCAACTCTGGCTGCTCTTCCCCACAACCTGTGGAGCGGCAGCAGTGCCCAAGGACAGCAGTGACACCCTGGGGACAGCCTGGGCAGGGAGGGAGAGGGAAACTGGGCAAAGCAGGGTCTCCCAATGGCCCTTCCTGAACATCCTTTAGGAGTCAATCTTTTTCCCTGGCTTCTGCACCCACTTTGAGATGAGATACAAATGTCCTGGGGGTAGGAAAGGCCCTGAGGAGCTGTGATTTGACAGAGCAAGTGACATGTGCTGAGCGCTGCCCACCCCAGCAGCAGCTCTGGTGTAAAACCCAGCCGCATTAACATGTAAATAGAGGGTTCCCTGGCAGCCCACTGACCAAACTGTGTGCACAGCTGGGTAATGTTATCCTAGATGTGTAAAAGCTATAATTTTGATACCTTAGAGGAAAATTGCCATCATTTATCCTCAAATCACACCCTGAAGAGGTCCTGCTGACAACTGTACCTTCTTAAAATTAGAAATGCTGACCTGTGCTGTGCATTTGTCCCTTTGTCCCTCTTTTGCTTCCCAATGTGCTTACAAAGGAGCAGCTGGTTTGCAGGTGGAAGCAGCGGAGCAGGGTGGTGGTGCTGGTCTGTGACACCGATGGTGCCTGTGGTGCAGGGTCTGTATCGCTGCTCCTGTCACACTGCGTGGACTTTGCTTCCTGCATGTGAATGTGTGCGGAGAAGGAGCAGCTTTGCTTTGTGTGTGGAGGACGACTGGCTTTTGGGGGAGTTACTCATATTTTTCTGAGCATTACTGGACTGAAATGTAAAAGAACAAGTGCCCTCGATGGAGCCCATTCCCAAAGGGTCTGCATTGGTGACAGTGTCTCTTGAGCGGTGCTTTGCAGAGGTGCCAGATGTGCTCGGGCAGGTTTGCAATGCGTTGTAGTGCACCAGCGCAGGTTTGCAACACAAGCGTGTGGGGCTTGCACTGCGTGGACACCTCACCCAGGGGCTGGCAGCGGCTGCTTTAGGTAGCAAAACAACCTGCTCAACAGTGCAGTTTGTTCCCAGCTTTAGCTCAGCTATCCCAAAAATCTGCTGTTTACCTCCTAACTGCTTTTGAGAGTCATGAATGTCAAATGCAGTCAGTGCAAGACTCCTAAAGGAGCGGTGGAGCTTTCTGGGGTGTTTAACTCCCGACACAGGCAGTGCATTTGAAAATGTTTGAAAAACAGCCCTCTTTACTCCTTTGGATGGCTGCTTTGACATAACAGATCCTGTCAGGCACCAACTTCCCTGGCCCTGGAGTCAAGGAGCACGTACAAAATGGGTGAAAAACCCAGAGAATTTGGCTACGATTTATAACTCACAAAATGAGTTTAAGTCCCAGTGCAACCCATTTAATGAGCATATGAGCCAAAATACATTGCAGCTGAATTGCTGAGTTTGTCTGTTTTTCCCACAGAGCTCATTAAACCTTTTTATGTAACATTGCTGCAGCCACACTCCCCAGATGTGCATCTCGGCCAAGGCTTTCATGTATTTTAATAATTCCTCTTTTTTTATCCCTTTAGTTTAAAAAAATAACTCTCACTCAACAGCCGAAGTAGCTTAAGGGGCAAGTGAAATATCTTCCTTATTTCCTTTTAAGAGAAGAGCTGCTGGTTTGTTTTAACAGTGCAAATTTATCCTGGAAAGAAAAGCTGCTGTTCCCAGCTTTGGGAAGCTAAGAAATAGGGAGCACGGTCAAAAGGAAGGCAGGAAATTCTCAGGCGAGTGCTGAAGGTGGCTCTGCTGGAAGCTCCGTCTCTCCCGGTGTGATCGTCTTTGGGGCTTTTCTTGCTCCTGGTCCCTCTTGATGCCACATGGGGAGACTGCCCTGTCCCAGGCAATGGGCATAGACCTGGCCTAGGAGGAAGGTCCCCAGTCCCGGTGCCTCCTGCCCTCCTGGGCGCACACAGGGAGGCTCCTGCCCATGGGGAGCCCTGGAGCAAACGTGTCCAGGGGGCTGGTCCCTTGGCAGGACATTCTGATGAATGATGCAGATCCTTCCATTAAGGATAAGCTCGCCGCAGGCTGGGGAGCACACAGTAATTGACTTGAAACAAATTATTTAAAGCTCCAGAGATGCACACCAAGTGTCTCTAGATTTTTCTGTCTGTTAAAGAGCCATGGGATTTGGATTTGGATTTTTTTTGTGTGTGTGAATCTTACAGACGTTACTAGAATTGAATCTTCTATTACTGATACTGCATATTGTGTTTTCCCTCTATTCTAACTGTTTTTTTGTCTTTCTTGTGAAATCTCACTTAACACATCTCCAGCTTTCCACTTTCTGAATCCTGGTGCTGCTTCATCTGAGTCTGACCCAGAGTCTGTTGGTTGTGAGTTTTTCTGCACACTTCTGTGGGCTGCTGCCCTCTCCCTCATCCCTGAGTGAAGTGAGATTTTCGGGATGCTCTCAGGCTGCTGATCTAGGGCTCTGTAAGGTGTAACCTTGGGTGCAGATCTGCTGTGCTGGAGGCTGCCTGGGGCTGGACCAGTGCACGGCTGCCTCCTCACTCCCTGGCAAACACCATTAAGTTTTGTTAATGCAAATTAACAGGTGATCTATCTTGAGTCTCAGTCCCATCGCATTAACTTACATTAGACAGCAACTTAAAAAACAATTTTTTAGTCCTTACCACAAATTTAATCTGTGTTTTTCTGCCTGGATTTGCTTGGGTCACCTAAGCCCTGCAGAGCTGCGCACTGCTCCTCTCCGTCCTGCGCTGGAGGGGACATGGTGAAACGCTGACCAGAGGCTAGCGAAGGAGGGAACCAACTGAACACAGGCAAGATCAGGGTGTCTGTGAGGAAGAGCCTTGGGTCTGACCCGTCTCTGCTTGGTGAGACAGACACCAAAGCCCCAGGTCCTGGTGGTAGCTCCCGGCCAGACACGGAAGCCCTCTCCGGCCCACCTGGGTTGTGGCTGCGCTTGGACTGGGTGGTGGATTTAAAGAGCAGAAATTCTTGCCATGATTCATGAATACAGTGAGGATTTGCTGGATTTTCCTCCTCTGTGGAGGAGCTGAAGCTGGTGTGCGAGCAGGGGAGAGTGGTGCTTCTCAGGGAAAGGAGGGTGAGGGCTTCTCTGAGCCCTTGGGTCCTGCCCCCTCGTTATCTGAGGGACAAGAGGTGCAGGCTGGAAACCCTTAGTTCACTTAAAATGGAAAGGTCTCTTGGGTTCTGGCCAGGTAATTAGGTTCCAAACTTGAAGCGTCTGCCTTGAAATGAGAATTTAAATGAATTAGCAGGTGCTGAAGGGGCTGTTTTAATTTAAAGGGTAGATATAATCCTGGCTTGGCGCTTACAGCTTAATTATGGTCAGCTTTGACAATAAACAACAACATAAGGAGAGACCTGGCCTGTGCAGCTCTGGGTTTTAGGCATTATTTTGGAAGTACTGAACTGGCTTTCTAATGAATTTCCTCGACTCACTAGTGAGCTGGATGCCAGAGCTGGGCTATGCTCAACCTGGAGGTGGCTGCTGAGGTCTCAGGTGGGGGATGCACAGGGCTCCCTGCTCCAATGCCTCTCCCAAACACATTCCCAGCGCGGGTGGGTTTCCCTGCTGCCTGGAAAGGCTGGGCCCTTGGAGAGGAGCGTGTCCAGGAGGCCTTAATGTGGTTGGGCTCTGGCAAGCGTGTGGTTGCCCCTATTCTGCACCAGCGCCGAGGCAGATGGTGAGACCTGGGCTGCGTCTGGAGCAGCTGGAGCATCTCCTGCACATCCCAGGTGCGTGCACGCCAGGAAGGAGCTGGAGCGATGGGACTTCTAATGCACCGGAGACAGAAAGGAAGGATCGAGCTGCTCATCAATGTCTTATCTGGTTAGCCAGCTAATTCTGCACCCGTTATTTGTCTAGCAGGCAAATCTTATTGTCATATTTTGAACACTGCACCATTAACTCCGTTATTTGTCCCATTAACGTAGTTCATCATGCGCTGGAGTTCGCCGGTCTGAACGCTGTGCTGGTTCGGGGCTTAGAGCACAGACCGGGGTGTGAAGACAGATGTGTCTCTGGCCTGGTTATAAGCTGTAGCTGGCAAAACAGAGAGTGATTTAATGAAGTTTTGATACAGCTCATCAAATACTGAAATGGGAAGATGCAATATTAATTTAGAAACTCATTATCATTTCAGTTGTAGTCGTTCTGGAGAGTGTTAATAACAGAGGAGCTTGTGGCAGTTTGGAAAGATGATGTATTATTCTAAAGGCAAAAAAATTCTTCAAAATTGTTTCACTTGACACCTAAACATTGAGCATATTCCTGTTACGTAATGAATTTTTTGCCATGTCTAAATTGCTAAGAGAACGTGATCACTTTAGGCATTTCCTATACCTGCTGCAGGCTTGTGAAGTAGCTAAGCAGGAGGAGCTGAAAACAACTTATTTCTAATCCTAAATTCTTCTGTGGAATTAAGTGACTTCAAATCCCGTTAATGACAGCAGGACCTCTACAATCAAAAGCAAGATGCAAATGTGTCATCTATGCCGTGCTCCTCCTGTGTCGGGCTGACATTTCTCACACATGGTGCTGACCACAATTGCTCTGACGCCTTTAATCCCTTTGCACTAAAGTTTGTGCACCCCGGGGAAAATGAATTGCTTTTTGTTCTCCTTAAATAGCAGCCTGATTCTCAGCTAAGATCAGAGTCTATTACAGATGATAGAAGATTCAGGAATAATGGGTCTTATTTTTTTTCTGTGCCCAGGTGCAATTTAATAGAAAAACTGGCATTTAGCTTCTGAATTGAACGTATTTGGATGTGTTATTTGGAGAGCCATTTCTCCAGTGGCTCTATTGCTGGGTCCAATTGGGACCCACCAGTGTGCTGAACACATCCCCTGGCCAAACCTCAGCTTTTCCAGCCATTTCCAGGCTATATCCAAAGCTGCCATTTCCCTCCTAGGAAGAGTAGGGCTGAGGTTCGAGGGCGCTTTGTGCCTTGCTTCCATTTCAATTTTTTTGTGTATTTTTCTGCTCACGATGGTGATATTGAAACCTCAGACTGTGCTCTAATGGCCAATTACGCAGTGCTCTGCCCTGGGCCAAGCCGGCCTAAGGGACAGGCTACATATTAGCTTTTGACATGTTCTCATTGAATAAAATCTATAAAAATAAATCCCTGAATTAAACTGGTAGTTTCACGATCATTTAAATCAACAAAGGCCATAGCTGCATCTCCAATGCTCACTGCTCTCCTACACGATGGGGGAAGATGATAAATAATAGGGTGATATTTCACTCTTCAGGTTCTGCTATTGGCAAATGCTTCCAAGGGGCCTGTGTGGATTTATGGTGCTGGTGGCTGGCTTCCACCACAGCCCTGTTGTTAATCACGTGGCCTAATGACTGCAAACAATTCATTGGTCTGATTAGCACCAGCTGAAGTGATTAGAGCAATTAATCAGGTGCAGGGTCAGACTGGGATTGAATTGGGGCAGAAAAACTTGTAAACTCCTGTTTGAAAACAAGCTCTTTCCTTTCTGAGGCTTGGAAGCTGAGTGGCTCCTTGCACAGGGGCTGTAGTTTCCCTGGTTGATTTTGTGCCTGTGACCGTTCCTAGAATGCGCTGCTGAGTGTCCTTAATTGTTGTCTTTAGAGATGCTTCCCGGTCTTGCCGTCTCTATTGGCTTTCAGCTGTTTGCCTAGAAAGACTCTCCTGCTAATGAATATTTCACATGGGTCAATCTGCTGCAGCAGCTCTGAAGCCAGTTGGAGCAGTCGCTTTGGGATCAGGTTAGTGACGGTCTCCCCCAAGCAGGTCACCCTGGCTGGTGCCTCCATCTGTGGGTCCCCCTGTCCCTACATGTTGCAGCTGGAAGCTCCTGTATCATATAGAGGCTCCCCTTTAAGATTTTAATATGTCAAAGCTGGCTAGCATGGGTAATCTGCAAAGTGATAGCTCCCAACATCTGTCCGACCTACCTGCACTTCTCCTGCTCGGGTATTTGTATGTTCCCCTGGCCCTGCATTTCCTATAGGGAAATGCCATGGCATGTATGGGAAAGAGCCCCATTTTCCCATATTTAAGCAATGCGTGCAGCTGGCTAAACAGCAAAGTGAACAAATTGAAGTTAATATGAAATCCTTAGAGCTGTAGGAACTCTCATCCTGTGCCCTCTTTAGATCCTGTTTTTACATAACGCTCCAGGCTGGCCAAACCTCCCCGGCTGTCCCGGATGACCTTGCATGCTGCCCTCTGGAAACAGCCCATCGCACTTGGACGAGAAGAGGGAAAAGGGAAGATGAAATTGAAGACCAGACTAAGCATAAGGGTTTAATCAGGCGATCTGCGGTGAGCTCTGCCAGAAGCAAAAAACTTCCATCGCTTCTCTAATTGCTGCAGCCCCCCTGCGTGGGGAGGCTGTGCTGGAGCAGCAGCCTCGCGGCCAAGGGGGACCTTGGGCTTGTTCCTTAGATTGGACCAGCACTGGCAGTGACTGCTGCTCCTGGGCATGAGCTGGGGCCTCTCTGTCCCCAAATTGCAGCTGAGGGTGCAGGGAGAAGAGCAGCTCACGCAGCAGCCCCGTGTGCCCTGTGGCTCTGATTCAGAGAAGCCTTAAATTAAATTCCAGAATGCATCAGGCTTGTGGGGATGCGGAAAATACCTGTCCCGTGTAGCTCAGATTCATCTTGTTTACCCAGTGCCTTTTCGAGGGGAAGGCTGACCATTAATTTGGAGATCTGTGTGCCCAGCAGATTCCAGAGCTTTCAAAGGTTACTGCTCCCGCAGCCTCCGTTCCCGGTCTCCTGGGCCGGGCTACGTGAGCTGCTGGCAATGGTGCGTGATGAGGCAGTGCCCTTTGGAAAAGGTTACGGCTGCTGCCGGCTTATTGCCCTGCCTGTGCATGGGGAAGGGGCCTGGGGAAATCAGAGGGAGGCAGCGCGCTCGGGTCCGCCGCCACCTCCGGAATAGCAGGAACACGCAGCACCAGGATGGGCCTGGGCACTGCAGAGCAGCTGCAGACATTTAGTTTTAGCTCATTCTTAGTCTCCTGGATGCTCATGCTAAACCCCTCCTGCGGTGTTTTTGTGATGGAAGCTTTTCCCCTCCTACACCAACTTAGCTCAGCCTAAACGCTCCTCATACTGCCCATGGCTATGCTCATGCTGCTGTCTTTTTTGGCAGGATGTATAATTCTGTGTGTGATTATTTTTTTTTTTATTCTTCCTTCAGATACTGAAGGGCAAGCAGGACGGGACCCTTCGCTGCATAACTGGGAGGGTTGGAAAGCTGCTGTTTAATTGTGGGAAGCTCGGGCACCCGGTGCTGTCCTGTGCCAGGAGTGCAGGGCTGTTCCCTGCACAGAGGGCAGCGCTCCACTCCCCTTGGCACGGAGATCGGGAATTCTGTGCTTGTGGCACTGCTGCTTCCTCCCTTTGGTGGGACAGCAGGGTGTTTGGAGCTCCAAGGGGTCTCCTGGTGGTTTTGCACCATGGGGACAGGGTTGTATCACAGGGCAGCACCAGGCTGGGCTGCCCCAGCCTCATTCCTGCTGCTCAGGAACTTGCAAGGAACTTGCCGCTTGCAAGAGCAGAGCTGACAACCCGCCGTTCCAGGGTGAGACAAAGGCTCCTTTTGCAGCACGTTTATATCACTGATATCTTCCTTCCTAATATTTTCATTTTTGCGAATCCCGAGTGCCTCAGTTATGTAGGAATTGTGAAAGCCTTGAAAACCCTGACAGCTACCAGCAAGCGCTGCTCGCGTTGCTCTTTGTTCCCCTTCCCGCGCAGTGACGTTGCCGCTTGGTGACATCCAGAACTGAGACCCTCTCGCTGGCAGCTGCCACCAGGAGAAGCCGAACACGACTCGGCTGCGGATTCCGAGGCTTTGGAAAGGAAAGAGGAGCTCAGCTCCGTGTCACTCGCACTCGGTGCCTCGGGGAGAGCTTCCTCTGCAGCGGGAAATCCTGCAGGTTCCTGGTGTGCGGCTCTGCAAGGCGCCGTTTTCAGCTCCATTAAATAGCACAGCTGCCCAAGCAGCTAAATGAATGAGGCTAATGAACATGTGCACGAGCTGCTGGTTCAGGAGCTAAATTGCCTGGGAGCAAGCAAAACAGAATTAGGCAAGGAAAGAACCTGATTGTTTTTCAAGTGATAAGATTGTTGTGAATTACGGGAGGCATTAGAAATGTTGAAGAGATGTAGATCTAAATGGTTGCATTTGTTTCAATTTAATAAAGATGAAGGAACAAAATGTCTGTTCAAATGTGTCACTCTAATTTATCCGGATGGGGCTGAGAATAAAAGTGTCAGTTCTGGGGAGCAGGAATTATTTCTTTTTGTGAGGAGGAGCCCATCCAAATAAAAACCTTTAGCAGCTACCGGGGAGCTGAAATAGGAGATGCAGTCTTGGCAGGGCAGCCTGGATGGCACGTGAGGGTGAGCAGAGCCCTGCTCTGGAGCCAGCAGCATCTCTGTGGGATGGAGGTTCAGGAGGTTGATGCAATTTGAAGCATTTTTCTGTACATTAGTGCTCCCTTCCCCTGGGCTCGTGTCAGAAGTCCAGCTTTGAAGCTGCCTCTGGCTCAGCTCAGATGCAGTTTGGGGAGGGTTGAGGATGCTTCTCTTGGCCATAGAAGCTCTGGTAGGTGACACCAGCCCAGCCCCAAAGCCCTCCCATCTCTTGGCAGTCCCATCCTGGTGACAGTCGCTGGCAAAATCTAAACATGGCATTTCCAGAGCCTCAGATCTCTAGAAAAATCTGTTTGGTTCCTACAACTGCTTCTTCAGTAGCTTCCTTTCCATTCAGGTCTCAGGATTCCTGTGGCATTGATTGAACAGGAGATTCATGGTGGGAAATTAAGCCTCCAGAAGATACAATAATTTAAATAATTGGCAATTTTTTGTGTATGTGAGAACATGAGAAATACAGCGTGTTCATGCACCGTAAATTCCTCCAGGACCGTAATAGCAGAAGCAGATGAATTCTTATGAAACAAAGATTCTATTTTCATGCAAATGTCCCTCAGTAATAAAGTACCAGGGGAATAAAAATGACAGGGAAATGTATGATGTACAAGCAGAATTGTTTCGGAAGCAGTGTATTTTCCATGGAGCCTCACTAGCCCTTTATGCTGTAGCGTGTCGTGCAGAGCAAGATCAGGTTGCCCACGAGCAGCATGAGGGGGAAAACAACTGATTCTGCTGTTTGCACCGCTTTTAAATAGGATTTCTGCATGGGAACGGTCTTCTGCAGGCGCCTATGAGACAGGGGAAAGCCTCCAAAGCAGCCGAGTGGGAGCAGCCCTTGTTACAAAGCTCGTTTTAGCTTAACGCAGTGGTAGGAGTTGGTGAGAAAGCCCCAACTGCAGTTGTTGTCCCAATCCAACTGCCTGCGCTTCCCTTGCAGCTTTGCTTCAGGCAGGAAGGTTGCACATTCTGCAGCCCCAACAAGCTTCAGAGACCACTTAAATCCTTCAAGCTCTGGCAAGCGGAGGGGGCTTGGAGCCCAGAACAGAGTGGCATCACCTGGGGTTGTGCTCTGCTTTCCCTGCCGCGTCGTCTCCCTTGGCGCAAGGGGTGAGAGTGGCTCTAGCAACTCCCCTGGGACCTCACGTACTTGGCCTGGGCTCCTGCACACTCATAGCTGGCCCAGGTTGCTGCTTTTGCTGCTGTCACTGTGAGCACCCAAAAACCCCAACTACAAGCTCAAAAAGTCCTTGTTCCTAGTCTATGGCTAGGGAGGGAAAATGAATTTCCAGGCTATCCATATCCAGACTTGCCTCAAGTGAAAGCATTGGAAAACCAGTGCATAAAGCAGCATTTCTTAGATAAGAATATAGGAAAAGTGAACTCACACGGGTATCTGAAACCCTAACTCATTAGACGCTCATGCAATGTGTGTGCGCACACACAGATACAGTTTTGAGGCTTACGCAAAACAAAGCCCATGAAATTACCTCTTTCAAAACTGCCAAGTCATTTTGTTCCATTAATATATTTTTGAATCCGAATACTGCATGAAGAGTACATTATCTCAAAGGAAGAAGCAGCCTGTTAATGTATTCTGCCCATAATGTGGTCTCGTTCACTATGCAAAATGCAGTCTTTGAGGGACAAAAAAGGTAGGTGGACTTATTTAATATTGGGTTTAAAACCCAGCAAATCAGATGGATTAATTATCCATGAGCTCTTTAAACTTCCACTTCGCTAATGTTATTTCTTCCCTTTATTTCCAGCTCGTTGTGATAAGACTGTTCTTTTCTAAATGAATTTGTCTTGTCTCTTCAAAGCTGGCTGCTAATCACATAGGACGCTGTGCACTCCTCCCTCCCCAAAACCTCTCCCAGTGACTGATAAATGGTTTTGGGAGCTATTTTTGAGAGAAGCAGGGAAACCTGCTTTAAGACAGTTTCTTTTCTGGGTCTTAGGCCTTACACACACAGTACTAAACTTTTAGATGAAGCTAAATTAATCAATGTATAAATTAATTACCCCAAATGACTTAGCCTCTAAGGCTGAAGCAGGCATGTGTGAGGACAAACCTAAATGCCAAAATTAAAACCTCAATTAGATTTTGCAAATAATGGATAATTACAGGGCTTTTTTTTTCTTTTTTTTTTTAAATACTCAAATTGTAAGGAATTATTAGATATTTAGCTGACATTTATCCAGATAGCCCACAGCAAGTTAGGTAGCAGTTACATGATGTAATAAATGTCACCATTTAAAAATTAATTGCTCTGCTATCTAGCTTGCTGTGGGCTGTCTCATGAAATATGAATGGGGTGGCTAAAAATATGTTTGGAGATGAAAGGATTATTTGGATACGGGATTGTAAAGCACCTGCTGCCTGCAGGGGGAAGGATGTGTCCGTGCTTCGGCATTCCCAGGGAGCGCTTCCTGCTGCCGCGGCTCTGGAAACAGCTTGTGCCGCTGAGTGGAGCATCCCTGAGCCTGACACTCATCCAGGGGGATTATTTGAAGGAGAATAGCTTTTGTTTAGGTGTTTTGGAGAAAATCCCCATTCCTTTTCCGCCAAACCAAGGGGTGTAACTGCCTTCGTGCCATCCTTGGTTCAAAGAATTGCTTACACTGAAGGAGTGAGCAAATATAATAGAAGGTCCCACTGTGTGTGTGTCGTTAGTGTGCACGGGAGCTCCAAGTTGCTCAGGAAGTATCCGTTGGTGTAAAAAAAGGCGTGTTTGCAGTTTAAACTGGAAGAAAACACTGCTGCTATGAAGAATTTATTGAGTTGTTGCATGACTCTTCCATAAACATTATCATAGATGCAAAAATGTATTAGGAAATAAGAAGTAGGTTAATAAACGCAACAGCATCCAGCCTTGCGTGGCTCTGGCTGCCCGCAGCTGAAACTTGTGGTTGCTGCTGTTGGGCTAATGGGAATCGCTCATCTACAGCAGCCACCGCAGGATCCGGAGCGCAGATCCCAGCTGCTGATCCTGCCTGGAGCGCAGGGACCGGCGTCCTGAGCTCCGTGGTGTCCCCCAGCACCGGTGAGCCTGAAGGCAGCAGCGTGGGGATGCGCCGGAGACACACGGACCGCCAGGAGCCCCTTGCAGTGCCCCACGAGGGCAGAGAGGAAGGATTCTCTTGCTGCCCTTCCGTGCCACAATTTACGCTGCAGCTTTCAGCGGAGTGTCCATCTTGCACTTCCCGGGTACGGCACCGTGAGCGCACGGCGGTGCCTCCAAGGCAGCTCCCACTGCTTTCTCCTTGGAACTCCGAGGGAGCTGGAGCCCTGGAGGCCACCGCAGCAAAGACGGAGAAAAGCAGAGCCTGGAGTTGGGCTCAGGTTCCTGCCCAGCTGCAGTCTGCGCCTGGGCACAGCCCTGTGTGTGTCCAGTCTAAGACCAACTAGTGGGGGTTTTAATACCTTTTTTTGGCCGCTTCAGAGCAAATGTCAAGACGGTCTCGAGCTGGTTACGTGCATGGTTCTTCCTAGGCTCTTGGCAAAGCATTTTTGGTATCTAAGTGCTTCAGAGAACATGGGTTAATGTTTTTGGGGCCTGAATAAGACATGATAGTGAAGAATTTGCCTGACATAATTCTGTTTCGGTCTGAAGAAATGGAGCTGGAATCTTCAATCTTTCCTACAGATACAAAGTCCTCCTTCCTGCATTAGTTTGCACATTGCCACCAGAAACTGCCCCATCTAAAGATTTGCCCACTGGTCAGAAACATAGATGAAATCTGGCATTTTACAGCCTGCCCTTCATGCTTTAGTGTGCAGTGAGCTCTCTGCAGCCCCTGAAAGCTCTGCTCCTTCACAGGGAAGCAGACGGCTGTGCAATACTTAGTGCTCTCCAGGGAGGCCATGAAGCTGCGGGAATGGTTTCTTAAGAGACATAGTTTTAAATGGGCTAAGTCTTAACAGCAGATTAAGTTAAGCCAGCACCTAATCGCATTTCCAATATATAGTGTTTGCCAATGAAGTATCAATCAGCTGCTGTTAATAAAGCAAAGAGGTGACGATTTGCAGTGTAACTTAATGGCTCCTAATTGCCTTTTCTTTGTGGTGCTACTGTTAAACCCAGCCTGGGCCTGGTTCTTGTAGCCTTAGTCTCTTTAACGCTGCCGGTTCTGCAGAGTGGCCTGAAAGAACTTTAATCCAGACGGTGTCAGGCCTGTCCTGTTTCTACTGAGCAGACGTCAACCTTAGTTTGAGAAAGCAGGCTTAAACCTCCATTTTATTGACATTATTTCCCCAGCCTTGACTTTGCTATTGGCTTAATTGTATTTTGAAAGCTCCCCCTTGATCCTCGGCAGACTGCTGCGTAACAGGAAAAGCCTAATTCACAGCTGTAATGAAAACACGTTGTTCACAAAGAGCTGATTAACAAGACCTGGCCATTGATTCCTATTTATAGATGCACACCCTGGATTGGGATTCTCCGCTGTCTAATGAGGCATGAGCTCCCCCTCGCAGCCTCTCTAAAGGCATCTCCTTCCCTCCCGTGCAGGTTCTCTGGCGTGTGACGAAGGCTCGAGCAGGAGCCATCGCCTTGTCGGTGGTGCCGTTGTTATCCTTCCTGCTCCCCAAAACCTCCTCTCTGACCCGAGCTGTGATGAGGGCTTGATACTGCTGCTCTCAGATGTGGCTGAAACTGGCAGGTGACTTAAATTTGCAGGGGAAGGAGAAGGACTCGCGCTGAGCAAAGTTGCCTCCTGGCTAAGGGAGCGGGCTGCAGCGCTCGCTCTGTGCAGGGCTGAAGCTGGGCACAAGGCTGCAGGTTCCCAGTGCAGGGTGAGAGGTTGCAGTTCCAACCTGTGCCTTGGTGTGTGTCCAGGACAGGGGCTGCACAGGGCCATCCCTGTGCACTGCTCCAGGTGACATTCCCAAGGCAGGACCGGGACCTGCGCGGAAGATACCCAGCGTCAGCGCTGTTCATCTCCCTAGCGCCCATTGACAGGGAAGGGAATGTACGGACCATCCATACTAACTAATTTGCTGTCCCATTATTGCTGCTTTAAAAACTCGTTTTATTTAGAGGAAAGACATAAAGGGAGTGATTTCCACTGGTTTCCATTCCATTTCCCACTGGCAGGATCTCGTCAGCTCTTTCACGCATTGTCCCTTAATCCAGTCCCGATAATTGCAGCATCAGTCAAAAGGGGTGATTCTAGGCTTTTCTACCAGAAATAAGTGTTTTTCATTCTCATGATATGCAGCATGACCTTCAACTCTTAATACCCTAAAATAAAGTTCCTCTGAAGTTTCCCATTGATAAGTGAGACTGCAGCATAAAGTATGAGGATTTCTTGTGATGTGAAGCTTGAGCTTCCCGGTTGTTTATCACCTGCGAAGCACAATCTCTGCTCCCTGATATGTCAGGATATAGACACTATTTTTCTGTGTGATGGCTCAGCCTGACTTTTCAAAGACTAAAATTTACCTCGTGGGTTCTCAATCATACAGGCTCTTAGCCAAACTTCAGGTGCCTTTGATGCCTGTTCATGGGTTAACTGCTTTGAGGAGTCTCAAATTGTTGGTATTGTTAAACAGACAACAATTTTTTCTTCTGATTAGACACTAGGTTAGCACAACTGCCTGGATTTGAGAATTATCTAGGCAGCTTTCAGAGCGAGGAGTTTACCCTTCAATATGACAGGTATAAACCATGTTTTCTGTGTCTGTGGATATTTCAGTCGAGTGATTGATTTACTGCTGAATTAGTGCAAGCTGCAGCTGTGTCACTGTGACACACGGAGCTGGGCCCTGCCGGGGAGATGACCGAGTCCCAGATTTCCAAGGACACTCCTAGGATGGAGCTATCACCACTGGAAACCTTTGCAGCATTTGCAGATAGGTGAATTTGGTTTCTGAAGCAAGAGGCACAAAATGTCCATGACAAAATCCTTCCAAGGAGAGTGCCGGGGTCTTGGGGCTGGCAGTGCTGAGGAATCCCCAGTCCCCTGACGGCGTTTTGCCCCACAGAGGCAGTTGGCAGCAGGGATTTGTCCTGCCCGGGTGAGTGCTTGGGCTGGGCTTTGCCAGCAGCTCCGGCTGGTGCCGTGTATCGGGCGAGACTTGAGCCACAACTGGTCATTTGTGGAAAAGACCTGCAAGTTCTGCGCCCCTGCTCATTCCTCCCAATGTAGAAAGCACCCAGTGTCGCTGCTGCCTGATTAATAAGCCAATTGACTGAAATTCTTATTATTCGGCAGCCCGAGGTACAGAGCGTCCTTCCCTGGCAAGCGCAACCGAGGGGCAGGAGCGGCTTGCGCCCGTGCCGGGGACTGCCACGCTTCGTCTCGTAGCGTATAAAGAGAAGAAAAAGACTCAATAAGAGTTAAACAATAGTCTTCACACCTGCACAGTTAAAAAAAAAGATAAATAGCAATTATAATTTAAAAAGGAGAGTTTTTATTGTGGCATTTGAAAGTGATTTATTTGGAAATAAGCCTTAAAAGAAAAGGAAAACTTTGCAAAAGAAACATTGTATGAAAGACAAGGCAGCGATTCCCCGCAGTGTCGGGGAGTCCCGCGCAGGGCGAGCGGCGCAAAGGGTGTCTCAGGCTTGAATGGCAGCTGTCAAATGTGCCCCTGAGCCCCAGCTCTTTAATTTGCCTCCAGAGATGAGAAATTCCTTGGTGACATTTAGCCGTGTCTCCCGGGGTGGGAGAGGTTAGGTGCTTCGTGGAGCACCGTTCTGAAGAGCCGCAGCGAGGGATTCAATTTCCTTCTTGCCCCAGGGACTCCAGGGATCTTCCTGAAATACCAAGGAAAGTAGAGAGGTGTAAGAAGGTCATTAGAAGAATTTAAGGAAGTGGCATTCAGCAAATGTAAGTGACTCGTGGCAGGTGAAATGCTCCCCTGCATAGGGATTTTGGCACGCAGATCGCTAGGAATGCTTTTAGAGAGCCTCCTCCTGGAAAAACAGTGAGGAGGAGATGTTATTTTTTTAACAACTGCGTATAATGCAGCATATCCCTCTTAAAATAGGCCTCTAGAGTAAATAAAGCTTTGAAATTCTAATAGGAATTGGAAACAAGTAGGTGCCTTCCAAATAATTGGTAGAAGTTCCCCAAAGGGAGGAACCTCTGCAGGGTTGGGGGGAGTTGGATTTTCTCCATTAGTGGCTGTGTGGTGTGTCCAGAGCTGCAAAGCAGCAGGGTCTCTCGAGCTTTGCTTGGTGCTGTCCATAGGTGTCCTGTTCGGAAGCAGCGGGACCTGCTCACCCAGAGGCGCCCGTTGGGCAGCCTCATCCAGTGGCACCGGGAGAACGAGGGCTAAGGAGAGCAAGGGCTAAGGAGAGCGCCGAGGGCTGGGATGGTCCCCGAGGGGACACAGGGTCCTCCTGACTCTGCCCCTAACGTTCTCCAGGCAAAATGCAAACCTGGAAAACAGCAGCCTCACAAACGAAGTGGCTGCTCTCTGGTGTGGGCAGATCGGCTGTGGAGACGATCGCACCTTCAGTACCGAGGAAGCGCCAGCATCTCCTGGGAATCATGAATTAAATTACTGCCGGGCAGCTTGTTTAACCTCGTGATGGGCATGTTTAATTACTTGACAGCTTTTGATAGATAAAGCAGAACATCTAAGTGGCTGTATATTCATAGTGTGTGGTTCAATGAAATGATCTTCATGCCCTGTAAATGGCTTTGAACGCACATCTAATAGGGGGCTATATTAGGCATAATAGCATAGGTATAGAGAAAGGGAGAATGCTTCAATTGGCAACTGAAAGGCCTCAGATTCTGCCTGGGCTGACAGTGTGAAAGGGCCTCTTAGAATAACCCATGGAAAATGCAAGAAATGAGTTAAATGTGAACCCCGGAGGAAGGTCTTGGCGATTCCGCTTGCAGCAAAAATCTGATCAATCAGGAACACAGAGCGAAACGGTGGAAAAGCCCAACCGCTAAGTAGGTCACCAGCTAACGAGACAGTGACTCACATGGAGACGGGGGATTTAATTTTTAAACACCAAATTCTCAGCTTGTGTGAAATAAAATACATAGGTTTGGCAGTAGGTCAAATAAGATAAAATATTTTATTTATGGTCTTTCATTCTCCTGTTTGCAATTTTTATTATATTAACCTGTACCGCTATAAAAAGTTATACAACTTCTAATACTTAATCTGATTTTATGAAGCTGATAGATTAAAAACTTCAAGTTCTGTGTCCTCATATTGAAGCAGTGATGTATTGTCAAAAAAAACCACAACTGCCATATTCATATATCCTTTAGATTGCATAAAGGATGTAAGATATGTAGCTCAGGTAAAACCCAGATCGATGTTCTCCTGTAAGTGCTGTGTAAATTGCATATGAACAGTCAATACTGTAATACATAGATCTTGCTCCAAGAAGAGTTCTGTGTTCACTTGTACTCCAGGTAGAATTCTCCTGTGGTTACAATTAAGATTTTTTCTTATTGATTAATGGAGAAAGAACTATAAAACTTACCTTAAAATCACTTAGCAATAAAAGACTGGTTAATAATAGTTTCTTTATAATATTTATGATAATGGCGCAAAACTTATTCTTCTCAGATCTCAACAGTAGATTTTTTTTAATGCAAGGGAAATTCATTGTGAATCCATCGAGTGTCATAGTGTGGCTCTGCCAGTCACTCGGCCGAGCAGCTGAGTTGTGTGCATGACATATATTGACAACCTTCTGTTTTCTTTCATCTGCCTGGATTATCCCCATTTGAAGGCCTAACATGTCCCCGGGATGTTCTGCACCTGCTAAAGGCAATGTCTCTCCTGGGGTGCTGAGAGCCAGAGCGCAGCTTGTGGCTAAGGGCGAGATCCTTGTGCCCCGACCAACTCCCTTCAGCAGCAGGAGGAGCTAGGAGAGTATTTTAAACAAAAGCAAAGCAATTCCAGTGAAATACTGCCCACAATGTGTGTGCGTGCAGCTTGTCATCCTGGTCTCTCGCAGTTGGAGCTGTTGGGTCTGTGTGTGCTGTCCAAGGGCCGGAGCTCTGCGGGACCTCCTGGCTCGTGAAACTGCTGCGTTTCCCCAAATCACAGTTATTTTTGGTCAATCCGTTCTCCGTTGGCCTCTACCTACTGGCTAGCAGCTAAGGGCAGGGGAACCGGCCGCGAGGAGTAAGGCTGCAGCCTGGGCGAGCGCTGTGCCCTGGCCCACATGTGCCCTTCCTTGGTCTTTGACCACTGCAAAGGTCAAGACAGGGGCTGAGGAGAGTGTGAGAGGGTTAGGGACCATGAGGAGGGTGTGAGAGGGACAGGAACCATAAGGAGGGTTTGAGAGGGATAGGGACCATGAGAAGGATGTGAGAGGGATAGGGACCCTGAGGAGGGAGTGAGAGGGATAGGGATCATGAGGAGGATGTGAGAGGGACAGGGACCATGAGGAGGGTTTGAGAGGGATAGGGACCATGAGGAGGGTGTGAGAGGGATAGGGACCATGAGGAGGGTGCGAGAGGGACAGGAACCATAAGGAGGGTTTGAGAGGGATAGGGACCATGAGGAGGGTGCGAGAGGGATAGGGACGTGAGGAGGGTGTGTGGGGAATAGAGACCATGAGGAGGGTGTGCAGGAGATAGGGATCGTGAGGAGGGTGTGTGGGGGATAGGGATGTTAGAAGGGTTGATGAGGGATAGGGACATGAGGAGGATGTGCGGGGGATAAGGACCATGAAGAGGATGTGCGTGTGCTGGAGAGAGCCGGTTGAGTCTGCATTCATTTCTAGCAGATGCTCTTGCAGCTATACGCTGCTGGCTATTGATCTAAAATAATGAAATGCATAAGTATTTTTAGAGGTGATGTGAATTTTGGATTAATTAAGAATAAGATTTAGCCTCCTCCTTTAGATGTGAGCTCCTATTAATATGTAATAGTTTTTTATAAATATTAATACACTCGTAACACATAAGATATATGTGGCACTGTTGGTTTTAATAGATTTTTTTAGAACATTATAACCGTGAGGATGTTCTTCTCTGTCCTTCTTTAAAAGTTTAAAAAGTAATAATATGGATTTATTCTCCCAGTGTTTATACAAGACTTCAAAAGAAACTTCCTTTTTAATTACCTCACCAGCTCATCAATAGAAGGCTGCAGTGGGAGCACGCGAGGAGAGCGGCTGGACGTGAAACCTGATTGAATCCAACACGGAGAGTTGGGGCTGGGCCGGCCTCCGCATGCAGCAGGGAGCAGCAGGACTCGGAGCAGGGCTGGCTGGTGGGAAGCAAGTCCCTTTTCCCAAGAAAAACCTCTCCAGGCAGCAGCCGTTTCAGTTGGAGATTAGAAATAAGGCAGCTGAGGACAGGTCCTTTCTTCCCATGTTCTGCATGTGTTTTTGTGTCCGTGTTGGGTTAACCTTTGCCAAACTCTTTCATCCCCAGTAATTAGGATGTCCTGGTATTTTTAGACCCTTTTTAACATTCCTCATTTCAAAGTTAATTTTCTTCCAGAACAACCCAATTAGAGGTGTATCACTTCTTACCAAGCCCAGAATTGCATAATTGCCTTATTTGATCATTTTATATTTATAAGGTAAATGCCTTATTTTCTTTAAAAGGAGCTATCACCTCCTCCCACATAGCGCATCTCAAGATCTTTCTCATCCTGTGCTTGATTATTTGCAATAAAGGGTGATGTTATTACCTGGTTGTTCGGAGTTATGTAACGTGCAGGAGCAGGGCCCGGGGAGGGGAGCAGCCGTGATGGGCAGAGGGGGCTCTGCACCAAGGACAAGAAAGGGGTAAAAAATTCTCAAGTGAAGATGAGCAGGGAAAAGCGAAGCATAGTGGTGAAAATGCTAATTGTCGGCTAGTGGAAATGGCTAACGAACAAGCCTTGGCAGGAGCTGGATAAACGTGCCAAGATGCAATCATGTGGCATTAAAAATATCTATTGCTTTAAAACTTAGCACAATGAAAAACATACCATGTTTTGAAACCGGTGGTAAATTTGGAAGATGAATAATGAATGAGGTGGGTTTGGTATTTACAACATCAGCACTTGAACTTTTGTTTGATTTCTAATTTTAAGAATGCAGTAGCCAAGTGAGTAATAGAAAAGCTTGAACTCGTAGGCAGTGCTGTCCTCCTCGAGCAGGATCCTGTCTAACAAGCTGGAAGCAAGGAAAGAAATGGGCACAAACTCAGTTCATACAGGCTAGAAATACGACTGAGAAACACGGTCACCTCCATTCATTATTATTTCACTGTGGGAGCTGTAATCTTGTCATTATGGAAGACTTGGTGCTGCCTTCAGGCTAACGCTGCTCCCTGGGGAGCGTCAGCTCCTGAGTGGGGTGGAAGCTCCAACGCTACCTGCGCTGGGATGCGGGGCCAGAGGCAGAACCTGGCCCGGGATCCCCAACCCCCTGGGCCGAGCATAGCCCCGGGGCCTACAGAGCTCACTGAGTGCAGCAGAATTGGCCCTTGCTCTTCCTTTTGGACATCATTCAGAAACCCAGTGGTATTTAAGCAAATATAAGCGCCCCCCGCCGCCCTTTGCCCCGAGTCCTGCCCCACAAAATGGAAATCCCAGAATCCCAGAAGGGTTGAGGTTGGCCGGGACCTCCAGGGATCCCCCAGTGCAGCCCCTGCTCCAGCAGGGACACCCAGAGCAGGGGCACAGGCTCCATCCAGG
>JAWLRI010000564.1:258171-283338 GCA_034781795.1 Crypturellus tataupa | reverse complement strand
CATCTTCATGGCCCTGCGCTGGCCCCTCTCTAGCAGCTCAATGTCCCCCTTGTCCTGGGGAGCCCAGAGCTGCCCCCAACACTCCAGGTGCCTCCGCAGGGCTGAGCAGAGGGGCAGGATCCCCTCCTGGCCCTGCTGCCAACACTCCTCCTGCTGCAGCCAGGAGCCCGTTGTTTTTGCTGCCTCTGTCTTCCTCACTCCGTAGCTGACTTTGAGGATTCACGTGACAGCTTCTTGAGGGTGGAAATGGGAGTTTCAGTTATGGTGGTGCCCACTGGCTCGTGCACAGAGAGAAAAACTCGATGTCCCGGCCCTTTCTGAGCCCCATCTGCGGCACCCACTGCACTGTGCCGCGCTGGGGAACGCACCGGCTGTGGATGTGCTTACTGGAGCTTTCCAGCTATCAGCATCCAAGGAAAAACACCTAGCGGGAGGAGGAACAACTGCAGAAGGTTTCCAAATCTCATATTTGAAATTCACGGTCGTTTTAATAGCTCTGTAGATGCAGGCTGGAAGTGGCACCTGCAGAGCGAGCTGCCTCCTGCGGAGGGGCCGAGGGGCAGGGAATGGTTCGCTCGCTCGCTCCAGAAGAGGCTGATGCTTTTAGCCTGTTGTGCCCGTTGTGTGCACGGTGTAAATCCTGACGGAAAGAAATAAATGACCCCCAAACAAGCGGTTCAGCCACCTGCATCTTGGTCGTTTCTGCCTGCCTTATTTTCCCGTGCCCGGGTAATGGGGTCTGGTGGAGCTTGGCTCTCCTGACTGTCATGGGCTGCGGTTGGGCATGGCTGGCCCCGGAGGTAGCAATTCCCCATGGGAGCACAGCTTGATCCCTGAGTTGGGGCCGCAGCCTGTGTACCGTGCCACGAAGTGCCAGGGTGGGAATACAGACACAAGAAGGGCTCGGAGACCGACAGGGCTTCACCGGGGTGAATAGTCCACAGCGTGTCAAGAGGACGGTAATTCATCACCAATGGTTGCATCTTGCAGTTGTATTACCCACTGTAGCTGCATCACCGTCTGCGCCGGGGTTCGCGTTGCAACAACCT
Source organism: Crypturellus tataupa (assembly GCA_034781795.1). NCBI lineage: Eukaryota > Metazoa > Chordata > Aves > Tinamiformes > Tinamidae > Crypturellus > Crypturellus tataupa. Next base: position 282,289 of record JAWLRI010000564.1, on the reverse strand, counting down.
GCTGCTTCCTGCAGCGCCCGGCACGCTCTGGAGCCACTGCAGCTGTGGAGGCACAAGGGACAAAGCCGTTAGCTCGGAGAACGTTCGCTAATGTGGCATAAGCGGCTAAAGAAGATGTATTTATGCTCCTTCATTTGCAATTGATAATCGGAAGAGCAAGAGGCTGGCAATAAATTTTCCCGCGGGGACTCCTGTCCCTCGCAGCCCACGCGGCGCATGGGAGCAGGCAGCTCATTTCCATACGATAATGAAACTGCAGCAAGAGAGTAAAACTGCAAAGCAACTTTGTTTTAATAACGACAGATGCTTATTAAACACTTTAATTATGTCTCTCAAAGCAGCTTCAGCTGGGCCGCAAGGAGTGAGAGGGATATTGCTGGACTGCTCACGCCCAAGCGCAAGCCCTTCCTTTGAGGCTCTGCCGAGCAGTGATGCCTCCTCTTCACTCCTGTGTGTTTCTGGCTCTGGGGATTCATGGATTCAGGCATGGGACGGAGCGGCATGGGTGGATGGGCCTTGGGAGCTGGGAAGCACTGGGACCAGGGTCCTGAGCATCGTCCTGACCGGTGGCACTGGCCTCTCCGGCCTCCTTTGCTGCTTGTTAGAGTGCCGGTGCCAGCCTGGATGCTGCTCTCTGAGACGATCCTGCATGCGTCCATGCGCTGTTCCCTGTTCTGGATGGGAGGGAAGGGGGACGAAGAGGAGGGAGCTGGCGCTGAAGGGACAAGGAGCCCTGGCAGGGGCAGCTGCTGTCATGCGCTCTCGGCAGCGTGTGCTTATGCTCCCTTTGCCAGAATTCATCCAACCCTGCTCCTGCCCCCGGCATCCCCACAGCCCTGCCAACGCGCAGCCTCCTCGGGGCCGTGCAATACGGGTGGTACCGCAGTCACTTTGCGAATCTGCAAAAAACTCTTGGGGCGCGTTATGTGCAGAGCCCATGTGTTATTTCAGTGCTGCCAGAGCATTCACTTCATGAAGACCTTGCTGCTGCTCTGTCCGTAGGTCGCTCCGTGGCACCTGTGATGCTCTGTGGCTGCCACAGGCAGCCCTCACTGCGCTCCCCAGAGCTCTCCATCATTGCCAGGTCCATCCTCCAGTGCCTTCGCCGCTCCCTGTGGGCACTGCAGCAGGACACAAAGCCAGAGGAGCCTTAGGAGGGTTCCTTTCAGGGGCTATTTTTTATTTTCCTTTTTGTTTTCTTGGTGCTTTTCATGCCGGGAAATGCAGAGGGAAGCCCAAACCACACGTTCCCAGCAGCCCATGACGGAACAGTCAGCAAAGAGACGCTTCCCGGAGCTACCGCTGGCAGAGCTGGTCCTGGACGCTCCCACCGCCACTGCTGCCCCTTGTGCTGCTCTCACTCCTGGGACTGCTGGGGCGGGTGCGAGGCTGGTGCAGAATGGGGAGGGCGACGACTTGGGGACGTGGCCCCACGGCCACCGCTGCCGGGAGCTCTGCCAAGAAGCCAGCAGGTTGCAAACACTTTTCCCTGATGAGCTGCAAGTCGAAACACCTGGAGGGTCCTGGATAACCCAGGAAGGGTGGAGGCAGGGGCAGCTGTGGCTCCTGTGCTCCCTTCCTTTTCTCTCCTCCTGCCCAGAGGGACCACGCACCACTGCGTCCCCTTCCTTGTGCACTCCACCGTATGCTCCAATCCCCTTCCTTGTGCGCTCCACCGCATGCTCCAATCCTCTTCCTTGTGTGCTCCACCACGCGCTCGATCCCCTTCCTTGTGCGCAGGTCATGGGCAGCGCACGGTGCTCCGCCGCGTGACAGGTTAACAGCTGCCCCGCGACATCGGTGACAACGGCTGATGTTGACAATTCCTGAGGCTTCCGGAGCCGCCCCGGGCTTGCGGGCATCCTGGCCCGCATTGCCCGCCCTGCCCTTTCGAGGGTGGAAGCGGCAGCTCCATTGATGCAGCGCATGTCACTCGCTCTCACGTGCCAATCCAGGAAGCAGCTCTCCAGAGACTGCGTTTGTCCCTGGTTTCTCTTTGCCACATCCTCCGCGTATTGATCGGAGATCAGAAGACGAACGCGGCGCTCGGCTGTCCTTGCAAAGTCCCTCCTTCAGGGGGTTGTTAGCAGGGTGAGAGAATAGAAATGAGAAAAACGCGTGAGGGTGACCCTTAAAAACAATTAAAATGGAAAGAAACCAGCACTTAAATCTTAGCGTCTTCCAGATGGCAACTTCCAGCGGCTCCATGGGCTGCGCTGCAGCTCCACGATGGGTTTGCGCATGGAAGGGCTCACGGGTGTCACCACGGGAATAACGCGGCAGTGCTCCAGCACTGAGCACAGACAGGCACTGACTTCTTTGTTTTTTTCTAGAAATTATTTTATTTAAAATTTAAAACCATATTACTTCATACAGCAAACTGTGCACTTTGATATATCACAGTGTCTTAAAAAGGAAAATAATCAGAATTTTTTCTTTTTTTTCTTTTTTGGAAATTTTATTTACATCAGCCTAGAATGATCAGCAAGTAACACAGTTACTATGAAACCAAAATTGTTACAAAATGTTTACAAAAAACTATATTCATAGAAATTCTGCGTCTCCACAAAGGAAAATCCCCTGAATGTCACGGAGACCAGTATTTTTCCTTTCTTTCCCATTCTTTTTTTTTTTTTGTTATTTTTTTGTTTTTTGAGAAACATGTCAAGGGAAGGTACCAGCAGCACAGGCTCCTCGGTGGGATCTCGGCTCCGTGCGCAACCAGCACTTCTTCTGGATCTCCACAGAGCAGCCCCACGGGCCCCGGTTCCGCTCCAGGAGACCCTCCAGAATCCGCAAGTGCCGGGAGCAAACACTGGGAGAAACAGCAGCAGGCCAGGCACCCTCCAATAGCCGGGAGCTGCTGGGTTTTGTGCTGCATCCTTCCTGCTGGCACGGGAAGGATGCGGGTGCTCCAGGTGGGAGCCAGATGCTTGTGCAGACTCAGGGCCCTCGTGGCTGTAGCTCTCCGGGCGCTCGCGGTGCCAATGTCGGAGCGCCGGGCTGCACCGCACGGAGCTCCGGGAGCTGCCTCGGGGCGCGGCAGGGAGCAGGAGCCATAGGATAGAGCCAGGAGCACGGCCGGGCCCTCCTGCAGCCGTGCGTGGCGTCCTGCTCCCGCAGCCTGCGGATAATCGGGATCTCCGATGGAAATCCAGAACAGGGACTCAGGGGTTGGCCGTGACTTCATGGCTGGTGCATGGTCAGTGCAGAGAGGATGGTTAATCCGACAGGGCAATTCCAGGTGATTCCCTGGGCATGACAGCAGCAGCAAATCCAGCAGTGGCAAAAGGGAGCACTGGGGCTTATGCTGTTGGGAGCATCTGTGTAAAAAGGAAAAAAATCTACCGAGAAGCGAAATGGATGCGATTTCCTCTGGGATTTTACTCCCAGGACATTTAAAGCCATTTTGGGGCTTTCTTTGTATCTTTGCCTTGGTTGTAAAAATCTGTTTTTAAGAGCTTCAAAATCTGTAAGGAAACCATAAAGTCTGCTCCTCCAGCCCGCACAGGGGTCAGCAAAGAGTGCAGAAAGGCTCTGGATTTTAGGAGCATTAGGGAACAGGCCTGGGTTTTCCACCCCACGCTCCACCATCGGGATCCGCGTCCTGCAGCAGCTCTGGATCCCATTTTGGGAGCAGGGCGAGGGCAGGAGGCACCAACGCTGCATTGCACAATTAGGAATTCCCAGAGTTTTGCAATCCAGTAGCTGGTACCGGACAGCTAAAATTCGAGCTGAGTTTCTCTTTTCCCTTTCTCTTTTCTGTAAAAAGACTCTGTCCTCTGCGCGTGCTGCTTAAAACCTATTTGAAGGCTGGAAGAGTACAAGCGAGCTTTATTTTTTGTCAGCAAATTATTAGAATTGTGACTCCCATTGAATTGGCAGCTTTCACCTCTAATTTTTCATGGTTTGTATGAAAAAAGGGTGAATGCAGCGTCAATTCCTTGCATATCATTGCTTGAGTCGGAACAGGACGAATCCACCGCTGTGTTTCAGATCACTGCGAGGCTGCTTGTCATTAGGGAGAGACAAAATAAGGACAAACGGGGCTCCCTGATGGAAGCTCTCTCCCCTTGAGCTAATTTCCTACTTCTGAGAAAGAAACAGGTGGGGAAAGAAAATGTTAGCTCGCTCCGAACAGGTTTGTCCCTTTGGGCAAAGGCAAAGGCAGCCGAGGGGAGGCCAACGGGGTCAGCGGCGCCGCTGGTGGCCACGCGGACGGGCACGAGGGTGGCCGTGCGTCTCACTCCGTGCAGGCTCTTTGTAGCTCCTCTACAGTCCCAGAGCGGCCCAGGGCCATGGGGAACATTGTGGCCCCGCAGCGGGTGCTGCCCGGGCTGCCGTGTTCCCCTAATTCCTTCTGCAAGGACCCCAAGGCAGCTGCATGGGGGACACGGGGCCGTGATGGTGATGGCCAGGCCTGATGCCCGGCCTGGGCAGCGCAGCTGAGCAGTGGTGGGAGCAGCGCTCGCACCGTCCCGTGTGGGCAGAGCGTTTCTCTTATTGCAGAAGATCCCTGCTCCGTGCAGAAGATCCTTGCTCCACGCAGAAGATCCCTGCTCTGTACAGAAGATCCCTGGTCCATGTGGAAAATCCTTGCTCCATGCAGAAGATCCCTGCTCTGTGCAGAATATCCTTGCCCTGTGTAGAAGATCCCTGCTCCATGCAGAAGATACTTGCTCCGTGCAGATGATCACTGGTCCGTGTGGAAAATCCTTGCTCCATGCAGAAGAAACTTGTCCAGTGTGGAAGATGCCTGCTCAGTGCAAATCCCTGCTCAGTCTGGAAGATCCCTGCTCCACACAGAATATCCCTGCTCTGTGCAGTAAATCCTTGCTCTGTGTGGAAAATCCTTGCTCCGTCTGGAAGATCCCTGCTCCGGGGGCTCCTGCCGCCCACCCAGGCAGTCTGCCCTGATTCTCGTTGCCTCCGTGTGTTTCCAGGATGTAAACATCGGACTTGTGCTGGGGGTACGCTTGGACTCCATGAGGCTTGTAGGATCAAAGCTTAAAAAAAAAAAAAAAAACAAAACCAAAAATAACCCAAAAAGCCCCAAGACCCATGTTGCAGTCCATGCTTTGAAGTTCTTGCTTCAATGCCGGTGACTGATGCAGTAATTTAAAGGCCTTGTTCTTGAAGTGAACCAAACCAGGCTTGTTTTTCCTTTTTTTTTTCTTTTTTTTTTTCTTTTTCTTCTATCTTTTCTCTCTTTTCCATCCGTCCTTGCCCGCTGCAGAGCGCGCGGGCTGCAGCGATTCCTTGTCCCGGTGCCCGGCGCGGCTCCCTATGGGAAGACGGGCGCGAGGCCGGTGCCGCAGGCCATGCTGTCCTTGCCGGGCAGGCGGCGGTCGTTGAACGGGTGCATGTTGATCACCGCGTCCGTCTTGACGAGCGCGGGCGGCTGCGGCTTGTGCTTGACGCGCCGCTGGCACGTGAGTGCCAGGCGCAGCTCGTCGGCCACGGCGCTGCAGAAGGAGCGCTGCGGGGAACACGGGGCGGCTGTCACTGCCGTGGCCCCGTCCTGCCGCGGGGACCCCGAGGGGCCAGCTCCCAACAGCCCCGACCGCTTCCCAACAGCTCCCACCACCTCCTGTCACCTCCCAACAGCCCTGACCGCTTCCCAACAGCTCCCACCACCTCCTGTCACCTCCCAACAGCCCCGACTGCTTCCCAGCAGCTCCCACTGCTTTCCAACATCTCCCACCACTTCCCAGCAGCTCCTACTGCTTCCCAGCAGCTCCCACCACCTCCCAACAGCTCCCACCACCTCCCAACAGCTCCCACAGCCTCCTGTCACCTCGCAACACTCCCACTGCCTCCCAACAGCTCCTACTGTCTCCCAACACCTCCCACCACCTCCTAACAGCTCCCACCACTTCCCAACAGCTCCCACTGCCTCCCAACAGCTCCAGTCACCTCTCAAAAGCTCCCACCACCTTCCAACAGCTCCCACAGCTTCCCATCAGCCTCCACCACCCCCCAGCAGCTCCCACCACCTTCCAACAGCCCCTGCCACTTCCCAACAGCTCCCACTGCCTTGCAACAGCTCCCACCACTTCCCAGCAGCTCCCTCCACTTTCCAACAGCTTCTGCTGCCTGCCAAGAGTTCCCACCACCTTCCAACAGCTCCAGTCACCTCCTAGCAGCCCCCTAAACCTCCCAACAGCTCCCAGCACTTCCCAGCAGCTCCCACTGCCTCCCAACAGCCCCAGCCATCCCAGCATCTTCCACCATCTCCCAGCATCTCCCACCACTTCCCAGCAGCTCCCATTGCCTCCCAGCAGCTCCTCACTCTCCAGTCCAGGCTCCTAAAGCCCCCGATCACCAGGGAGATTGGGAAGCCCAAGCCGGCACCATTGTGGGAAGCGGAGGTACCTGCTCCCGCTCGGCCGTTTTGCGCAGCTTGTAGATGAACTCCACCATGGCCACGAGGACGGAGAGCACGAGGCCCGCGGCCAGCACGATGAAGATGCCGCCAATGTTCTGGATGCCCAGGGCGCTGGCCTCCTTGTTCTCGTCCTCGGGGCAGCCGTTGCCGCGCCACCACTTCTCCTTCATCACGTGCAGCTTGTCCTCCTCCTGCAGCTGCAGGATGGCGATGGTGATCTTGTCCCGGTACGGCGACCCTGCAGAGACCAGGGCACGGGGAAAAGGAATCACACAAAGGAGGAAAGGTGCCTGCGTTGGGCACCGCTACTCCGACCTCTCCAGCCGTGCGAGGCCGAAACGCCGCGGGGAGGAGGTTGCCGCGTGCTCCGCTCACCCATGGGAGTGCCGATGCCGTAGCCCTTCGTATCGATGAGCCCCCCGATCTGCGTCAGGTTGCAGTTCCTCTGCGTGATGTACTCGATGGTGGTCGACTCCATGAGCAGCGCGTAGTCGGCCGTGAGCGTGCGCTGGATGCCCTCCTCGTTGTTCTTCACCAGCGCCGTGGGCTTGCTGCTCATGAAAGCCCACATTTTCTCAAAGGTGGAAATTTTGGATTTCTGGAAAAACAATCACCCCGGCACCCAAAATAAGAATTAAGCTAATTGCTGCAAGAAGTACCCCCAAAACCTAATATCTTTATAGTAAATAAAAAGTGTCCATTTGAGAACAGGTACAATGAAACTATTATCATTTCAACCACGGCTTAAATATCTCCCTGCTTGTCTGCCCGGCGCTGTTTGGCCCCAGCCTGCCGTAACAAGAGCAGACGATCCCATCACAGCTCGTGTTGTGCAAACACTGAGCAAAAACACAGCGACTGCTCCAGAGAGCTCAGACTTGAAGTGGAAAAATTCATTCGCCTCCATAAGGTACATCAAGACCCTGCCTTGATGCCCTGCAGAACTTGCCGGAGTGACAGCCTATCAGTAAATCTGCTTAAACTTATTAGTTTCCCAACCAGGCTTTTGTTTATCCTGTAATGCTTCTGCACAATGAGAGAAGACAGAGAACATTTCGGAGGGCATGTTTTTCTTCTTTGCACACTCTAGATTATATTTTTGCCTATCCTCCCAAGGAAACATGTCTCCTCTGAGATATGTGCAACTGCCAAACAAATTTAACATATCCACATAAACAGAGGCATAGAAATGTTCAAGAAGATTTTGTTACGGCTAAAAATAACCATGGATATTCTTCCACGATCAGCAGTCTATTGGAAAGAGAGGAACATGTTTTCTAGGTTGCTATTAATATGAATGCTTTTTTCATTTTTCATTAGAAATTTTCATTTTTCATCAGAAATTTTCATTTTTCAGTAGCAAACGTGCTGCGTGTGATGATAGGGGGCTGTTGTATTGCTTTCCGTGACACGTTAAACACGATGGTGCGTGGGTGCCCGGAAAGACGGGACCTGCATAGGGTCTCGAGGGAAGCAACCCCGCAGCTTCCCCCAAATCCCGCTGCTTTCCCGGGCTCCAGACAGCCCCTCTGGAGTTAGTGGCAGTGCCAGTCTCGTTGCTGTTATATGTAGAACAAAAAGCAAAACAAAAAAACAGCCAACCTCTGCTGCAGTTATCACATCTTCCCCCTTTTTTTTGGTACCATCTATAAGATGCCATCAGAGTTTCTTCCTGATTAAAATCTCTCTATAATGCGTGGTAAATTAATTAAAAGATAGAGCTAAAGCAAAAAATCCCTCATTGTATTTTATGTTTGAAATGCTTTGCCTGTCCTCCTCATTTTTCTATGTGCTTAGTGGACGTTGAGCCGCTTTTTAGCTGTTGTCATGTAATGAGTTTGGTCCATGTTGTGTGGTAACAAGGGCTCTTTCTCTGTTCTTAACCCGGCTGGCTCTGTCTCCTCCTCAGATATCCGTGGCCTTATTTCTTCTTGGTTAAAATTCACGCTTGCTCTAATCCACTTGATGAGCTTGCTGGGGCGGAGGTGCTGGAGCAAGCGCCGTTCGGGAGGCCGGATAATCCCCCGCGCTTGAAAATCCCGTCCAGTGCCTGCAAGGTAGATTTGTGGCATCCATCAAACCTCAAAGAGCAGCAAGAAATGTAGCCTCCAAAGGCATTATTAAATATCTGTACATTACGGTGGGTAATTGAAATGAGTAACGCACTGGACTTGCTGATAACGACTTGTTTAACATTTATATAGTTCACATGAGAGGCCGAGTTCAGCGGCTCTCCCGGCACTCAGAGCTCCTTGGTGTTGACACAGAGCTCTTAAACAACATCAGCGTTACCCCAGTTTAAAGCATAGAGCAAAATAAACTGGCAAAAAATCAATAGGCTGCATTTAGTGAAGCTAATAGGACTTGCATGAGGCATGGCAGCTCCTCAGGCAGCTTAAATTACATGAGACAGGGCTCCTGGAAGGGAAAACCACTTTTCTCTTCTTGAGGCGCTCCCCTGCCTGTCTGAACGGGTGTTTGGGAGGCCGGGACGCCCCATTCCTGCTCGGCTCCCGGTCCCAGGACTCTTGGAGTCGTTGGGAACCCTCCAGCTGTGCCTGGGGTTTGTTCTGTAGGAGCCTTCTTAGCCAAGCTCAGCCAAGACAGAGTTGGATGGTACCACCTGAGAAAGTACAACTGGAAGGGGCAAAAACTTCTCATTAACCACTGAAATCTGCCAGCTGTAAATTAGTAGCAACCAGCGTCTGTAACTAGGGTTATTTTGCTGCATCTTTATCCTCTCTGATTTTATATATTAAGTAATTCTTGCGTCTGGAGATGGGGTGTACCCATTGCTGGGCTGGAAGGAAACGGTGACCGCAGCGCGTCGAGATGCCCCTGCCTTCATCCTTGGGAGCCAGAGCTTGGAAACGGCCTTTAATAACCACTGTTTCAAGAGCAGTCACCCAAATAAATTAATGGAATAGTTTAGAGGAGCCAATGGAAGGCACCTTGCCAAGACACATACGCTTTTTATCAGCAGAATTGGCAAGAAAGTAACTTGCGGGCTGGCGGTTTTCAATTCCAGCCTGTGCGAGAAAATAAATTGATTTTCACCAACTGAAGATACTTACTCGCAGGGATTTAACATTTCTGTACAAGTGGATATATATGTGCACGCGCACTCACACCCCTGCTGCAAACCGCGCATTAATCCCAGCATTTGTTAGGGAGAGGCAGCATTCTTCTCAGGACGGGAAGGATTTTTGGCATGATCCGTTGTGGGAGGAAGATACTGTTCTGAAATTAATCGATCCGTGCTTATTCCTGGAAGCCGATCTGCATTCCCGGGGAATAAAGAGCTTCACACACGCTCTGTGAGGAGTCAGGCTGTGGGTGCAGCTATGCGGGTGCTCCTCCTTGTGTGCTCCGGGGCTGCCGTCTCCACGAAGATCTTAAAATCTTAGAATCATTAAGGTTGGAAGGGAAGAGATCATCTAGTCCAACCCCTGCTCCAGCAGGGACATCCAGAGCACGGGGCACAGGGGGGCATCCAGATGGGTTGGAAGATCTCCAGGGAAGGAGATTCCACAACCAAGAGGCTGCGGACGGAGCAACAGCACCGGAGTGACCGCGGCGTTTGCCCTGTCACCGCATGAAGATCTGGCTGGTGGCAAGGGGAGGCTGCCAACGGTCACACACCGCTCCTGAAGCTCCCTTTACGTGAAGGACAAATGAACAGAGCATCCCCAGGAGCACGCTCACTACTCCAGTAATTGAAACGCTTGTCAGGAGGGACATCCCTGATAATTCATCTCTGAACAACAATAATAAAAAAAATAGGAAAAGGAAAATACACTGCATAAATAAACCTCGCCAAATGCCTGTTAGAAGCCTGAAGAATGGCTCTGATGGAGAATGATATGAAGCAATAAAGATACCGTGTCCTTGATGATGTAAAAAAAAAGAGATAGTTTTCTTTTAATCCGTATAAAACTCTTACTGGAAAGAGTAGTTAAACCACATCAGGAAAAGTCGCTCTCCCAATAGCTGTTCTGGGCTGATGCTGCTTTTGGAAGGCAATGCGGTGCGTTTGCCCATGCCAAGGACAGGATTGCATGCACCAGCTCCGCTGCAAGAGCAAGCTAATGAGCGGCAGCCTGCTGGTCCATGCCGTATCTGCATTTCCCAGGATTAATTAAAGCTGAAACCAAACAAAATCTTCCGTGTTTCCTTACCAATCTCTGTTACTGCCCGTCAAAATAAGCCTGGGGATTTGGGAAGAGTAATGGCTCCATAACCAAGTCATAGCCAAGAAAAGTTATAGATCTGCGGAAAAGCGCTGTGCTCTTTCTCGTTATTAACATTCAGCGCGTTGGCTCCCGTTAATGAGCCTTGGCAATTAAACTGCTGCCTGCCTGATCTAGCTGCCATTGCACCGCGACTACGGAGCCCGCTGCACTGCTGCAGCTGCGAGCTGCTTTCCCAAGCATGAGCGCTACCTGCGTTGCCCCGTGCGGGTCCTGTCGAGCAGGGTTGGCAGCAGAGGCTGTGCGGGGCGGCGGGTGCTCCATGCTGGAGGCTACTCCTGGCAGCGTCTTCAAGGGACAGCAGCGTTTTCCTGGGACAGGAGGATTTCCCCGGGACAGCAGCATCTTCCCGAGACAGCAGCGACTCCACAGGACAGCAGCGTTTTCCTGGGACAGCAGCATTTTCACAGGACAGCAGCGTTTTCCCAGGACAGCAGCATTTTTCTGGGATAGCAGCATCTTCCCAGGAAAGCAGCATCTTCCTGGGATAGCAGTATCTTCCCAGGACACAAGTGTCTCCACAGGACAACAGCATCTCAACAGGACAGCAGTGTCTTCCCGCGACAGCAGTGTCTCCATGGGACAACCACATCTTCCCGGGACAGTAGCGTCTCCATGGGTCAGCAGGGTCACTCCTGCCTGTGCTGCGGCCGCCTTGGCCCTTCCCATGGGCGCTACTGCTCCCGGCCATGCTGGCTCCCACGGCTCCTGCCAGGGCCTTGGCTGAAGGAAGGTTTCAAAATTCAATTTCAAGATTTAGATTCCCCTCCAAGCCTCGTGTTTGCCATCACGGTCGTTCCTTAGATTAATCGCCCTCATTTCTATTCCTCCATTCTCTTGTCCTTTTTTAACGTGTATTTTTACAGCCCTGCTGTGGTTTCAGAGGTCTTTTCACATCCCTCAGTTTCTGCTCATATTTGAGGCAACAGAGAGTGCGAAGCCTCTCAGCGCTGCGGGTCGAGTCCTGCAGGGTTTGAAGCCGGTACCGCGTCCTGGTTCCTGGGGCTGCTGCCAGCTGCTGTTCCCCAGCCCTGATGCCTGTGTCCCCGTCACCGTCCTTGATGCCCTGACACCTATGTCCCTGTCACTGTCCTTGATACCCTGATGCCCACGTCCCTGTCACTGTCCTTGATGTTCTGACATCTGTGTCCCTGTCACCGTCCTCGATGCCATGATGCCCGTGTCCCCAACATTGCCCTTCCCTGCTGCTCCATGCCTCTTCTGCTCCAGATTCAAGTTTTTCTGCTCCAAGTTGCTTGTATAGTTTTGTTCTCCATTATATTTGAACATAAGTAACTTTTCCCCTCGAATTATTTCTGCTAATTAAGCTCTAGTTTATATGGGATGTAATTCCGCGTTCGTGTATCCGCCGTGCTGTAATCCTGGTAGCGGTACAAGATCGTTCGCTTTAATTATCGGTGCTAACAAATGCCAGACAAGCCCCATATCAAAGGAGACAGATAATGACCAAAGAGTGAATAGAAACAATGGGGAAAAAAGAATAAAACCTAAAGTCTCTCGGTGTGCAAGGCTTGCTTTTTCTCAGCAGCTGCAGAGAAGACCAGCGTGAGCAAAAAATAATCTCAGTGCCGCGTTGGCACCGGCTGCTTTTTTAATCGGCATTATCCAGCGTGGGTTTGGTTTGTTCCTTTTGGAACTGCGCTCCTAATAAAACTTGGTTATGTTAGTGCAAATACCTGAGGGAAAAGCAAGGTGTTTTCACCTGTAAAACCAAACCAAAGACCAAACCCAAAGTGCTGAACGGGGCACGTGCGCTGCGGGTCAACCTGAGCTCTCGCTGGGGCTCGGGTTTGTCCCCGTCCCCGGTGCTGCCATTCCCCTCAGCCGGGGATCCCTCTGGCTCCCTGACAGCAGATGCTGGGCTGCAATTAGTCCCGATGCAGCAAAAGCAGCAAAAGGGGAGATGTGGCTCCTGCTGGGACCTGGGGACACGATCTCGATGCGATCTGGAGGGTAGGAAGCAGCCCCGCGGCATGGCAGACACAGCCTCACCAGCATCAGCTCTTCGCTGTGTCCTCCACAGAGGCACAAAGCCTGCGCTCAAGCTCACCTTGAAGAAGGTCATGGTAGCTCCGTCCTTCACTGCTCCGTACTCTATTTTTGTCTGCTTGGCCAAGTCATCTGCCGAGTCGATGGGGGACTCCATCCTCTCCACCGTGAGGAAGGCGGCGAGGTTGGCCGTGTAGGACGAGATGATAATGAGGGTGAAGAACCACCATATGCCACCGATGATCCGTGTAGACAGCGCTTTGGGCATCAGCTCCGAGCCTGCGGTGGGAGAAGGAGGAAAGGAAACCAAGAGAAAGGATCTGTTTTATATACACATTCATACATTATATATATACACATTCATATATAGATATATATTCAAGGACTAGGTTTCACTTTCAAGCTGTAACAGCTACACAGTTAAAGCCAACTGTTTTAAAGGCAAATTATCCAGACATCTTGCATGCAAGGAAATCAGTGGGATTTTTTGTAGCATTTGTGGAAAAAGCTTCTCCCTTTATTGCTGACCTTGGGTACAGTGCACAATTTACAGGAAACGTTCAAACTGGAGTAATTAACTAGCTTGCTTTTATGAGATTTAAATAGCAAGCCATTTATGAACTTTTATGAGTGTTTTGTTCTGCCATTTAAAAAGTGCTTTGCTTTTTTTATGGATTACTTTTCAAAGGCCTGACTCTAGGGATTGTGTTCAAATACACAAGGTTTAAAAAAGAAAATCAAACAGTGAGAGAAAGGAACTATCAGGGTCCAGTACTTTGAATAGCAGTTGGAAGTAGGGAAGCAGGAGATGTTGCGGCATAAAAGGTGTAACAGGTCTGCAATGACTTTTATTGGGCAGACATGAAGGACTAAATGGGCTGTGCTATTTTTGTAATCACCCGAGACACTTTTTCAAGCCAGGAGAGTGCTTTGAGTTTGAAACAACTGCATTCAGAGGATATATCCAACCTGGAATTTGCAACAAAGATTGGGTTTTGCAAAGCAATTTTAAGCAGCATGGCATCAAAGCAGTGTGTGGAGTGGAGCTTTTCTGCTGCCCAAGTGTACAAGGAGGCAGAGGAGCTGTGCTGGGTTTGGAGGGTTTTGCCATGCTCCTTTCCTGCTCCGTCTCTTCCCTTTGATGCACTGGAAGGTGTGACGTCCGTCTGGCTTTGAAAGATGCTTCTTCTGAGATGCAGAATGGAGTTGCAAAGCACACAGCTCTTTCCATTTATCAGCATCTGATAAGAGGATGAATCATCCTGCTAAACCATCTTGCTGGGGACTGTGGCTGCCCGCGAGGACGGCCGAGGCCCGGGCAGAATCTTTATGAAGCGCCACGGCAGAGCCGGTCAGGAGAGTCCGCACTCGCCCCTTCCGCTCCCTGTCTATAACCGCTGCTACGGGATAGAATTAGCTTGGCAGATGTTTGACATTTTCCACTTATTGCTACTCCTGATTTTTCTGTAATTAGATCATAGATGGATTTGGTCCTATTCAGAATTGCTCGCAGGTTCCCCTCCCTGCTCCTTTCCCAGCAAATCTACTCTGTTCCCCCATCGTGTCTGGTTTCGGCGCATCCTGTCATTGGGGTGTCCTGCAGCAGTGACCCCAGGGTGGGTGCTGCAGCCTCGCTCATGCTGGAGCTTGTTTAATATGGAACAAGTCAGCAAAGGGCAGTTGGGAAGCGTCCTCAGGCCGTGTCCCCAGGCGCTGGGGTGGCCGCGTTGCAGGCGGCGCCTGCCCCATAGCCGCGGGACCCGCTGCTGCCACCAGCGCTTGGGCACTGACACTTGGAGGGCACAAAATAAGGTGGGTGCCCAAGAAGGGCTGAGGAGAAGGCTCATTTCCTCGGATTCCCGGGGCGGCTGAGGGCTTTGTGGAAGGGCTTGCTTCTCTCTCCGGGCATCTCTCTGGGATGGAGGCTCTCGTGGAGGGACCGCATGTCCCCCACGGTTCGTGCAGCTCTCGGAGATGGGACACGAGCCGTTTGCCGCATTGCTCTTCCCGGGCCAGGGAATGTGCAAGGCGGTTTGTAGCCTGTGCTGGAAGCCAGACAGCAGAGCTGGCCTCCTCAGGAAGGAATCTGGTGGCTTCCTCACCAGAAAAAAATGAGTCCTTTTCTGGGGTCCTCAGAGAGCTCCGCTGAGCCTGTCCCCTTCCTGCTTCTCCATCCAGGGATGTGGATGGAGTCTGTGCAAAACTCTGCGTGAGTCCGTGGCATCAGGGCAGTTGCCAGGACCGCCGGATCGCAGCTGCTTCCTCCTGATGAGATTAATTCTCAGAGCTCTTTATCTCATTAACTCCCCTGCGGCCCCCAGTGCCTGGCGGAGCCGTCGGAGCAGCAGGATGAGTCTGTGCCAGCGAGAGGAGAGGGATCCGCTCCTTGCGGAGCACGAGGCTGTGGACGCCAGGAGCTGCCCGAAGTCAATGGGATGAGTCGGAGCTGAGCGGCGGCACCGGGATGGCTGGGAATCCCCCCCGGCACCGGCCTCGCACCGTTGCTCTCCTCGCTGCGGCTGCTGCTTTTGACAGGCACCAACATGTTTTCTCTTGCTCCTGCCACGAACAAAACTCAGACCTGAAAAGCAACAAGGGAAGGTCCGCGCGGGGGGCGAGGCGGGGAGTTCGGGGCCCTACCTTGCTGCATCAGCGCTCCCATGCCAAACCAGAAGCTGTTGAACAGGGTGAAGTTGTTCTCCACGACGTCGGAGCCCGGGTTGCAGGGGTGCGCGTCGTACCACTCGTACGGGCTGAACCTGTGGCACACGCAAGGCGAGAGCCCGTCAACGGCCACGCGGCACACACCATCCCCAGGACATAACAACGCCGCGACGTGGGAAAGACGGACCCTTTCCTACTGACCGAGGAGAGATGCTGCACTCCCAGCTAAGACAAAGTTGGGAGTTTTAGGGGACTCTTCCACAGTGCGCACAGGGATCCGTGCAAGAGTCAAACACAGTGAGGAGTGGATTTTTCCACCAACCCATCAGGCAGAAACGCTGCCCCTAGTGCAGCAGTGCTGCAGCAGTCACTGCGGATTCGCTCTGCAGTGTTGCATGCAGCGAACGTCTCTGTTGGGGGCATCTCCTACCGCGTGCAGCAGCGGTGCAGGGGCAGTTCGCAGGGCCCTGTAGAGAGCGGCTCAGGCACAGGGAGTAGCTCCTCTCCTCTGGCTCCTGGAGAGCTCTGGAGCCCTTGGACCAAACCGAGGGGGTTTCTAGGATCATCTCTGCCAACCCTGCCCGAGGCACAGCCTCCAGCGCAGCCCGTTTGGCAGGGTCTGGGGCGGATGCTCCACAGGAGGGAGGCTCATGGATTAGAGCCGTTTGTTTATATTTCCTAAGAATCCCCATTTTTGCAGAGTCTAAATTAAAAACTTAATTGTCATAATTGCTTTTGAACCAGGCATTAATTATCATCTCTCCTTCCTTCTGAAATCCCCGTAGCTTCGCAGCAGCCCGTTCTTGAAGCGCGGCCCGCAGCTGGGGTTGGGAGCTGGTTCTCTCATTCCGTGCCAGGATTCCTGCTATTCCAGGAGCTCTCCTGTCCTCGGCATCGTGGGAGCCCTCAGGCGGGCGAATGCACTGGGGGAAAGAGCAGAGCCTCTCCTGCTGCCTCTGCGGCCTTTAGAGGAAGAAGGACCAGAAGGGAGAAACACAGAGGAGGCAGAACTTGAGCTCGGTGCTCCTGCGAGCTCACTGCGAGTTAGTGCCAGAGCTAAGTGGAAGATGGTGCCCAGCCCAGGCAGAGTTCAAGGATTAGGTGGAAATGTTCTCCGCCAAGGACAGAACATAGGAGGGAAGAGGAACTGGTGGGATCAAATGGGCCTGAGGTGGAGACACATGGAAGGGTGATGAGCTCTGCAGGTGAGGAGCTCCCGGAGCTGCCCAAGCTCCTCGGAAAGCAGCGTGCAGAAGTGCAGGCTGCAGTGCTCAGGAGGCACCGTCGGAGCAGGGCTCGGGAGCGTGCGGAGCGGCCAGTACTGCAGCGGGGCTGCTGGGGCTACTGAGGCTCCGCTCAGGCCGGGCCTCCTCCTGCTTCTGCGCAGAGCAGCGCCGGGACATGGGCACATGGATCTGCCCTGTTGGCATGGGGGAATTTCAAGAAAGGGTTAGTTTAAAGCAGAGCACAAAGCACTTCTGAGCCTGAAACGCCTCTCCAGAGAAGTCCCTTAGGGATGACCAAGCACTTGTTGTGATTACAATGACTGTTGAGGTCCCCCAGCGCCTCGTGGTGCCCCAGGCACAGGGGCTGAGTTGTCATTTGAGGGTGGAGCTGGGGACGGCAGGTGACAGCGCCAACAAAGTGCAGGTTCCTCGCAACACCCTGCTCATCTGCCGCTCTCCGGGGCTGCAGTGGGGAGCAGAGGCCCCATCAACACACAAGAAGGGTGATTAAAGAGGAGACCGGTCAATACACCCTTTGGCTGCCCCTAGATAATCCCTAGGTTGGTTCAGGTGTCACCAACCCACAGCCATGGCCTCAGCGGGGACCCGGGTGTCTGATTCCGGAGACACAATCCCGGGAAAGCCGGTCTCGGATGTGGTTCTCCTGTCTGTGCAGCGGTGCTGGGGTCACATATTGTTTCCATTATGCCAATCGCAATGAACATAATCGGTATTTTCCTGAGGAAATCTCTTGCTTTGTGGACAAGGATCACTCTGGCACAGCCTTCGTTACACCGAATATTGATGTTATTTCAAGGAGTGTGTGAAGGCAGGAGGAATGGCAGGAGAAAATGAGAATAGTAAGAAAATGAAAGAAAAAGAAACTGTAATTGCAATTTTTTCCAGCGAAAATGTAGCCTGCTAGGAAAAAAAAATGCTGCATTACATTGTAACTGCTGTGATGTAACTAGGACATCAATTTTGCCACAGAACAGCTCATTTTATAAGTGTATAGAAGAATGACAGAAGCTGACAACTAGGAGACGAATGCCAGGATAAAAATGGAGGCAGGAAGGAGTGGGCATCGGCTGCCACGTGCTCCGAGGGTGCCCGCTCCAGTCGGGATGGAGCCAAAGAGGCGGAATTCACCTTGGCACTTGGCTTTCTCCCACCCACCCCTGCCCTGGGTAGAGATCCCAGGATCCCGGTGCTGGTGTCCGACCTCGGCTTCTCGGCGTCCGCGGGAAAAGCAGCGCTGGGTCGATCCTGGTGCTTCCTTGCGCCTCTGCTCTGCATTCCCTGCGGGAAGCGTCGTGTTTGGGTTCCAGCCGGGCAGCCAACGTGCTTTGGAAGCAGGATTGGGGTAATTTGGGCTGGCTTTGGCCCTTGTAAAGAGCTGGATAAAACAAACCCATAGCAGGGAAGCTGTGTGTGAGCAGCCCAGCACATTATGGCCTTTCAGCCTTATGGCCACAGCACGTTATGGCAGCGGATTCCATCCAGCCCCGTTCCGCTTGGCCTCGGAGACGACAGCCGGAGGCACTGCAGGATCGTGGCGATATCCTCCCGCGGGATCAGCCTCCGTGCCGAGAGCGCCGGGACCTCCTCCCGCTGGCGCAGCAAGGCCCAAGGATGGTGCCTGGCATCGGGACGCGGCAGGGCTGGCACCAAGGTGGCCCCAGGGGACAGACTTCCTTGAGAAGCAGCACAGCAAGCACAGGCTGCCCCGGGGCTGGGCTCTCCGGAGCTCTCCTGCCTCACGGGATGCAGGGTTGGAAATTTGGAAATTGCAGCTGTGTTGGGTGAAGCTTGATGGGCTCTAGTCACTATGGCTTCACATCTGCCGTTCCCTTCGAATGCCCAGTGGGTGCTGGAGGAAAACAGAGAAGCCGCTTTCCGAAGTATTCCTGATGGAAAAAGCGGTTCATCCTGCAGCTCATCCCGTAGAGGCTGGAGCCCCGGCACAGCGCCTGTCGGAGAGGCCTCGTGCCGGGAGCAGGAGCGGGAGCTGCCCGGGCAGGGCCATGGGCCGAGTGCCATATCCTGCCTTTGTAGGACTCAAGTTACATACTCGGAGCAGCCTGGACTCTGCATCTCATCAAAGGCTCGATGAACATAATGACACATGCAAATATATGCAAAATTGGCTACTTTTAAATATAAGGGTTTTAAACATGCTAATTAGATGCAGGTTAATTTCTGTGAACAGCCATGTTGTTAGGAGCACAGCAGTGGGTTCCGTCCTGATACACGGGCAGCTCACGGGGAGCTTCGCTGGGGTGGAATTGGGGCCCGGAATGTGGAGGGATGAGGAGAGCCGTATGCCAGAGTCTGGCCAGGAGCAGCAGGGACCAACCGAAGCGCCGGCAGAGGTGGACGATGCAGAGCAGGAAAACGAGGGGCCCAACACCCTCCACCGCACCAGGGAGGTGCCAATGACATGGGAAGGCAACAGAATTCCTAAAGCCATGAAAAGAAAAGCGCTTCTTAAATTCCTTTTTTGCTGAATGAATGCAAATTTCTGGAAGTGTCAAGAGGCAGTTTCTTCACCAGGCCAACGCACACAACTGCGCTGCGGCAGAGCGGGACACGAGCTCAGGCTGGCAAGGAAGGGCCTCACTTCCCTTGTGGAGAACCTGCCTTTAGTTTTCACTACAAGGTTTATTTCACCTCTGCAGCCACTCTGCGATACGGATCGTGTGCTCAGCAGCCTGCTGCCCTTTGGCAAAATCTATTTCGGAATCTCTTTGTTTCCATTTAAAAGGGTTGTGCTGAGGCCTTAAAATAACAGCCCTCGCGCAGAGCGAGCTCTGAGCATGGAGCCCTGTGCTGGGACTGATGAGATCCCCATGTGCGGAGCGGAGCATCCCTGTCAGGAGGCCTCAACCTGGTCCTCCTTGTTCTTGTCCTCCTCCGGGCAGCCTCCCCATGTGCCCAGCTCGGAGCACAACCCGCCGGGCAAGAGATGCACCCGGTCTCCAAATGCAAACCTGGACGGTGCCTTTGCTCGGAGTGCAATGAACGGAGTCGACTCACTGACTTAATGCCCTGGGTATAACCTGAGCGCAGAAGGGTCTAACCGGGACCTGTTTTAGCTCAGTACTCGCAGGGCAACACCCCACTGCAGCAAAAAGCCATTTGCGCTCTCTGTGGATCACGAAAAACCAGGGGAAACAACTTCACCTCTCGTTTTGCTGATCCCTCCGCAAGCCGGGAAGGAGCAGGGCAGGGGCTGGCAATCACAGCCGCCCCACGAGCAGCCCGGTCTGCCTTGGGTAATGGAACAAGAGGAATTTCGGTAGGAAGCAGGTTGAGCGCGGTGGCTCCCGCTGGGCGGAGAGGTCCCGGCACCGCAGTGGCAGCAGATGCGGCCCCGCGCGCAGCCCCTACCTGGCTATGACGAAGAGCACGCAGCTGACGCCCAGGTAGGCCAGGAGGATATACATCCAGATGTCGGGAGAGAGCGGGTTGAGGAAGGAGAACACGCTGGGGTTGGTGCCGTTGGGCTTGCGGTAGAGGATGCTGACGCCCAGCGTCATGAAGGGCTTGGAGAAGTCGATGGCTTTCTCCCGCACGTGGGTGATGGTGAGAGGAGCCACGGCCAGATCCGCTTTCTGGGCAGCAGCACCGAGGGAGAAGGAAAGAAAGAAAGAGAAAAGGAAAGAAAGAAAGAAAAAAGCGATTAGGAAGGGAGGCCCTGGCAGTGACAGGAACCCTCTGCCTCCCTCGCACTCCCGCGGGGAGCTCCAGCTTGCACCTGGCACGGGAGACAGCTCCAGGCAGAGCATTCCCAAGGCAGCAGCCAGGGAAGCGGGAGCGCTCCAGGCCAGGCCAGGCTGCCAGAGGCATCCTCGTCCAGACACGGTGTGGATTCTTGCTCCTCAATGGGATCCTCCCCGGACCTCAGCAAGCATCCGCGTTCTGCAAGTGGCACCGCAGTGCCCAGCGCCCACTCTGCTCCTTGCTGAATCCAAGGAAGTCGCTGCATCCAAGGACTGCGAGCGGCAGCTTTCCGAGCCTCCCTGGCTGCTCTTCGGGTATCTCTGCCCTCAGGGCAAACGCAGGCCCAGAAATGACAACGCTGCCGCTGAGCCGAGCTCCCCGCTGCTGCAGGTGCTCAGCAAACCCATGCAAGATTTATTTAACATCTGTTTCTGAAAATTAAAATACTAAATTAACCCTGGGAGGTAATTACCTAGAGATATAGTGGGTTTGTCTTTACTTGCAACCTTTAAATCAATATTAGCTGTCTTGCTAGAATATGCTTTACTCGACCAGAAATGAGAGGTTCACTGTAGAAATTGGTGGAGATCTGTGGCCTGTGCTGGGAAGAAATGTCAGCCTGACCATCTCCTTTGACTTTAAAAATCTGTGAAGAAAGTCAGTGGAATATTTTTAAATAGCGGGATTTGACTGCTTTTTTTTTCTTTTATTTCTATAGCAAGAGCTTCTACAAGAGCTTTTATCTATCGCATATAAAAAACAAAACGGCTCTCCTCTCCAAATAACACAGTTTTAGAGGTTTTAAAGGGAAGAGTTTCAAGAATTTTCCAACAAGGGCAAAAATATGTATTTTCTTTTAATGTGGCTAAGTCGAGCTGTGGCTGCTTGACTGTTCCCAAACCTTTCTTTGTCACTCTCCAAGTGAAAATAGAAGTATATTTTTGCATCAGCTTGGTACAGAAAGTGCCCATTTGAATTGCTGGCATTTGTCACAACTTGGAGAAAATAGAAAGCAGATTTTCCCAGTGAGACAGTTGGTGCCAGCTGCGGCGAGGTTGACCTTGATGCTGACTGAGGACGGTTGGTGCTGACTGTCCGGCTGGGGACGGTGAGTCCTAGCTCGGGAACAGAGCCTGCGTCTCCCCGGTGTCCATGAGGAGGCAGGGAGCAGCTGTGCAGCTCAATTTGGGGGCAAATCAGAGGAAACCCAGCAATTTGGGCTGATCACAGTGAAGGTCACAGTGCAGAAGTGGCAAAAAGAAGGTAGGAGCTGAGCTCCGGCTGCTCTTCTTCATGCCTGCATGTCCGGACTATGGGGCCTGCACGAGGCACCCGAGGGTCTGGCTACTGATTTTACTGAAAAAGTCAATAAATGAACAGTTATGTGGGGGGGTAACCACTTCTCTGCAAGATCCTGAGCCAAGCACGTCGCAGTGATATAGAGAGCTAAGTAACAGTTAGAAATTTATGCTTGAACACTGAAAATAAAGAGGGAAAGATCTGCGTGGATGCCCAAGGACCCAAAAGCTTTTAGTGCAGAAATGAAATTTTACTGTGTCATTTCAGCAGCTCCTGTGATGCCATCGCAGTCGCGTCCTTGGCAGTAAATGTTGCAACTGCCACCTGCACTGGGGTGCCCGGGACCCCACACGCCGCGGACGCTCAGCCCCAGCTCACCTAATCTTGTGCACTGAGATGTTTTTTTGTTAAAAAGGGGGAATTACAGCAAGTGCCAACGGCTTAGAGGCTCAGCTCCTGAGAAGCCACTGAACCGCTGGTCCCTGCATTCGCGCTGGGCTGAGCCGGAGCCGCAGTGGCTGCAGCGACTGCAGCAGTGCGAGCCCCAGCAGCGCAGCCTGTGCAGCACCAGCTCCACACTAAATATTTAGTCAAGAAAACAAGCTGCCTCGGTGCTTATTTTGACAATCTGAGTTAGATATTTATATAAACTAATTACGAGTGTGTTGACTGAGAGGCAGGTAAATAATGCGGATTTTATTTATATAGTTAATTGTTGTGCAGGTGCCTGGCAGCGCAGCAGCACTGAGCCTCGCGCCCCGGAGCTTCTCCCCGTCCTGCTCCCAGCGCTGCTGTGTGAGGGTCCCGCTGCCCCAGGCTCTTTGGGGACATTCCTGGGCAGGAGCTGGAGTCACTGGTGCCTCGGTCACGCTGCACCCTGCTATGGTGCAGGCTGTTGGGTCGCAGTGATGTGTTCAAGAGCCGTCCTGCCCTCGATACAAGGCAGAGCAGGCAGGGCCGAGGGTGCTGCAGAGGCCAGCGGCGCTCAGACCCTGCTGCCATCCCCATGTCACTGCAAGTGACAATGCGGATCCCATTAAAGCTGCCCAGATACAAGTGGAGGTGCAATCGGCTGCTTTCTGGCCCATCCTGCCCTGCCGAGCTCCGCCAGCCCCGGCGCCACGGGACGTGCTCCTCCTCCATCCCAAGTGCCTCTTCCCAACCCGCTGGCTCCCAGCTGGATCCCACCCAACCAGCACTCGCAGTCACCATGCCCCGGCGCAGGAGCAGTAATGGGGATGTGGCGGGGTGGTGTAATATGTAATTCTGCCAGAATTTACTGTCAATAAATGCCCATTTGTTGTGAAAGTGTTAAATCAACTAGCATAAATCGTCCCTAAGGATAGATATTACATCTTCTCTATACTTACCAGTTGGCAGGGATTTCCATTAGAAACCCTATTATTTTTCCTGCCATTCTTCTTCCCACATGAAGTTTCAGACTGAATGGAAATTTGATGTATCCTGTCTCAGCACGAGGCAAGTTTTATTTGTGAACAAGTTTGTGCAGAGTTTCCAGAACAACTCATTCCGCCGGTTTTATGGGATTCTGCCCACAAACAATAGCAGAGATTTGTGGGCGTCATTCTGCCAGACAGCTTGAATTTATAAATAAGAGCGGCTGGGCCGCGATGCACGCGGCAGTTGCACCGGCACCAACAGTGATGTCGGGATGAGCAGCAGGAGCGGTTCAGCACTGAGGAAGGGAGGGGATGCAGCAGGTGCCGCTTCCCAGTTTGTTAGGGATTCATGGCATGGGAGGTTCCCAGTGTCACCCAAACCTGTCCAAATGCTACCAGGGCGGGCAGGAGGTCAGGATACATGATGATGAGGGAGACCTTCCTCAAGCAATGGGAGCTGCTACACTGGCTCCTGCTTTTGCTGTTGGCGCTCCCAGCCGGACGAGCTGCATCAGTCGCAGCCTGCGGCATCGCTGCCTGCGGGCTTGACTGGACAAGGACAGGGATGGGATAGACCCGGATGGGTCTGTGCCTGGTGCTGGGCCAGCTCCAGTCCTCCCAGGTTCTGGTGGGCACCACCTTGGCCTTGCAGGACGGCAGGAAGATGCTCTCATCGCTCAGGGCTCAGGAGCAGCCTGCGCCAGGGCCCATCGGGCAGCCCTGTTCCCAGCGCTGCAGCTCCGAGCACCGTTCTCAGCGCTGCTCCGGCGAGGATGAGCTCCACCGTCCATGCCGAGCACCCCAGCTCCTTCCCACCTGCGGTTTCGCTTTTTAGTGCTTTATATAAACACCGCTATAAAAAGCAATGACACGGGGATAAAAAAAATGATGCCTTTGTGTGGGGTTTGGGCGATGGCTGTAAATCAGCACCAGGCAGGCTCCGAGCCGCACCTGCTGCAACGCAGCCGTCCGCCTGCAGGCTGCAGCAAAACTTGCAATGGGTGGGAGGGGGATGCAGTCCTGCCCCTTGTGCGGGTTCACAGAATCCCAGAAGGGCTGAGGCTGAAAGGGACCTCCAGGAATCCCCCAGTGCAGCCCCTGCTCCAGCAGGGACACCCAGAGCAGGGGCACAGGCTCCATCCAGGCGCTTGGGAGGTC
>JAWLRI010000564.1:245252-258071 GCA_034781795.1 Crypturellus tataupa | reverse complement strand
TGTCCTGGGGAGCCCAGAGCTGCCCCCAACACTCCAGGTGCCTCCGCAGGGCTGAGCAGAGGGGCAGGATCCCCTCCCTCACCCTTTTCCGTGGTAGTCAATAAATGCTTTAGTGCTGGTTGACCCTGAATTTAGACTACTCCAAAGCCTCACCGAACACACGAGAGACTTGCGGGTCTGTCTCCAAACAGACAGGTATTGAGAGGAGGCGGCAACCCCGCAGGTGACGGGCTCCTCTAGGCCCGCAGCACAGAGCTTACGTGGTCGATGAGCTCCTTGATCATGCCGTTCCACTGCCCCTTGTCGTCCTGCGCGCCGTATTTGCCGTCCTCCACCAGCCGGATCTCGTAGCTGAAGCCCAGGATGACGGCCAGCTCCTTGAGCAGGTCGATGCAGTAGCCCTCGAAGCGGTCGTTGCCGAACAGGGCCGTGTCCGACTTGCGGAACATGACGAAGGGCTCCTCCTGCGCGGGAGCAGAGAGCCCGTTATGGGCCGGGCGCCAGCGGCAGGTAGGCCCCGGCGTTGGCACCGCGACACGTGTGGAATGAATTAGCTTTGCACACTGCGGCAGCTAATTAGCAACCTTGTTTACCCCACAAAATTTAATTTTCTCTCTTCTGAGCCGCCAACTGTTTTCCATTTGGTGGGATTTCAAGGAGAAAAATAACCATTTTTGAAACCATTTCATGCTCTGGGAATGAGGAGCACTGAGGAGCAGGGAGAGGGGCAGGCAGTGCGGGGTCAGTGTCGCCCCGATGCCGGTGTCGGTGCCGGTGCCAGGGCAGCAGGGAAGAGGCTGCAGGATTACCAGGGGGAAGGAGTTGAGCCGGGGCCAGCCCAGGCACTCCCTTAGGTTGGGGATTTCTTCTCCTTTCCCCCAGGAGTTGATACGTGAGAGCAACTGGGCACGGAGTAGGGATGCTGCCGCCCCGGGGAGGTCTGCGGGAGAGGTGCTGAGCGCACGGGTGCTGCCTGCATCCTCGGACCCCCGCAAGCCCCTCCGAGCATCGCTGCCCTCGGCGAGGCGCCAGCGGGGCCGCACGGACCCCGCAGGGAAGCCCGAGGGAGGAAACATGTGCAGGACAGATGGAAACGGGCAGACGTGGCGGGGTTCAGGGAGGCCACGAGCAGCACCCGGAGGCTCCGGTGACTGCGCAACCTCCCCGACTCGCAGCTCATCCCCAGTGCGCTCCCCCTCGGCTCCGCCACGGAATTAGCGCTTTGTTTGGGGCCCAGCTGCATCGATGGATCTTCATACCAGCGCCCAGCTCCCCGGCAGCCATAAAGCACTATTAATTTGGGGAAGCGCTGTAGGGATTACATGCATATTTAACAGCTGAAGCACTGAACATTAGGACGCCGCTCGCTTCGGTAATGTATCTGCAGGTCTCAGACATTTCCTAGGGGGTAATTCTGAACTCTGTGAACCACTTATTCACGGACTATTTCACAATTTATTACTGAAAATGGCCAGACATCCAATTCACAAGCTCTCTCAGTTTGCTAATCGATTTCTCAGTGAAGGTGCCCTCAATTTCATAACTTCACAGTTCCCATATTGCTTGGGGAGAGTGGCACTGGCTGCTGGGGTAATATTTCTCTTCCAACAAGTCACTGCAATATGTGCAAAAGGGGGAAAAAACAACCTCTCAAGCGTTTTCTTTCAAAGGTTCCTCCCACGGCTTTTCTGCAATCACACCAATGCAAAGGCGCAAGGGGAAGTTGCAAATGCAAATGAAGTTTAGGGTTGTGTACGAAAATGCAGTTATTGCAAAACTTGTGTTTAAGCACATTTCTCACTCTCGCCGGCAGCAGGAGGGTAGGATGGATGCGGGTAGGGACCCCGCTGTGTGTGTGCAGCACATGGTTAGCAGGAGCTGCTGTCACCGTTGCACACTGTAATTCACACGTGCTCGCAGGCACGGGGTGAAAAGGCTGCCTGGAGGGAGCTGGTCGAGGCTGCCAGCTCCATCATTCGCACTCGCATTGTTCCATGCAGGATGCGGTTGCAGGGCTTCCCAATGGGAACCGATCCTGGAGCGGATCGCTGCATCGTGGTTCTGGAAACGCATGGGACCTGCAGCTGTCCCTGCCAAACTGACCTCAGCCCGACGCTCAGCCCACTGCGCTCGGCCTGCTGCAAGGGCTGCTCACGCTTCCCCTTCGGGAGCATTTTGAATGTGTCAAAAATGACTAAATGTGGAAGGCTCTAAGGAGAGCGCATGGTGCGCAGGGTGACCCTGCGCGCTGTGCAAGGCTGGGTGAGCTCTCACGGCGCCTTTTGCCCTCTCATTGCTCTAATGCTCCGCAGTACCTCCTGGTGTGCCAATTCATTGGAATAACCGCGGTCAGCAGGGAGCAGAGCGTTGGGAAACCTCCCGTGGTGATGGGAGGTTTGGGTGCACACCCTGCCCGCACGGAGAAACCCAAACAAAAGCTTTCCATGACCAAACAGGAGGTGCTGGAGAGGAAACCGCATCACTTTTGTTGCGGGCTAGTCCATAAGGAGGGCAGTGGTGGCCTCCTGTCTGCTCCTGTTTCACTAACCCTTCCCTGCGTGGAGCGAGACCTTCGCCCCCAGCCTTTCTTAGCCCCCACATCAAGCATTTCTTGCCTTTCTTCCGAGAAGCGGAGAGGACGGACCTCCCCGCCTCGCAATTCCCCCTGCCAAGCCACGCTCTATATAAAGCCACAGCCTTTCAGGAGAGCCAGGAGGGGATGAGGGATCGCTCCGCGCTGCCAGCTCTTTGCTCTCTCTGCCCTTAGGCTCCCTGGAAATACATAATATAAAAGGGGCAGAAAATTGACGTGGGCAAAAGCGCGGCGGGGAGCTCGCTGCCAAGCGCTGGTGCTGTTCTGCTTCCCGTAGGCATGCCACGAGCCCGCCCTGCGTAACGCAGCCGCACACAAACTAATGCCACTCGTCATTTCTCATTAGAGGATAGATAGGAATTCATTCTCATCTGATGCCTGCGATCAAATCCAATAGCGAACGTGAGAGCAAAACGCAGAGTGACAGCGGGAAGCGGAGGGGACCAGCTAAGTAACTGCCGTCTGCTAGATAACAGCATTTCTTTTAGCTACTTTATGAAATATGTGCCTAAGAGGAGAAAGAAACACGATTGTCACAGCCACGCCAAGGGCTCCGGCTGCTCTCGGCAGCCTCTCCCGCGACAAGGATGTTCCTGCACGACGGGGAGACACGACCCGCGGGCAATGCTGCCACTGCCATCAGATCCAGGGCATCCCTGTAGCTCAGCGCCCGCAGCCCCCGAGCCCAAGATTTACACGGAAATGAAGGGAAAGGCCAGCGGTCTCCTACCAGGACAGTGGTGACAATCAGAGATCGGTTGCTCAGCGAGTCAGTGACGTTGGGCCCTCGTCCCTTGGAAATCTCCGTGATGTTCAAGCCATCAGACGGGCTCCACACTCCGACCTGGAATGAAGCAAGCAAATGAATCAGCACCTGGGTCACATTATTCAGTCACTCACGGCCACCCCTTGGCCTGGGACAACGGAGCTGATTCCCTCGTCTGCAGCAAACGGAGGCAAATCTGGAGTTGTTGCCTGGGAGGGAGGTTCGCGCTCGCCCTGCAGCACTGCTCCCTGCGCCCGCGACAGGATAACAGCCAAGCAGGACACGGGCGCATGGCAGAAGACCACGATAGCTCCCGGGCAGGGGCCAAACAAGCAGCTGATGGCGGTTTTGTGGCTTGTGAGCAATCAAAACACGCTGAAGGATCAACTCTGGGCAAGGGCAACACAGGCAGGAGGGGAGGCACGCAGAGATGGGAGCGGGAGACGCCTGCAGCCCGACCCCCGGGAGCCACCGCTGTTTTATTCATTGCAATTTTTAAGATACTCCAACCTGTTCAGCAGCCCAAGCAGAGAACTTGGTTTTACTGCATGCCCAAAAAGAGACTTGGTAATGAGGAACGCTGCCTGGCAAAAAAAACCTCATAAATTCTAAAAGAATTTCTATGAACTTTGTGAAAAGCTCTAAATATTTCAGGTAAAACCCAGGCAATCCTCCTTGTCTCCCCTCAATCATGGAACAGCTGCAACGTCAGAAGATTATTGCTGTGCATGGAGAAAGAGGAGCAGGAATCCAAGAGATCTCTCTCGTGCAGCAGCTGCGTTTTTTTAGGAGAATGAAACACATGGAACATAAAACTGAATAAATCAGTTTTAAATAATGAAAGAAAAGGAAAAACGTGCATGGAGAGAAGTGTGCGAGTCAGATAGTCAGACTACATGTAATTATGTTTAGTTAATACTCTGGTAATCCCTGGAACATCCAGGAGGTAGAAGGATCAGGAGTTCAATCCTAAAGCTCAACAAACATAAGCTATTATACATAATGCAGCATCCGCCTGGGATTTGTTTGTAGTTTGGCATTTTGTTATTGCAGATTAACTATTGACGGAAGCCTAGTATCAACAGAGATTTGACATCGACACTTTCAAATCCTCCTAGAACTGGCAGGGAGCTTATTTAAAAAATAATAGTGGGAATAGTGCGACCTGTGAACTGATGGAGAGGAGGCGCCGAGGTCTTTTTATGGGAGGAAGTTGCCCCAGGATGATGCTCTCAGGAGCTGCTGATTCCTCAGGAGATGCCTGTGTTTTGCCAGGCACCAAGGGGACGGGATGGGGACGGCTCTGTCCCCATCCCAGACCTGGTTGAGCGGGTGCTGGTGGCTGCTCGGGGTTGTTGTCCCTGCGCTCCCCGCGTCGCAGCCAAGTGCCACAAGCAGCGTCGCAGCTGGAAGGAGCCCACGCACGGCGCTCCGGGGCCCGTGAGTCACGGCTGAGGCATAGAAACGGATCCGAGAAATCCCACAGAGCAAACACGCCTCTCCGCAGCAAACACGGAAGCGGCGCCGCGCGGATCTGCCCACGCCGGGCTGGCCCCGGCCCCGCAGGGCACGCCGGTGCTGCCTACCTTTTCCAGCCCGTCTTCCTTGAGGCTGACGACGTCCAGATCGAAGTCCGTGCGCAAACCGCTGCTTTTGTTAAAGACGATCCGGCCGGTCAACCCTTCCCACTGGGCCTGCGCGAGGGAGAAGGCGGCAGGGCTGTTACTGGGGGCCACAAACGGCCTCTGCAACCTGTCGAGCAACACGCTCTGCCCCAGCACCCGGCCACGGGTCTCCCTCCCCAGAAAGCAGCAGTAATTAATGTTCCCCTCACTCAGTGCTGCTCCGGGAGCACCCGGAATGCTGGTTCCAACAAAGCAGTTTCCTTCCCTGGTGCCCTCACAGCACGACCAGCACGAACCCATCCAGTATGGGAGCGCCCGGGGCAGCGCTCGCTTGGTGACCCTGGAGTGGGTGAGCACCGAGTGCCGCGGTGCAGCCTTCCCACAGCCCGTAGGCCCTCTGCCTTCCCACAGCCCATAGGGATCCGTTCCCACGTGCGGGCCGCAGGGAGAGGAGATCACCCAGCCTGGGGCTACGCAGTGCCGGGCAGGGAAACAACAGCGAGGAGGAAATGTGAAGATTTCCTAACAGTGACGGAGCACTGGGACAGACTGCCCAGGGAGGCTGTGGAATCTCCCTCTCTGGAGATCTTCAAACCCGCTTGGATGCAAGTCCCACGTGCTCTAGGTGACAGGAGGGTGGGACTAGATGATCTCTAGAGGTCCCTTCCAACCTTAACGATTCTGTGATTCTGTGGGGCTCTGGGGAAGCGCAACGGGAGCTGACCAGACCGGTCGTTTCCCCTGTCCTTTGGCAGGCAGCTCCGGAGACGGGAGCAGAACAGGAATGGGAAGCGGAGCGGGAAGCACCGCTGTCCCCAGGTTCTGTCAGCACAAGGGCTCGCGCTGCTCGGCCGGGCAGCCGCTCCGCACGCCGCGGGGCAGTGCTAACCCCCGGCCCGGCAGCGCGCGGCTGCTCTCGGGCATTTAGAAACTCGCGGCTGCGAATGGAGCTTTTTACCTCCTTTATGAAATTCATGAAGCGGCCGCCGAACCTCCAGGCTTTGTGCCGGTGGCACTGCAGGGAGTTAACGGTCATCTGCGGGGCCCGCTGGTAGCACACGGAGACGATGTGCACGGCGTCGTACAGCAGGGCAGCATCTGTCTAAAGTAAAGGGGATCCGCATGGGTGCCGGGGGCGGCCGCGCTGCCGCAGGGATCCGCACAGGGATGCAGCCCTGACGGCCCTGAGCCTTTCTGCTCCGTTCCTCTCTAGCCTAGAAGACCACAGTTGTCTCCTGAAATCACAGACTGCCAAAACGCCGTGTTCGGTGTGGCGCAACCGGGTATTTCCAGCGCATTTGCCCCACGTCCAGCAACAAGCCCGAAGGCTCCCGCGTGCCCTCCCAGCCTCCGTGCGTCTCGTACCATCATGACGCCGTCGAGCAGGCCCAGCTCGGCCTTGGGCGCTGCCTGCAGCCGCTCCATGGACCACTTCTCCACGATGGAGGCCACGTGCGGGTTGTCCACGTTGAGGATCCGGAAGCCGGTCAGGTTCACTCCGGAGTAGCGATATGGTTCTAGGTCTAATGCATAAAGATCCTTAAAAGAGAGAAACCAGTTTAAACATTTTGCCTAGCTTTGCTTGGCCTTTTCTGCCCGCTCGGGTGTGTGTGCAGGGCTGGGGGAGGCAGAGCAACGCGGAGGTGGCCACGAGGACGGGGCCTGGCAGGGGCACAAGGCATCTCCATTCCTGGCCCCGAGGTGCTGCCTCCCGCGCGGGCCGAGTGGCCATGAGCAGTGGCAGCGGGAAGGGAAAGGCGACAGCGATGGCAGGGTGTAACATCGAAAGCAATGGTCCAGGTGTAACAGTGAGAGCGACGACAGGCTGTAACGACGAGAGCGATGATCCAGGTGTAATGGTGAAAGCGATGGTCCAGTGTAACGGCGAGAGCGATGGTACAGTATAATGGTGAGAGCAATGGCACAGTGTAACGGTGAGAGTGATGGCACAGTGTAACAGTGACAGAAGTGGCACAGGTGTAATGGTGAGAGCAATGGCATGGTGTAACAGTGAAAGTGATGGTCCAGGTGTAATGGTGAGAGCAGTGGCACAGTGTCATGGCAAGAGCGATGGCCCGGGTGTCATGGCAAGAGCAATGGCAGGGCTTGCACGGCAGCAGTGAAGCTGGTGCAGGAGGACTTGCGCTGCAGCCCTGGCCGGGGCAGAGCTCCCTGGCATGTTCCCAGGCGAGGGGCAGCAGCCCGGGGCGCTCAGGGTACTCGGGTCGGCTGCCGCTGCGCAGTGGGAGCCGCTGACCTCTGCATCCACGTCCGCCTCACCCCTCCTTGTGCTGCTGCTGTCCCTCCATCCCTGCCTCTCTGCGAGCCCTGCTCTCCGCGTCGTCCCCCTTACGGAGGCTCCCGTCCCTCCCGCTTGGCCCCGCATCACTCCCACCTTCCACCCAGCTCTCACAGCCCGCGCCAGCAGCAGCAGCAGGCGCTAGGGAAACCCCCGGCTTTGCAGCAGCTCCATCCTGCAGCTCCTGGAAGCCCGGAGCTTAAGGGGGTTGTCGCTGCTCGGGCTCTATCGGATGCAAAACCACATGCCAAAGGCTCAGGAGGGCTTCTCCTCCCGGGTAGAAGCAGCGAGATAAGGCCCTGGGTGCTGCAGCCAGCCTTGCTGCAGAGCAGCACTGAAGCATTTCATGCCGAGTGTTGATGCACTGTGCTCAGTATTGACTAGGGACCTTTTAGAAACATTCAGTATAACATAATAGACTAATTCATTAGCACCCCATGGGTCTAGTACTGTAGATGCTGAAGCACATGCATTGCAAGCTAGGAAAACATCGCCTTAAGGAATGACAGATTAAAATATCTTTCCCAAGATATAACTGTTATTTCAGGAAAGTGGCATTAATTGTGATTGCTTATCTATTAATTTATTATAATTCTTTTTTTTTTCCACCTCCAGGCTGTACCTACACATGAAATGTACTCTAGGCTCAGCTGGGGCTGATTAATAGGAGGTTATCTGGGAAATGCTTAAAGCTGCCTGGAATAGATAATGGCAGCAGGGGTAATTAAAATGTCTTTTGCATTTGAAAAATAAATGTTGCAGTTTTTAAGGGTTAGTTTAGTCTGTTTCTTTCCTGAAGGCAAAAAGATAAATTGGATTTTCCAAATTGCACAAAATTCAGCAGAATACTAGACAATAGCATCCTAAATGGAAATAAAAGTGGCATGCCAAAAACCCCCAACCAAAATGCCTCCCGGAGTCGCAGCAGAACCGGCCCGTGTTGCATGAGACCAAAGTTCGTGTCACGCTGAGCTTTCCACATGTGAAATGGAGGGTGACCCCGGCAGAGGAGGGTTTGGGGAGTCCCATGCGAAGGGACACGGAGCTGACGGGCTCCCCGCGTGCCCCTGTCCCCCCGGGCTCGCAGGGGCGGCGCGGGCGGCGCGGGTCGGATACTCTACCAGCGTGGTGAAGATGAAGTGGTAGTACTCGGTCATCATCCCCATGGCCATGGCCTGCGGGAGACGGGGACAGCAGGTCAGTACGAGCGGGCACGGGAGCAGAACAGCAAATCCCACATTGGTGCCCGGGGTGGGAGAGCAGCGCGGCGCCCGGCAGCGACTCAGAGCAGCTGGCAGAGCGGGAAGTGCCCACCTGGACCTGGCATCACCTAGGGGTTTCTGTTGCCCTCCCTGACACTCCAGAACAGCCCGTCGGACCCGCAGGTGCCGGCACAGCCCTCGTGCTGGCCACACGTGCGCTGGATTAGAGAGCTTGAACATCTCCACCGATGGGAAGGCAGCTCTCAGTCCCCCCTGGAAGTATTTGCTTCCCTTGCTTTTCTGTTTGGTTTTGCTAAAATTACTAGGTCAGAAGTTGGCTTCAAGGAAGAAAGTAGCAGTCGGAAAAGAAACAGGATGGAAAAAAAACATGGAAAAAGAGGATGCAGATGCCAATAGTGTAGCGCTAGAGCGGGGCTTGTGGCCTGGAATAGCCTTGGGCAGGGCTGTCCGTGGCGCAGACGCAGGAGTGAAGGGGGATCTTGGGACCTGCCCGCACGTGCAAGCGCCGGCAGCGACGACATGGGGTCCTGGTGCGCGGCCAAGCCGTGGGGCACGGCCAGAGCTGGCACCAAACCAGCCGGGAGAAGGCAGAAGCACGAGGCTGTGATTCACACGGCGGTGATGATTCCAGAGCTGACTCATCTCCGGGTGCAGAAAGGTCCAGTCTCGCCATGAGGAACGAGCGCCAACTCCCCAGCACTTGCAGCCGGCGTGCGGAATACATCTGGGCTTGCAGGGGAATAAATAAATGATGAAGCTGGTGGCTAAACTCCAGGCAGGCCCCGGAGGAGAGGGGAGCTCCATAAAGCTGCGGCGGGCGCATGAGCAGAGAGCAAAAACTGCTCGGAAGCAGCTGCCGGAGCAAGGGGGAAGCTGGGACTGGAAAACAGAGGGAAAGCCTTAAAGAGGAACCAAAAATAAGCAGGCCAGAGAAACCTTGGTTTCTGAAGTTTTCTGAAGTGATTTATTTGTCTGGAAGGGTAAAGTGAGGAATCGTTTGAAAGCCGACCGTGCAGAATAGGTGGCCCTGCCACTTGCAGCCCGTTGTGCCCCAAAGCAGCCGTGTCAGGGCTCGTGCATCACCCCCGTGTACAAATACTACCCAGATACTCCTCGCGCCTTCTGGGAGAGCGTTACATTAAATAACATTATTTTCCTGAGCAAAAACGCACCATCTAATGCTGCAGAACAGAAACCCATGGGCCGGGTATGAAGTCGCGCACAGAAATGCAGCCCGAAGGGCTCAGGGAACCGTCTCGTCCTCTCATTCCGCTCTCCTCCGTCCCCCCTCGTCTGCGCTCGCAGCCGCGGGCAGAGCAGATGGCGCAATGAACTGCGATAAACTGCGTGATGAGCGGAGCGCCGCAGACACAGCCAGCGCAGAGAGGGCGCAGGCAGGGGACGGCGCCTCCTCCAACCCCACCGGGCGCTTGGAGATCCCCACAGCCCCGATCTGCTCTGCCGCAGCCCGCGGGTCTGATTCACGCGGCTGTGTCAGGGCGGACGGGGAGAGGCCGATGGACGGAAAATCACTGACATCTGGCTTAGAGTCCGAGAACTACACGCTGCGTTCGGGAGCACTCGCAGGGCGCCCTCGCCCGCGGCGCCGTGGCGGGCACCGCTCGGGCACACGCGCAGCTCCCGAACGCCTGCCCGCGGGGCCGGCACGGCCTCCCCGAGGCTCAAGGAGCCCCGGTCTGGGAGGGAAAGGGGATGCTTGGAATCACGCAGGAAAAGCAGGAGGCTAGAGGTGCCGCAGGTTCCTGCGGACGGGGCCTTCTTGCTACCTCCAGGTTTCCGATGAAGACTGCATTTCCTGCAGAACTCTGATAGTATCCTTAAAAAATTAAATTCAGTGATTGACCACAAGCGCGTGGACAGGCTGGTGCCCCCGTGTCTGTGCTTCAGCGGGCATGGCTGAGACACGGAACACTAAAGCACTCGGCATTCGGGTGCTTCTTGGTGGTACTGTTGAGCTGTGCCCCTAATCCCCGCTTTGGTAATTTTTTAGTGCCTGGAGATGCCACTGTCACCTCCTAAGGTGGCCTTTCGTTTCCAGAACAGTGTTGCCAGGTCTAAAGCTGTGTGAAGGATGACACAAAGCAGCAGGTCTGAGTCTGCTGTAGGTCCCCTGTCCCCTGCGGTCCCCGGCCACCTTGGCATCTGCCTCTGCCCCCATCCCTGTCCCCATCCCCATCCCCATCCCCAACCCTGTCCCTCTCCCCATCCCCATCCCTGTCCCCATCCCCTTCCCCGTCCCCGTCCCCGTCCCGTCGCCGCTGGCCCTGCCTGGATGCCGCCTCCCGGAGTGGAGCCGGCCGAGTGGCTGGGGGAGCTGGGCAGGGACTTGCAGGACGCCAGGAGCTGCTGCTGCTTCCGCAGCGCCACCGCCTTGTGCGCCACTGCGGGGCCAGCGGCGGCGTCACCCGTCCCGCCGCGGGGACCGCCACCGCGGCCCCATCACGGACCCCGAGGTCCCTGCTGTCCCCTCTGTCCTCCCCACATCCCCATCGCCCACCTCAGGTGATGACCTAGTGCATGCTGAGGTCCCTACTGTCCCCTCCATCCTCCCCGTGTCCCCATAACAGACTCCGAGGTCCCTGCTGTCCCCTCTGTCCTCCCCGTGTCCCCATCGACCACCTCAGGTGATAACCTGGTGCATGCTGAGGTCCCTGCTGTCCCCTCCGTCCTCCCCGTGTCCCCATCACAGACCCCGAGGTCCCTGCTGTCACCTCCCTCCTCCCCGTGTGCCCATCAGCCCCCTTGGGTGACAACCTAGTGCATGCTGAGGTCCCTGCTGTCCCCTCCGCCCTCCCCGCGTCCCCATTGCCCACCTTCGGTGAAGACGCGGTCCACGTTGAGGCCGTACGTGGCGCAGGTCTCGTAGTAGAGGCACCGCTTCATGTCCCCGCAGAGCGCCTGCGCCCGCGCGTCCTCGATGACGCGCGGGTTGGACGAGCTGATCTTGTCTATGGGGGGGAAGGGGGGGTTAGCGGGGGTCCCGGCGCCCCCGGTCCCGCCGCGCCGCCCCGCCGGCTCACCCTGCGTGCCCACCAGCGCCAGGGCCACGTCCCCGGGGGCCCGGTGGCTGCTGAGCAGCTCGTGCAGCTGCGTCACCTCCTCGAAGCTGCCCTCGTCCTCCAGGCTGAACACGAAGATGACGGCGTCCACCCAGTTGGCGAACTGCAGAGGGGACGTGGGGACGTCACGGCTCCGCGGCGCCGGCCGTGGTCGCCCCGTGGTCCCCACGTACCTTGGCGTCCGGGGCGCCGCCTTCCTCCCGGATGAGCAGGAGGTGGCTTTGGCCGTCAACCAGCACCTCGCGCTTGAACTGCCCACCTGGAGCCAAGGGAAGAGCCGAGGTGGCAGCGCAAACCCACTGCGCGGGGGCTGTGCCATGGGGAGGGCTGGCTAGGGAGCAGCCTAGCCCCACGGCCATGCCCAGCCCCATGGCCATGCTCAGCCCCATGGTCAAGACCAGCCCCATGGCCAAGATCAGCCCCATCATTGTGCCCAGTGCTGTGGTCATGTCCAGCAGCACTGGCAAACTCAACCCAATGGCCAAACCCAACCCGATGGCCAAACCCAATCCAATGGCCATGCCCAACCCAATGGCCATGCCCAACCCCATGGCCAAGACCAGCCCCATGGCCATGCCCAGTCCCATGGCCAAGACCAGCCCTATGGCCACGACCAGCCTCATCATTGTGCCCAATATTGTGGCCATGCCTAACCCCGTTGTCAAACCCAACCCTGTGGCCAAATCCAACCCAATGGCCATGCCCAACCCAATGGCCATGCCCAACTCCAACCCCATGGTCATGCCCAGTGTCATGGCTGTACCCAAACCCATGGCCAAACCCAACCCAATGACCATACTCAACCCAATGGCCATACCCAGCCCTAATACCATGGCCATGCCCAACCTCAGCCCCATGGTCATGCACAATGTCATGGCTGTGCCCAACCCCATGGCCAAATCCAACCCAATGGCCAAACCCAACTGAACAGCAATGCCCAACCCCATGGTCATGCCCAACCCCAAGGCCACATCAGACCCCATAGCCATGGCCAACCCCAAGACCACACCAGACCCCATGGTCATGCCCAACCCCAAGGCCACATCAGACCCCATAGCCATGGCCAACCCCAAGACCACACCAGACCCCATGGTCATGCCCAACCCCAAGGCCACATCAGACCCCATAGCCATGGCCAACCCCAAGACCACACCAGACCCCATGGTCATGCCCAACCCCAAGGCCACATCAGACCCCATAGCCATGGCCAACCCCAAGACCACACCAGACCCC
>JAWLRI010000564.1:202817-241471 GCA_034781795.1 Crypturellus tataupa | reverse complement strand
GGCAGCGCACGGGGCCCCGGGGATGCGGGAGCTGCGCCCGCGGGACGGGGGGTCCCGGGGATGCGGGAGCTGCGGCCGCGGGATGGGGGTCCTGGGGATGCAGGAGCTGTGGCCGCCGGACAGGGGGTCCTGGGGATGCAGGAGCTGTGGCCACCGGACAGGGGGTCCTGGGGATGCAGGAGCTGCGGCCGCTGGACAGGGGGTCCTGGAGCGGCACGGGCAGCGCACAGCGGGTCCCGGGGCAGCTCTGCCTCCCCCCTGTCTCCGCGCAGCCTCCGCTGTCCTCGGGGTCACCCCCGCAGCCCGGGATCCTCCCGGATCCCACCATGAGCAGGGAACCACGGCCACCATCCCTGCCCCTGGGACAGGGGGCTGGCCTGGGACCAGGATCAGCACTAGGATCGGGACTGGGATCAGGATCAGGACTGAGACTGGCACCTCTGTTGTTTGTCCCCCCAGGGGTGGTCAGTGCCAGGCGGGAGCACCGCAGAGTCCCGGATCTGTCAGCTTGTCAGGCTAGGCCGGGACAAGCACCCTTTTCCTCATCGAAATCATTTGATCTACCCCTTCATTCCCGCCCGCTCCCATTTGCCAGCTGTCTGCTTGCCACATCGCCTGGAACAGACCTAGAACTTGGGTTTGGTTTTCCTGCAGGCGCTACCCCTTTGGACCTGCTCCTCCTCGGAGGTGCCCCGTGCACCAGCCGGGTGGCCCCGCTCCTGGTTCCTGCAGGAGGGACCGTCACCCCTGCCCTCTCCCAAGGGCCAGGCAGGACCTTCCCAACCCCATGGGGGACCTTGACTCTCCCATGGGGTGTCCGGCACCCTGGAAGTGACCTGGGAATCTCAGGGACTTGCACAGTGGCTGCAGAATCCCCTGTGCAGGTGAAAATACCTCCTGTTGGTGACTGACCGTGATTCACCGCTCTGCAGCGCGTCCGGGGCCGGCAACGCTGCTCCGGGCAGCGGCTGTGACCAGAGCAGGCCGGGGCTCGGTGACGGGGTCCCCTGGTTGCTCCTAGTTTTTTGCCGGACTCCTGCACCGCGATGCTGCTCTCAGCAGCACGGGTTGGCCCGGGACACTCATGGACGTTCTGCATTTTTCACGTGTGTAAAAAATCTCAGTTCCGCCATCCGCAAACAAAGTGGGGAATTTTAATGCAAACCTTCCCAAGGACGAAGCGGGACTGCTTACCAAAATGAAGAAATTGCTGAAGTTATTTCATTAATATTGAGGGGGAAACGCTGATTGCCCAGGGAGCATTCTGAGCCAAATTCTTGTTTCAAAGCAGCAGATGAGGGATGACCTCGCGGAGCCGACGTGCCATAAGGCTTCCTGCAGCTGCATTTCCATCACAAGAGGCTGCTTTCTTAATGCTATCTAACCTGGTTTATTTGGATTAGCTGACTCCACGTGGGTTTTGCTTGGATTTATACGCACCGAGTGCAATGCAGGGCCACGGGGCCGAGCTGGCGGCCCAGGCCGTGCGGTACCCGGGCGCTTGCGGCGCCGGAGCGAGCGCGGGGCCGGCGAGCGCGGATTTCTGGGGCTCGGGTGCCCTCTACTGAGACGTCCTCGCTCTCCCTCGGGCCGGCAGCCCCGAGATGCTGCTCCCGTGCATCTACCCCTGCGGTCTGCAGGCTCTGCCGCTGCGGGAAGCGCTGCCCGTCCGCTCGGCACGCGCGCTGCATTCCCTGCCTTCCCCTCGGCCGTCATTCCGACACCTCCCGCAGCTCCATCCCTGCCACTGCGGTTATTTTTAAGTGTGGGGTTGATTCCCAAGCACCCGGCCCGGATTCGCGGCAGCCGAGCAGCACCACAACCGCAGGGTGTCTCATTCCCTGGAAAGGGCAGCGGGAAGCAGAGGAATAAGTGGGATCCGTTTAAATCACTGTCTTTATTGCACCCATTTTTGTCGCCTGACAAGGCAAAGCCGCAGCCGTGTGCCCGTTCCCCTGCTGCAGCGGGATCGTTTGAACGGGGCCGGGTGGAAATGCATACTCGTATCAAACAGCCCTTGCATGTATTTTTCATCTTCTTTCTGCAGAGGTAGGAAATCATCCTTTTTTTCCCCTTAGAAAAAAAAATATATATAAGAAAAAAAACCCTCTATCTTTAGGTTTGGTGGGAGAAGCCATTTGCAACTGATGGGTGTAAATTATGCCTGCTTAGTCAGACAAGAAAATTAGAGACTGCAGAATTAGACTCCGCTTGCAATTATCTTTACGTGGAGCCAGTTTACCAGGCCTATTTGGTACGCTCCTTGGCTTCCCGATGCGCTTCCGAGTGATTTATCCCCGACCTGCCACCCTCGGAGCGCTCCGGATGGATACCTGGCCCGGGGCACGTTGCTGCCCACACGTCTCATTGCCCGGACTAAGATGTGGAGCTCAAATATTTGTAGCCTCAGCACCTTTTATTTATTTATTCCTCCCTCCCTGCATGCAAAGGGCGAGAGAAGAGCATGTTATTTCAAACACTGGGTAGAATCAGACTTGACTGAAATTATACTGGGGATTAATTTGGCCAGCTGCATCCCATCTTTTTTCTTTTTCCAATCCTCTTGCAAACTCAGGCCTATTTCCAATTCACGGTAAATCCCTCCTTTGTTCCAGCGGGCTCGGAGGAAGTTGGAGTGCTGGATGGGGAAGCTGCGGGCAGATCTGGCCTCACCTATTTAGAAAGAAAGGAGGGAAGGAGGAAAGGAGGGAAGCAGGGAAGCTAATGGTGCTAACGCAGACGGTTGCACCACTTAAATCCTTGTAATTCATGCCTGCTGGTGCCTGGGCACGAGGTTAATTTGAGTGCTTTTCAGCTTAGCTGGCAATAAACAATTTCATGCTTTATCCCGCTGAAGGAGAACTGTGCAGCCTGTGGCATTCACGGGCTGAAGGCTGGAGAGTGGGAGGCTTCCTGCATCCCGGCCGGGAGAAGAGAAACGCGTTATTGTCTGCTTTTATCTGGGGTTTATCTGGTATTGCCAAGGTGTTAAGAAAACAGAGAAAACAGATTTTAAACTAATTGTTTGGGGGAATCTAGCATGGAAGATCCCTCCAGTTTTCCCTGTTCTCTGGAGCTGCTCCAGGGATGCCCCGGACGCGGGTGCTGCAGCGTCTTTGCTTTGGCAGTAGCTGTTCTCTGCGTCCTGACCTCTGTTTTTGCTTTTATTTTCTTCAAACATGAAGGAAGAAACAAGAGCTGTGTCCAGAAAACACTACAGATTAAAAATAAAATTCAGCTTCATATAGAAGTACTTTATGTTAGGGCTCTTCTAAGTACAAAAGGGGAAAGCGGATTGTTTTGCAGAACCGTGTTTCTGGTTTATAAGAATTCCCTGGGGGAAAAGCAATGTCTTCACAAACTTGTGCTTTCTGCACTATTTTTAATTTGGCCCAAATCCCGCTTTCCTGACCCAGAGGCGCTGGGATGCTGAGCAGCTCCGCGCCGGGGAGACGCAATTACCTTCTCTCGCGGAAGCGGTTTAGAGATCAAGCAAGGAGCAGTTTGACTAGAGATTAAACGCGAAGATGCTCATTTATGAATTAGAAAGAAGGGAAAACCCTCCAAGTAGATTAAAGTCTTACGGAGCTGGCTAATAACCAAGGCGTTGGGAACAGGAGTTTGGTGACGCTGCATGTTGGGGACAGCAGAGCATCCCCACGAGCAGCCGCCCATCCCGGTGCCTCCGATCCCGCTTTCCCATGGAATTTGGGCTCATTGGCTAAGAGCAGGGCTCGGCTGGGCTTGCAAAGAAGGGATCAGAGCTGCCCAGGTTCCACCTGAACCATGAGCTCCCTCGGGGACGTGGTGGCCTTCAGGGCATCATTGCCAATCGGTAGCTGAGGTGGGTACCACAGTCACCAAAGCGTCGCATCCCGGGAATTTTTGCTGCTCCGTTGCGCTGCTCCGCGTTACCTTAGTGGGAAGAGGGGGCTTAGGGAGGCAGGTGCTCCCCGCTCCGTAGCAGATGTCATTCATGTCCCCAGCTCCCTCCTGCTTTTATCGGCTGTACACTTTAATAACGGAGACCTGGGGAGTACAACGGGATTAATTGCTGGCTTGGAGAATAAACTACTCCCGGGGAAGTCAAGGGTGATCAGCCTCAGCCAGACAGTCATTTCCCAGGGGATGCTGGATGCCAAGGCACCTCTTGCTATAAATTGCTTTGGAGATACTGTACGCCAAGGGTGCTTCTTGCTATAAATTGCTTTGGATGCGGGGATATAGACCTCTTACACGCGAGCACGGCGCGAGACACCTGTGTCCTCGCGCTGCCGCGTGCCCTCAGCCGCTGCATGAACTCGTCGTGGTCTTGAGAAAGCCTGTAGTGACTCAGAACTGGATGCAGATTGACTCCTGTAGTTTTATTTCGTGTTTTTGCACCCGTTTTTGCCACTTTTTAGAAGGTTTCTGCTGTGCAGGGCACTCCGAGGTGCATCAGAAGCATCCCGAGCATCCCGCGGACACGGATCAGCTCTTCCCGCTCTCCGAACCTGCTCTACAACAAATAGCAGGCAAGGAAGGCACTCAGCCCCCGATTAAAAGCAGCACAACAAGTCTAATCTCGGGATGGCAGGGAGGTTTGCACTGTCAGCACGGTTTGATCCAGGTTTTCAAGGCAAAATTGAAATCATTCTTCACCAGGCTCAACTCATTGATCCCTAGCGAAAGAGCACTTACAAATAACCTCCCCGAGCAAGAGTCACCC
The DNA here is from genome assembly GCA_034781795.1 of Crypturellus tataupa. Classification (NCBI taxonomy): domain Eukaryota; kingdom Metazoa; phylum Chordata; class Aves; order Tinamiformes; family Tinamidae; genus Crypturellus; species Crypturellus tataupa. The sequence continues at coordinate 236,763 of JAWLRI010000564.1, read as the reverse complement.
TCTTCCTCCTCCAAACCAGCCTCATCCTTGAGAGGGGCAATCCCCAAGGATGCTCAAAAAGCAGGAAGGAGACGGAGCAGAAACGGCTCCAGGGAATTTTTCTCTCCCGCTCCTGCTTGGCCGACCCACCATCAAACGCATCTCATGCTCCAGATCACAAGCCATTAGCAAGGAGAAGCACCGAGGCGCTCAGGTCTCGAAGGAGAAAAAATACTAATAAAAAAGAGGTTTGAAGCTTTTCCAGACCGGCATCTTCCCAGGATTCAAGGAAGTGTTAGGGGCCAGGGAGGGATGTTCGGATGTTGCCAAGGTCGGGAAGTGCCCGGAAAACCGCTGCGGAGCCCTCGGCTCCATCCTGCAGGGATCGCAGGGAACAGACCAAGCAAAAGGCAAACAGCAGGTGAAGGAGTACACGTGAATTGGAAATAAAATGGAATCGTTTTAATGGAGGACTTCAAAAATAGCTGCGTCGTTTTTGCCTACAAAGGAAGTTATTGTGGGGAAATTGTATTATCATCTCGTGCTGCTTTTAAAAACCAAGCTGTGCCTCCTAGCGAAAAGCAACTCTAAAAAACCCTTTGTTTTTCCCTGGAAAAACAATACTATAAGGATCACGTTTTTAATCAATGAGGCCTCATAACTAATGGATCAGAAAAGTTTAGGAGCCAGCACCAAATGAAGGCATTAATAACTTGCTTTCGAGTCAATGGAATTGATCAGCAAATTCAGTTTATTTCTGAATGATCATTGTAGAAAAGTGGAAAGCAAACCAATATTTAAAGATGTACCTGCAAGCAATAATACATGATTGCAGGCTTTGGCAAGCCGGATAGCTGGGAAAGGGCTGGGTGACATAACAGATCATTCATAATTGTCAACCAAATTGCATAGTTGGTATTGAGCTTAAAAAAATGAACCGTAAGAAGCATTTCTTATTGATTTTGTTTCGTTAGAAACAATATGAGGCTGCCTTAAAGAACTGGGAACGGGCTGCAATTGATTCTCTTTCCCTTTGAACAACTTCCAGTAGAATCCGAGATCTGATTTTAATTTGGGATTTATTAATGCCGTTTCTGTCTCTGCCGCTTGCAGGTGCCCGGAGGGGCGGCCGGGGGCAGAGAGGGCTGAGCCCGGGGGAAGGTTGTGATGAGAGGGGACGGATCCTGGGAGCTGCCTCTTCCCGGGAAGAGCGGAGGGAAGCGGCCCCGCTCCCAGCCTGGAGCTCCCGCTCGCTGCGGCAGCGGCTTCGTGGCACACGGAGCATGGAATGGGGGGACACTGCATGGAATGGGGGGACATGGCACAGAATGGGGTGACATGGCATGGAATGGGGGGACACAGCATGGAAAAGGGTGACATGGCATGGAATGGGATGACACTGCACGAAATGGGGTGACACTGCATGGAATAGGGTGACATGCACAGAATGAGGTGAAACGTCACGGAATGGGGTGAGGAATGGGCTGAGGAATGGGAGGACATGGCAGGGAATGGAGGCACACAGAGCATGGAATGGGGCAACACTGCATGGAATAGGGTGACACTGCACGGGATGAGGTGACGTCATGGAATGGGGGGACACGTCACAGAACGGGGTGACGCTACACAGAATGGGGTGACACTGCACAGAATGGGGTGTAATGGCACGGAATGGGGTGACCCTGCATGGAACAAGGTGTCTCTGCACAGAACGGGGTGACGCAGCACGGAATGGGGTGACACTGTCCAGCGCCCATGGGCGATTCCTGCCAAGAATGTGGGAAGCGGCCAAGCTGTGCTGGCTCCCCAGGCTCTCCGCCTGTCCGGTCCCTGCTGCACCCACGGATTCATTCCCCCGGCCTTTGCCCAGACGGATCCATTTGCTCTCCATGCCTCTCCCGCCAGATAACAAATCCTGCCCCTCATCCATGAAGGAGGCGCCGCGCTCCTTCCTCCCGCGCCACCGGCAAAGCCTCCAAGACCTAATGCTATTTAAGGTCCTTCTTACACGTGCGGGAGATGTAATCACCCTTCACGGGTGAGGTATTCGGTGGGGATTCGGCTCACATTACTCTGCATTAAAGTGCTTGGGCTTTAGTGGCTGCTGCTGGAGGGAGAGGGCAGGACGGGGCAGCGCTGCCGTGCGCCAGGGACACTCACGGATGCCCAGGGATCCTCGCTTGGATCTTTCCTGAAATGATTTCTTGGAGGAAACATAAGGGAGCCCTGCAGAAATGCCCGGTAATTTTGCAGAATTGGTTTATGCAGGTGCTTGTGCAGGGCACAAACGGCGGGAGCAGAGGGCGGCCGGGAGGCAAATAAGGGACCCCAACGCGGCGCTCCATGTTCGGATGCGATTCCCTGCAACGGGCCGCGCGGTCCAGGTTCCCCAAAGCGTGGGACACCGCGCGGCACCGGGATGCAGCCGGAGTCGCTGCAGGGGCGCCCGGGACAGCCCCTCTCCTCTTGTCCTTGCAGCATGAAACAGCCTGACCTTGCCAGCCTCCTCCACATCCTCCTTCGTGGAGCCCTTTCCAAAAAGCAGCGGTCAAAAACTGCAGAATCGCTCCTGCTTGGGCATCGTGGAAGGTTTTCTCACCCCCTTGCTGTGTTTGCTGTCCCCAGGCGAAGGGGCCGCGTCGACGCGGAGCCCCGCGCAGCCCCGCGCGGAGCCGCCTGCGCTCCGGGCGTTCCCCGATCCCGGCTTTGTTATTCCCAGCCTCGCGCGAAGGGAACGGTAAAGATCCGAACCTGCAAAATAATTGCAGGATCAGGATGATTCACAAGCGTTTCAAGGCCTGGAGCGGCTGCAAGATGGTCAGATTTACATATATCATCTGGCTGAATAATTCAAGCTAAACAGATTAGCTTGTTATGCTCCTGACAGAAATGATCCTTGAATATACGCAGCCTCGTGCCAGGGCAATTACGGCAGGGGAACATCCTCGTTTGCTGACAGTGACATTCAAGTGACAGTGAAAGCTGAGAAGCACCTGGAGGTGAGGCTTTATGGATATTAAAAAGAGAAAAAAAGGAAAGTCAAGTTGTCAGACTTGCGTGTTGAGCCAAGGAACGGAGAGCAAGGGCACTCGGAGCAAGGAGCAGCCGAGGACCCGCCACCCGGTCGCTACAGGACAGGGAAGATGTCACAATTTGCACAAAAGCAGAGGAGTTTTTGATCTCCTTGTGCTGATACACAACATGCAGAGCTGCTCACTCGTAGGCTTTAAGGCCAACTGAGCGCGTCTGTGTTTGACTAATATAAATTGCGATGCATGCGGGTGAAGCCTGCATTTGCCTTTGTTATTCCCCAAAATAAGCAAATAACATTTTTTGTTGATTTTTCGTGACTGTCACTTCGTTGGCATTGCCTGTGACAAGTGTGGCAGGTGAACACCTCTTTATACGTACGTACATATGGGATTGGGGTGGATTTGATCCGTATGGAACAGCGGTACAAGCAGAGGGAGGACACGGAGCTCCCGGCAGCAGGAGAGACCTTGGAGCTGCTGCCACTTGCACCAAGGGACATGAAGCCACCGGGACACCTTGTGCTGCTCTTCCCAAGGGGACAAGGTGCTGGATTTGGTGTCCCTATGGGAAGGAGGGGATGCCATGGCCTCCCATACACAGCAGCATTGTGGGATAACCGGGATATGGCTCGGCACGGGATAGCACGTAGATACTACTTGCTGCAAAGAGGCTCCTGCTGCACTGCTCTTCTTCCAGCACTCTGACTTTAATGCGTTTTATAGGGAGATCTTTGATGTGTCAATAAAGAAAACGGTGCTGTTATTACCCCTGGCTGCAGTGAGAGCGGAGCGCGGAGGATGCAGCTCCAAAGCAGTGACGGCTGCAGGGTCTGAGCAATGGGACCTTCAGATGCTCCGCAGCATCCACGGAGCTGCCCGGGACACAGGAGAGCTCTCCTGCTTTTCCAAGGGTTCATGCAATGCTTTTGCTCAGACCAGTGCAATCGGGATGGATGCAGCACATGCGCCGCAGCCCGGGTCCCGCTTGCAGTTTTGCAGTTCCTTGAATTAACATTCCTGTGGTTCTCACGGCCGCGGCATCCGGAGAGATGCGGAGATACGCGCACGGCACTAGCGCAGAAATGTGTTAGCATAAATTACCCGTGGATTCACCTAAAGAGCCAAGTCCCAACTCCACGCTTAAAAATAGTAACAGGACTTCAAAGGGGCAATAGGCAGCGTGAATTATGTTTTAGATAATACGGCTGCTTTCAAGTGCTGGAGGATCTTGCATATGCTGCTTCCCAGGTATTCTGCGCTACGTGCTGTGTCCAGCCAAGATCAGATAAAAGCACAAGCAAAATCTTTTTATTTTTCGCTTTCCACCATTAACAATTTTCCTCCTTGTCCTAACCCGGAGCTTTGTGCAGAGCCTTGATGCTGGTTTAGGCTTCGGTTCCCGATGAACCTTCTTGGGTTCTGTTGCTCCATGACCAGGCGCCTCGACAGAGCCAGGGCCACTTGCTCTCAGGTGACAATTAGTTGCCTCCAACTAACTGGGTTTCGTACAACGCCTTTTTATTCATTTTTATGCACATTTATATGGCAGAAACGGCAGCCGCAGCGCAGCCCGCGCCTCCGCGCATGGGATCGATGCTGCTGCTGTCGAGCGCAGGCAGCGTCCGCGCGTTATTGCCCCGGTATTGACAGCCCGGCTTCTTTTCTCGTGTCTTCCACGCCTCATTTGTGAAAAGCACTGTAATTATCCCCTAGCATTGCAGGGATGGCGAGCACCTTGAAAAGGAATGAAAATGGGTACACCTGATTGCAAAGAAAATGCTTTAAATATTGAACAATTTTTTCTAAAGGGCTAAATTTTCCATTTGCCTCGGCACTTAGCGCTTGTACAACCATTTTGTGCCGGCTCCAACAATGGGCGTTTTGCATGGAGAGCATTTATGGGAATAAAAGGGAAGAAGGGATCTTCCCCCATGGCCTTTCCGGCTCTTCTGCATCCCTCTTTCCACGTGCAGGGAGGCAGTTAATAAAATCCTTAGATCTGGCTGTATCCTTGCAATCCATCCCGGTTTCTTGTCTAATTGTCAGATATATTTCATCAAGCCAACTGCAGACTTTTGATCTACTTCTTCGGGAGAGCTTTTGTGTTCCGTGTTTGAACGAACTAGTCCCTTGTTTACAAGATTTACATCAAAATAAGGTTTCTGGGAAAGAAAATCCAGCTTAGCAAAATAAAAAATTGTGCAAAGCCCCCAGAGAGCTAATTCATATGCATTTCAGCAAAAATAACAATAAAAAGGATCACATAAGAGGGCCTAGCTCAGCTTTGCAGAGGTGCGGAAGGAACGTAGCTCTCTCCACCTGCTTGGTGCCGGGTTCTCCATGCACTAGGCTGGTATCGGCCCCAAATCCGTGAGATCTGAGTGTGTTTTGGGATGAAAAGGGCTATTTTGATTCAGCTGCCGTTGGTGGCTCGGGTTGACTTCCCAGGAACGTGCGGGACAGTCCGTGCCCGGTGCCGAGGCTCGCGCTGCATCCGGAGCGCGCTATCCCGCAGGGATGCGCCCATCTCCGGAGCAGGAAGGGCTCCCTGTTTTCCTCAGCCGCTCTGTTTTGTGCAAACACCCCGTAGCTTCGCAAAAAAAAAAAAAAAGTCATTTAGCAGCTGACAACAGCCGAAGGAAACCGCAGCGATTAATTAATAGCCGGTGTCTGGCGCGCGCGGCGCCCACCCAGGGCATGTCGCAGCTAATTGGGAAGTCGATCCGGAGCGCATCCTGCGGCACGAGCCCGTGCTAATGGCAAGTGATTGCCGTGTGCTGGGGTGGGTTTTATTTAATTCCTTGCACTTCAATTTGCTGGCGAGTAAAATATGGTAGCGGCATCGCCTGTGCAGCGAGGGATGGGAGCAGGAGGGTGGCACCGAGCGAAGGCGACCGGAGCTGCTGCCAACACTGCTTCAAACATCTCCCTGTTATCCGCTCCGTCGGGACCAGAGTCCATGGGAATGGCTCAAAGAAGGAGCGGGATGGCCAAGCAAAACAGCGGGAAGGAGGAAAGGGAGGAATAAGGGCAGCTGGGGAGGTGGTGACGCTTCTCACTGGGAAGCAGATGAGGAATTTGCCTTTAAAGTCCCTGGTTCGGAGACGCTTGCCCGCATTAACCAGCTGCCGCACAGAAACAGCCTCGCTCCGCCGGGACCCCGTCACTCTCCAGCTGTGGACAGACGTGCCTTAATGTTAGGGTTAAGGCGGGAATAGCAGGTTGGGGAAGCGCTCCGCGGGTTAATGGCGCCTTCGCTTATGAGCTGGCGGATCAAGCCCCGGAGGGCTGGAAAATCGATGAGGAGTCTTCATCGCCCCTGTCTTTTCCTTGCGGTTGTAAAACCCGGGTTGAATCAATTCCGCACAGTCGTGCGGCTTCCTCTGAAGATCGCTGTGCCATGAACGTGCAAGCGCACAAACCATTTCTGCATATCGTAAAAAAAAAAAAAAAAAAGGATATTTTTCTCCTCACATGCAGTTTTTAAGAAGCGGAGAGCAAGAGCCATAAAGTTTCCTATTATAGATGTAGAAGACGGCAGCAGAGTGTGCTAAAGTGAGCGAGGAAAACCCAAGGTGACATTTAATTTTAGCGATAATAAGCTATGGCAAAACTCCCCACATTAAAGACCCAGGGCAAAAGCGTTCGGCTGGTGGGTGCCGGAGCAGTGACACCGCAAGGAGCAACGGGACACGGGGAAAGGCACCTTGAGGAGATGCAGAGCTAGGCATTAATTTTAGGGATGAGGAATTTGAGCACTTCTGCTAAGCAATAAATGCACCATGCTGGGGATGGAGCTGCTTTGCTGCTCACGTTTGCACGGCCAAGCCTTGGTGCTGGGAACACGAGGGCAGAGCCGGCCCCGGCGCAGGGACCCAGTGGCCGCAGCTCCTGCCCTGGCTGCAGCCCCTGCTCTGCTGGTTGCTCTCAGCACTGAGCGTTTGCAAGGAGGAAAAGGCTTTTCCTAACAGGCCTCTTTGCAGGCATTTTCTCCGGGCGCAGCGATGCCTGCAGGGAATTGCACAACACCCATTTTGGCAGCGCTTTCTATAGAAAAATTAACAAAATCTAATAAGACGCTCCGAAATTCCTGCAGTCTCCATAGGTGCTGCCCAGCGGCACAGGCGGTACAGGGTATTGGGTCCCGCTTCTGCCTTGTAGGAGCATCCCAAGGCGATGGAAAACGGAGTCTCCGTTTGTGACTCCGGAGCTGCTCTGCTGCAGCCAGCAGGGTCTCCTATGGGACCGTATCCCGACTCCCAAAGGAGCCCATGGGAATCGGTGCTCCTCGGTGCTGCCCGGAGCCATCTCGTCTCCGACTCTGCATCCAGCCCTCCTTCCCGCTGCACGGGGCTGGATATAAATAGAGCCACGGCGCCGAGCAGAGCCAAAATTACCCCGAGCCGACGGGGGTATTGAGTGGCATTTGCACAATGCTGCTAATGGCAGAAAATTGCTGCCCTGTTCAGCGCAGCCCCTGTCGCGGCTGCGTCACCGTCCCGCGGCGCGGGGGACCAGCCGGCGGGAGGGCAGCTAATGGTGCCCCCCGGATGGCACCGGCCCCCGCGGTTTTTGGCAGCCCTTTTCCATGCGAGCGGGACGGCTCCGCACACAAAAGGCCCCGGCATTTCGCGGCATCCGGGGCTCATGGCTCCGATTTCAGGTCAACGTTATTTTCCGCTTCCATTTTGCAAAATGACAGGAGAACTGATGGCGCTTACCTTGGCGAGACAGCGAATCCCTCCATTGTCGCAGGATAATAAGGACAATAATTCTTGAAGAGAGAGTGAGAGAGAAGGATTTTGTGAAATGCTCCCATTTTGTATATAAACGTATTGCTATTTTTCAATCCTAAATGGCCCTTGTATTGAAAGCCCGGTGTATAAGCTCTTTCCATTCAGCCTAAAAGCCGCAAAGAAATAGAAACTGTCCAGAACTCTCCTGCCTGCGGAGCAGGGGATGCTTTTTTAGGGATGTGTTTAACCATCTTGCTGCAAAAAAAATGTGACTTTATGTCTTTATTATGAGACCGGGACTGGGGTATCGTGTTTCTGTTCGGTGCCCTCGCAGTGACCGAGTGACTTTGGGCTATTTGTTCTGTTTTTGGTGATTTGTGAAGCAGCCGCCTGAGCCTTTCCGATACGGAACGGGTTTGTGGCTGGAGCAGCATGTGTAAAGTAGCAAGGCCCTATCCGTTTGGATAGGTGCTAGGGAATGGCAGACATGCGTGTTGTTCCGCTGGCTTGGGAATTTTCTCCAGAAGTCTGTTATAAAAAGGTGGGAATTGGCCACTTGTCTTGCAGGGAGGGAGTGGGAACTGCCCAGCATCGTCCCAATACCGAGTCCATTTTCCTATATTTTGGGTGCAAAGATCCCGGCGAGTCCCCTTGCGCCTGTGCCTGGCCACTTGTGAGCTCCTTCAGGGTTTAAAATCATCAGGTTTCCCACTGCTTCCAACCACAGGCTGCCTTTAAACAGACATTAGCAGTTGCATGATTCAATTGTATTAATTGTTACATTAAATTATATGGTATTGCTCCAAAAGAATGTTAATTTAATTTCCCTATGACTGTGTTCAGCTTAATTTTTAATCACGTCTGACAGTAGGAATTTAAATCAGGATCCGCATCCCGGCGCGGAGCGGGCCGGGCGCATATCATGCGTGTTGCACCGATCCGGATAGTCTGTAGCATTAATGCAATTTAAATATAGGCAAATGCAAGTGCAGAGCTGTGTGGGGACGTGCAGGAGGTGCAGGAGGTGCTGAGGATGCAGACCCGGGCAAACCTGGGCTCCCTGAAGACAGAATTAATCCCCAATCCCCCCGAAAATTCCCCTTTTCCAATCAGCGCCCATCACTGTGTCTCTTCTAACAGCAGAAGCAAGATCTGTATAAGTTCCTAATGGCCACAGTTATTTTTCTTTTCCGTGAGAAGCTGGTATTAATAGGGAGTGTCACAAACTATGAATTTTATTGTGGTGATATTCATTAAATTTGATATACAGAGAGGAAGGGTGATGCAGCAAGTGCAGTGAATTATATTTGTTGCAAAGAGTAGAGCTAAGTGGAAATAAATTAAGCGTGATGCGTTTTAGGAGATTCTGTGTTCTGTATCAGGGAAAAACAATGTCCAGAAATGTTGATAAAGATGAGGTTTCTGCGCTGCAACAGGAGATGCAAACACAGAAAACAGCTCCCCACATCCATGCACATGCACAGACGCCTGATGCACTTTTAGAGGGAGACTGCAAAACCCCCAAATCCTCCTGTTCTAGAAACGGAGAGACCGGGATAATTGCTACCTGTGGTTGCTGTGGGAACCATAACTTTGCAATTCCAGATTTTAAGAGCGGAGCCTCAGCCAAATGTGCCACGTTAGTGTAATTTCTGTCACACTAGAGGAAATCAGCCAATTTGTCTTTAATGCAAACATGTTAGGAAGACGGGATTTTGTAAAAATAGGGATTCATCTGGGGTTTGGGGGGGTTTATTCCCTTTAAAGGAAAACTGGAAGAGGCTGTTCTGCTGCAGGGATTTGTGATGCTCCGTGTCCACGTTCCAGCTGGTGCCGATGGCCAGCGCTGCCCTTGCCACGGCTCCAGACACGGCTCCAGGGAGCAGCTTCCCGGCTCTCCCTGCTTCCCGCAGCCACGCGGGATGGAGGAGCCGCAATTCCCATCGGCTGCTTCAAAGAAGCCTCAGGAAAATGCCCTGTGCTGGGATATGGTGGCCAGAGACGTGGAGAAGCGCCGCGCTGGTCGGGAACACATCAAAAACAGCCTGAGATGCAAAGCAAAGCAGAGCAAAGCAGAGCAAAGCAGAGCAAAGCAGAGGCGGCTTCGCCCAGACACATCTGCAGTGATATTTTATTGATTATTTAAGACCCTTACGGCAATTTAGCTAGAGCCTGTGAAGAAGGGCTTGGGTTTGCCCTGGTTTCTCTGGAAAAGCCCCTCGGATTTCTATCCTCCTCTGCTCCAAGCTGCTGCGTTTAATTGCTTTAAAATTCGGGTTGGGGTTTTCGGAAGAGGCTGTAGGGAACGGAGCAATTTAGCTAAAAACAGAACTCCTTGCATCAACATTACGTTTGTGACTTTTATGGGCAACGCTGCGGATTTGCTACGCTGGCATCTTTCGGCTGCCTTTTAGCTCACTGGCACTTCAGAAACTAAAAACAGCCCCGAGAGCCCCCGTGCGAAGCCCTTCCCTCCGTTTGGGACCAAGAAGCAGCCAGCAGCTCCCAAAACAGCAGCATTTCGTGCAGGAAAAGTTGATTTTCTTGCCTCGGCGTCAGGCTAGGCGAGGAGGATGCCTTTTCCTTCTTGGAATGTATCTTCTCATTTAAAATGGAAATGGCTTTGTGGATGTCTGTGATTGCTTGTGGAGGATCTTGCAGTATCATTAAAACACTAGATTTAACATAATCTTACCCAAAACTCTGCACTTTTTACAGACGGAAGGAAGTAACGATGTAGCTTGATGCTCGTTGTAGGCTCAGACTTGATGTTTCCTTTTATACTTCCATTAAATACTTGCCCTAACACCGGATTTGGGGCCAAAGGGAATGTAAGCAGCTTGGGCTTGGAAGTCTGGCTTGGATTTTAAACCTGGGATAGCACCAACCCCTCCCCAATTCCAATTAACCCGCAAATGCTCTTAGCATTTATTTCCACATAAGCCTCTATTCTCTGTGCATTTAAATAAGCTTTATCCTGGGAAAACGCAGGAGCGCCAGCTCCAAGCGAAAGGAATAAAGGCGGTTGCTGCCGAGCTGTGAAAATCTGCTCTGTCCTGAAAAGCTCGTGGTGAAAAGCAAAGGAAAACGGAGGAGAAACCTGGGCTCCGCTTTGCTGAGAGAGGATAAAACCTTTTCACAGGCCTCGGCGGGCTGAAAAGGGAGGCAGCGCCGCGCAGACCGTGGAAATGCCCCTACATGTTGTGGATAAATAAACAGTGGGAGGTCTCCGTGTCCCTGCTCCCTGCCAGCGGCAGCACTCGGGGTGAGCGGGCGGGAGACGGCAGCGGATACGTGGGAAAGGCTGGAGACACCGAGGGGAAAAATACTTGGCAAATAAACACGGAGTTGGGCAGGCAGGGGCTTCCCAGAATGTGGAAAAATGAGTTTTTCTTGAAAAGAGATGGGCTCAGGACACCAGCAGATGGGGTTTGGATCACGAGCGCTGTGTTAGGCATCAGTATCCTGTCCGATCCCATCCCGTTCCATCCTATCCCATCCTGTCTGGTCCCATCCCATTCCATCCCATCCTATCCCGTCTGGTCCCATCTCCTTCCAACCCATCCCATCCTGTTCAGTCCCATCCTGTTCCATCCTATCCCATCCTGTCCGGTCCCAGCCCATTCCATCCCATCCCATTCCATTCCATCCCATTCCATCCCATCCCATCCCATTCCAACTCATCCTATCCCATCCCATTCCAACTCATCCCACCCTGTCCAATCCCATCCCGTTCCATCTCATCACATCTGGTCCCATCCCATCCCGCCCATTCCCATCCCACCCCATCCCGCCCAGTCCCATCCCATCCCATCCCATCCCATTCCAACCCATCCCATCCCATCCCGTCCGGTCACATGGAAGATGCCGTGCCTGGTTCCCAGCATCCGGAGCGCAGCGGAGTCACAGGAAGCGCTGCCTCCCGGTCCTTCCTCTCGTGCCGCAACCGATCGGGCACCGCGTAGCTACATTGGCCACTTGACTGCTCCCGTTACCCGCTGCAATATCCCAGTGTCACTTTCCCCTCGGAACACGCATCCCATACTGCAGCACCATCCCGTTTGGTTTGCTTTCTTTTTACGGAAGAAGGCCACAGAATGGATGCGTTTTCCTCGCTTCCCGCCTTGCCCTGCGGTGCTTCCCATCACGCCCAGGAAAGCCGCGCTGCCCATGACCTTCCCACTCGGATGCAGTCCCAAGCGGGCGCCTGTGCTCCAGGACACCCATCAGTCCTGGGTGACCATCGCTCCGCTCCGTAGGCACCTCCTTTTCCTGGATCCCAGTGCCTGGAATTGCCTCGTCTCTATTTCGCAACGCTTCCTGGTTTAAAGCAGAAAGCTGCGGCTTTACCTGTAAGCGCCGCTCCGTGGAGCGGGATTAGGGATGTAATTGCTCTCTTTGATTCCTAACGAGATTCCTAACAAATTCCCTCACGGCAGGGGCCGCGTTGCTGGGCATTGAGCTGCACCACACGCTTCCCGCCTGTCCGTGCTCCCATTCCGCTCCTTTTGCTTCCTCGGCTCATGGGAAGCAACACTCTGCTCCCTTTCCCTTCCCAGCCCACTGCTTGCTGGAGCAGGAAGGAATTATGAGATTTTGCGATTTTTGAGGTGTTTTCGGAACCCGCTGCGGGATAAAGTCTTTCCTTGGCAGCTCAGCGCTCGCTGCCCGCGGTGCAGGATGCAAAAGGAAGCTCTGACCAGGAGGGATGGAGCTCCCGAGCTCTCTTTCTGAGAGATTATTTAACAGGGTCACTGCAAAAAAACGCTGCCAGGATCTTGGAGGAGCCGAGTGACGCCGTTGCATTCCTGGGGCGGTTGTTCCATGCATCCCGAGGGCACCGCTGGAATAGAAGGATGGGAGTCGCCTTCCTCCCGGCACTGACGGAGCAGTCCTGGATGCAGGTGCAGCGGGAGCAGAAGGAAAGACGCAGGATTTTGTTTTCTCTCCTCTGAAATACCCTCTGCTCCTCTGAGATGCGGAGCGATAAGTCTCCGAGAAAGAAGAACGTTCCTCCTGGTGACCTTACGGATTTAAGATCTATTCCTAAACCAAATTTTCATATAAAACCTGCCACACACAATCTCCAGATTAAAGCTCACTTTATTTTCAGACACACATGACCTTTCCCAGCTTTGGATATTAAATATCACAAAACCTGCTGCAATTTAAGCTGAGGATTTTACATTTAAATAAATGTAACTTAAAGCGAGAACCAGCGTGGCTGCAGCACCTGGCCCCAGCAGCCCCCAGGGGCCCTCCTTTCTTTGCAAAACCTGCACTTTTTTTATAAAACAAACTTTCCCTGATTTGCAAGAGTTTTAAACTTCAGCCAGGTTTTTTACTCTTCCCTTTGCAGCCCGGGGATGCCTTTTGGTTAACAAATGCTCCGTGACAACAAATCAATGTTCTCCTGTGTAACAGAATTAACTCAACTTGCCCAGCAAAAGATTTGCTCTTTGATTATTGTCAATAACTAATCTTTGCATGGGTGAAATGAAGGACCCGAGCTCATTAGCACGTGCTTTACTGAGTGTAATTTTGCAGTAGAAAGGATTTAAAGCCTCCAAAAGCAGCAAAGACAGTTTAGGTGATGGAGAACGTCAAGGCAAATTGGTGTGGACAGAGTAACCACCTGGGGCTGGCGTGGGAGGGGAATTTCTGATGCTTTCCAGGGCTCTGAACTCTTCTGTTTTTCCTCTTTTTCTGAAAAATGCACTTGAAATCTCATGAGAATCCGGTTGCTCCTCTGATGAGCTGGATGCTGAACATCTCTCCACGAGGCTGCTGCCGCAGCGGAACCACCACGGGTGGCGTTTGGGAATCCTCATGGAAAAGCCGTTGCCTGAGCTCCTAAATGCAGAATAATAACACCGTCCTGGTAAAGAAATGATTGATTAACATGAATCAGGTATCTAGCTGTGCTTGTTTTCCTTTTTTAACCCATTTTATTTAACTGAGGCTCAAGAGCAGGGAGATTTCATGCTCCAGATGGAAGCAAGAGGGGCTTCCATAGCCGTAAACCAGCGCCAGCTCCACAGGGGCTGTTCCACATCCCTATAAAAATGACACAAAGAGCCACACGGCATGGGAGACAAAGCCAGGATGGGGGAAATAAAGCAAAGTTGTGGCTTTGCTGTGGCCAAGGGCACTTTGCATGTTGCTCCCGGGAAGATCCCAGGCCACACGGGCTGTTGTCCTGGTTTTCAGCATCCCGGTGGTGCTTAAAGATATAGATCAGGCTCTGAAATTCTACAAACACATGAAGAAATCCATCCTGCGTGGAAAGCTTCCTGTTTACAGCACCACGAATGAGGTGGCAGAAGGTTTTAGGAACAGAGAGCAGGACAGCAATGAATAGATCTGCTTTTCAGATCTGCTTTTCTGCCCAAGAATCCTTTAGTTGTCCTTGAACCAAAGGGACAAGCCCAAACCCAGCGCTTCTCCCCTTGCCAGCTTGAGGAGAAGGGATTGATCCTGGTTTTGGCACGGGGTGCCCGTGGAGCCAAGCGGGAGCCAGGGCTGGACGTGCACAGCAGAAACGCAACCACCGTTTGCATGGAATTATCTACTGGTGGAGCCGAGGGGCGGCATATGATGATACGGGAGGGTTTTTACATGAGTAATCTGCAAAGACGACGCTCTGCATAAATGCCACCTGACTGCTCTGATTTAATCCCCTTTATTTATCGCCCCGTTGTACCTGTTTATTATTTTCAATTTTTCTTGCTGGCATTTTACCTCGATGCACCTGCCATCACTGATCCGATCACAACCTTTAAGCAAGGACAATAAAGTACATTTGTGCCATTCTCTACTCGGAAATGGAAGGAGGAAAATAGAGGCCAGCTGCATCCTGTGCATATCCTTCTATTATAAATATATCCTTATATTATAAAACAAATCCATGTGCTTTAAAAACATCACTGTGGCTCTGCCCTACGCACTGGGCAATCAGCTGCAGGCCAGGAGGATGTTATGACCTGACGATACGTCTGTGTAGGGCAGAGAAACACAAGCTTTTTCCTTTCAGATTATTACAAACTAATCAGCCTGGCTGATAAGTTTACAATTTAGCACACGGTTCGGCGGCTGGGTCACAAACGCTTCATTTCGCTGCTCTTTGAGCCGCCCTGCTTTGCAGGACCGATATCAATCCTCATTCGAATCAAAGTTCTTCTCAAACGTGCTCCAGTGAAGTGGAATTTTCTGCTGAATAAGGTGTTATTAGCCGGGTTCTCCCGCTCGGAATGAGCGCTGCCAGCGAGGCCGTTCTCTGCTGATGAACCCGCTTGGCTGGCGATTAGCAGGACACCGCGGAGCCCTCCCGCCTGCTCCTTTTAAACAGGGAAGCACCTGCGATTGCTCATCTGGAATTGCAGGGATTTTTAAAGCTCTTGGCATGTTTCTCTCCACCTTCCCAGGTGCTGCTTGCTCTGGTTTCCTCTCCCTGTTGCAGGAAGCTGTTGCATCCCAGGCAGGAGTCCTCGCTGCATCCCGGCTCTCCCGGGTGATCCCGGCTTTCCCGCATGATCGATGCCTTCCCGCGTGCAATCCGGTCCAGAGCAGGACAACAAGCAAAAAGCAAGTGGTGCCCTGCAAGGAGGGGGCATCCAACCACCCTTTTGGTGACCCTGGGCAAACAGGGGTGTTGGATCTGCTGGAATCTGTCAGATCCCATATATTTTTAACCAAAATGAGCAGGATTGCGCTCGGAATCCAGAGCAACGGGCACTCGGGAGCTTCAGTTGCAGAGGGAGTCGCTCCAGTCTGGTTGCACTGTTTGAGAAAGGGAAACGCTGGCACATGGAGAGACATTTGTACATTAAAAAAAAGATTCCATTTCAGAAAGTGAAAAAAATAGCACTTTTATTTTAAGATTTGTCAGGATTTTGTTGATGATGTTTTCCCTCTGCTGCCAGAGTCTAACATAAAAGCAACGAATGCTTCTCCCTGCTTTCTTCCTCTCGGTTACTTCTAAATTTGCAGAAAATAATGTGGTGGGAATCCTCCCTCTCCCCTCTCTCGTCCATGTGGGGAGATGTGGGGAGAGCAATGCCAAGGTCCAGGTTTGATCCGCTGCAAACCAAAACGGAAGGAAAATGCTGGAAACCTGCGTCAGAGCCGAGCGCTAACAGCTGTAATTACTAGCTGGAAAATTTCTGAAACTTTGAAATGGTTGAGCTGAAAAGAAAGTTTCAGCGTGAAGCAGAAATCTATATTGCAGATATTGACACAGTCCTCACCCTCGCGCATTGTCATAAATAAGGACATGATAATTAGATATTTTTTAAGGGACAAAATTATTTTATTTGCTTCCCTGCCAGTTTTCATGAGACCATCAGTCATTCCCCGCGTAGATAAGATTTCTTATGTACTCTGACAGGATAAATTATATGGTTCTCATCCAGCAAATCAACATTACTGCGCAACATTATCTCTCGCAAAGCGATGTCAGAGCCCATCATAAATTCCAACCAGGTTTATTAGATCTGTCTTTCCTTCACATATTTATTTTATCCCAAGCTGAGGTGTGTGCTTCCCTAATTATTAATCATATTAATAAGGCTGTGGGGGTCGGAGTTGCTATAAAACAAGAGCGTGGATGCTCCCGGGCTTCCCGGAGACGGAGTGCGGGGATGCAGCCCTCGGCTGCCTTGGGATGTCCTGCTCTGGGTAGTGAAGATCCACTCGTTATCCATCTCGTTTTCCCAAACAGTATCCAATAGAGCTGCAGGGTGAGCTCGGTGCCAGGATGCTGCCAGGAGCGGGAGCATCCCGTGGGAAGGGGAGCAGGAGCATCCCATGGGAAAGAGGGCTTGGAGTGCGCGCCCTGGACCGGTGAGCGCAGGAGGAGCTGTTGTGTCTACATGGCTGGGACAAAACTGGGATCTGAGTTGGCAATCCCAGAGTAAACAAGTTTTGCACCTAATTTCCTTGCATATGGGTTGAACTGAGAGGCGTTCCTGAGTTTTCATTGAGAGGCGTTTCTGGGTTTTCATTAAATTGCGCCTTAAATTGCTCGGATTTGCTGTGTCCGGACCAGGGGAGGCTCCTGCGCTGGGACAGGCCCAGGGATCCAGGGAGGATCCCGCAGCCGAGGGGTTTCCTTGGGTTTCCCAGCGCTTTCTGGCCGCTGCTCCCTCACCCAATAATTAAGTGCGATGCAGCCGGCGCGCGGGGCCGGGGCAGAGCCGAGACCCTCCGTGACGCCGAGCCCGGAGCGGCGGCACCGGCGCTGCTTGTGCGGCTCTTTGAGGTGCAAACACAGGTCGCTGCCTCTCTCGTTACCGCTCCATCAGTGTCAAACTGCTGCCTAATGACGCTCACCCGCTCCTCCTCCTCCTCCTCTTCCTCCTCCTCCTCTTCCCACTTCTCCAGTGCGGAGCGGCTGCCACACTGGGATGCGCCGGGCAAGAGCCCACGACCAGATCAACATCGAGTCTGCACGGCAAAGCGGAGGCAGGAGCAGTCTCACAACACGATTTATTTACTCGGTGGAGGCAAATGAGCCGTTCCATAACTCACGAGCGAGTCATGAAGGTCACCGCACTGAGTATAGGAATAAATTGTCACATATTTTACCGCTGCCCCTGCTTTGTTTATACTGCTCTTGCCCGTGTGGGATATGTTTTATTAGCACCAAGTGCCTAATCACTTGATGCTTCGTTATTTCACGAGATTTATAGGGCTGACAATTAAAATCATTATTTTAAAATAAGGAGCTGGTCGTTCAATCTCCGGATGATAATAGTGAGGAATTAAGTCAGCTTTAGGGTGAATGTGCGGGTCAGACAGGTAGAAAAGTACCCTCTAAGTCATGGAATGATGAGCAGAGGGCAGAGGGAAGCGCCTAATGCTCCGGATGAAAGGTGACGGAGCGGAGAAGGAGCGGAGGCACCTGGAATCCGGCCTCCGCGTCCCAGGGAGCGAGAGCAGCGCTCAGATTTTGCAGGAAAAAAGTGTATTTTTCTTCCTTAATGAAATTCTCCCCTCTTGATTGGGCCCCTGATGCCTTCCCGTCGTCGCGCTCCGGCTGGGGCGCAATCACGGCTTCAAAGGGCCGGGATGAGGCTGGATGAGGCTGATGGAAGCTGCAGCCCCGACAATAGGTGCAGTTAAGGCTTTTGTGTGCGGCTCCTTGGGGGGCAGCCTGCAATCTCCATCCGCGCGCAGGGGGAATGGAAAATCCATACAGGCCCTTTTCAAACGCGGAGCGCCACGGCGAGACGTCACTCCTGGAGAGCTGTAGGGATGGGGACATCCTACACGGACGTCCCGTGGCTCCTGCTGCCTGCCGAGCTCCAGAACCCGCTCCAAAGCCTCGGAAATGTCCCCTGTGATCCCAACCCCGCATTAGGTCGCCCTTTTGCACCGCTTTCCCCACACCAGCCCTTTCCAGGGATGCACCTCGTGCGCGCTCCAAACCCCGGCAGCCCGTGGGAGGGAAGGGAATTGGCAAGCGAGGTGCGAGGATCGATTCCGAGGACTTTGCAGCGCTTCGGGAAGTCACATGGATTTTTCCTTCCTTTCTGTTTACATCTAGGTCAACCCCACGCGACAGGAGTAAAATCAAACGGGTTAATTTTAGCAGCCCCTTCATTTCCTCATGCCTTGGCTGGCGTTTCCAGCCCGCGACAGCTGACGAGGGGACAAATTAGGCCCCGCGCTTCCTCTGCTGCCTCTAATGAGTAGCTGCCACTGCCCGGGAGAGGCTTCCAGGGCTGTGAGCGCTTAAGTGCCTGTTTTCAATAAGAAAGATATAATTGTAGTTTTTAATGCTTAAAGATTAATTGCACAGCCGCCCCGATCCGCAGCTTCCTTCCTCCTCGCCCCTGCTGATAATTTGAGGTTTAAAATAGTCGGGTCCCGACTCGTAGTCGGGTGCTGGGGGAGCACCCGTTTGCAGCTTCCGTCTCTCCAATGGGATCTTCCCAATAAGGGCGGCCCTGGGCCCTGCTCCATGCGCAGGAGGAGGTTAATTCCCAGATCCGTCGGCCCCCGGGATGCGCCTCCGCGCGTCGATCCCCTCGGGCTGGCCGCCCTCGGGGGTTTGTTCTATCCCGTGATTTGCAAATCGTCTGAATGCGCCTTATTCCCCCGCCGCCCCTGCTCTGATCCTAATTGCACGACAGAAACCCCAGCAGTTTTTGCTCCGGGCTCCTATGGATTTCACAAGCAAATAACCCTCAATAGTAAAACATGTCAAGGAGATGCGTGTTAACAGAAGCCGTTTGAGTGCTTAAGGTGGTGCATTTTTTAACAATTATTTCACAAACAATAATGCTCTGCATTTGGTAACCTTCAGATTGCTCCTGGATGCACACGTTTGCCTCTGCTTGGTTGGTTTCAGCAATTTTGCTATTATAGCTAAACTAGGACATTCCCTATCACATATTCCTTGTGTATTTGCCGCATGAAAAAAAAAAAGCAACTCAGGTTTTTTAAATAATTTTAAGCATTTTTTTGCAACCAGCTGTGAAGAAATATTTTAAGTTGAAATAATGAGTTTTCTCCTGCAGAAAACAAGTTTTCCGAAGCTGAAGAGCAGGAAACACAGGGAATTTCTCCTTCCTCCAAAGGGCTCCACAGGCTCCCTGCGCATCCAGACCCTCTCCCAGCTCCGGCAGGTCCCAGCACTTGCAAATGCCACGGTCCAACAGCGGGAGCAGCTCCTGATGCCTCTTCCCCTGGCTCTTCCGCAGCAGGGAAGGGACTCGATGCTCCGTACCTGGAGCACTGGGAGTCGGAGGTAACAGATGTGATTATTTTTATGAATGATGTGTAGGAACATCCGTTTCGTGGGGGAAACTCTATAATGCACCAATTCCTTGCAAATCGCCGAATAAATCTACGTTCTGCATACAGCTTAATTCCGACTTCGTAGCCCGAATGTGTGTGTTTTCGCCGGGGATCAGCACTGTTTGCTGTTTGCAGCACGGTGCAGCTCGTAATTCCTTCACGCCGCTCAGAGCAGGTGACAGGCTCCTTGCAAGGCCGGGTTTGCTCCCACGCTGTGCACAACGCGGCAGGTTTAGTTTGCACAAATAGCGCGGTACTACGAGGCTGCAGGCTGACCTGAGCGCCCGTCCGCGGTGCAGGGTAGGAGTGCAGCGCAGGAGCTGCAATGTGCAACCTCCCGCGTTCCGCCGGCCTCCTGCATCCCTGCCTGCATCCCTGAGGCATCCCTGCCGCATCCGTGTCATATCCCTGCTGCATCCCTGCCTCATCCCTGCCTCATCCCTGCCATATCCCTGCTGCATCCCTGCTGCATCCTTGCTGCATCCCTGCCTCATCCCTGCCATATCCCTGCCGCATCCCTGCTGCATCCCTACCTCATCCCTGCTGCATCCTTGTCCACATCCCTGAGGCATCCCTGCCATATCCCTGCCTCATCCCTGCCTCATCCCTGCCCACATGCCTGTCGCATCCCTGCCGTATCCCTGCCGTATCCCTGCCGTATCCCTGTCCGCATCTCTGCCCGCATCCCTGCCATATCCCTGCCTCATCCCTGCTGCATCCCTACCTCATCCCTGCTGCATCCCTGTCCACATCCCTGAGGCATCCCTGCTGCATCCCTGCCATATCCCTGCCTCATCCCTGCCCACATGCCTGTCGCATCCCTGCCACATCCCTGCCGTATCCCTGCCGTATCCCTGCCATATCCCTGCCATATCCCTGTCCGCATCTCTGCCCGCATCCCTGCCATATCCCGGCCATATCTCTGCCACATCCCTGACATCTCCCTGCCAGCATCCCTACCTCATCCCTGCTTCATCCCTGACGCATCCCTGCCTGCATCCCTGCCATATCCCTGCCATATCCCTGTCATATCCCTGCCTGTATCCCTGCCATATGCCTGCCCACATCCCTGCCTCATCCCTGCCCACATCCCTTCCCGTATCCCTGTCTCAACCCTGCCCCTGCTCTGGCCCCTGCACCCGCATCCCTGCCCCGGCATCGCCATGGCAACGCAGCACCGCTCCCGCTCCAGCAATGCCGGGATGCAGGACCAGGCGCTCTGCAAGGTCCCTGCGCCAATCCGGGATCCGCGAGGATCCCGCGGATACGACGTCCTGGGATTCCGGGGCACCTCCAAGGAGGCTTTGGCGCTCCCGGTGCGGCAATGCGCTCTGACGCGCCTGGCTGCGTTCAGTCAAGTTTTAGCTGTTTTAATGGCATTGATCATTAATAATGAAGCTGCGGCTGTTTAATGCTGATGGATGAGTCACTGTCCGTGGGAGCAGCAAGCCTGATTTTTGACTCGCAGGGATATCTGCTGGCTCTTCCCTTCCTTGTCCCGATCCGCCGTGGGAGCAGAGCAGCCGGCGGGAGTGGAACGGGGTCCGGTTGGCTCAAGACACCTTTGCAGGCGGAATCTGAGCTTGGAAGTCACCGTGTCTGGAGCCGGAGAGGTTTTACATGGAAAAATTGGAAAAAACAGATTCTCTTGGGCGCCGTGGAGAGGGGGAAGCAGGATGGGTGCCCAGGTGGGACAGGATCCATCTCTTTGGAAGCTGCACGCCGGCTCCGAGCAGACTCATCCCAGGAAGAAGCGTGAGGCTGTGTCCATCCACACGGCTCTTGAGAGCTCATTTTCCCGCTGGGAATGTGGTTCCATGCTCCAGCCCCATGTGGCCTCGGCTCGGGCTCCAGCTGCACCGTCACCGTCTGCACGAGGGCTCCTCGCGCAAGGAACAGCGGTGACAAATCGGGGCTCCTGGCACTGTTTTCTTTATCGGTTCATCCTCGCAGTTAACAAAATAGATGTTTCTGATCAGGTTTTAGTTTGCAGATTATTTCCATCCAATGCAAAGTGTATTAAAATGTACTGTACTTTTTAAAATTAGATTTCTTTTTTGTGATAAGCCGTTCAACTGTAAATGCATTTCAGTCACACCGGGAAGATGAACGTCGGAGCCACCGTATTACTTTAAGTAATCAGGCTTGGGGCTAAAGGTAGCTTTCTTCTTAGCTGACAAATAGGAGGAATAAATAACCTGGACACTAAAAGTTGCATTAGGCAAATAAACATTTCCACGTGAATTATGCGTGACATTCGGGGGAAGGCAAATAAACCTTGACTTATGGCGAGCTATCAAACCTCTCGGAGAATTAAATAACTGGAAATCACTAAGCAGCATTTGAGGAGGGCTGTTAGGGCCTGGACTTTCTTTTAGGTGCTCTGGGAAGGTTGTAATGCAGTGGATAGAGGTTTGATCCCATACTGGGTGCTCGGTTCTGTGCAGTGCATGAGATGGAGCGTCGATGGATGGAGCATCCGTAGGGATTTGCTGCATCCCTACAGAGGGGTTGCCAAAGCCACGGGCATCGGTGCCATTCCCCAAGCGTGGGGAATGGGAGCAGGCAGCAGCTTCCACCTTTCCTCCAGCTTAATAAAACCCGCTCCTTTCCTAATCCAGGTACACGGATTTAATGAATAACACAAGGGCGATGGTGGCAGCGGCTCAGCGAGCCCTCGGGAGCGGGATCCTGCGCTCAGCTCCGCTCCCAGCAGCAAATATCACGGTTTTCAATTTAGCAGACGCCGCTCCTGGTTAGTTATGTATCATCCGTGCCGCGCCGGGTGGCTTCTCCCATCAGCAGCAACCGCGTTTTGACAGTTACAAAAAAGGGCCATTTTTCTCCCAGAGCACTTTCTATTTACTGATCCAGTGAAGCAGCAGCGGGATCAAAACCGTGTGCTGAAAAGGAACGGATATAACCAGCCGCCCCGAGCGCGGGCTGCTGCTGCAAGCCCATGTCGGAATGGCTCCGGAGGCACCTGCATTCCCAGAGGGAATCCCAGCTCCTCTGTAGCCATGCAGGATGCCCGGTGCATGAGACGCTCCAGCTCATCCCATGGAAAAGGAGAGTCCCGGGACATTTTCCTTCCCACCTTCCCGCTCCGCTTGCCTGCGGCTTTCCCAGGGCTGGAGAAACGGCCGAGCTGGGAGCTATTTATTTTTCCCCGGTGTGGGGCGAGCAGGGTGTGAGTGACAAAACTCTGCTCCGGAGATTATTTTAAATGAGTCAATTAGGAGAAATGAGCTCCGTGATGTAAAATGTCCTTCCTCCGTGCAGCTCTTGTGAACTGTGAGTTCTCCGAGGAGATTAATCAGCGGAGCGCAGCGCTAATGCCCTTTTAATGGGATCAGGTGGTTTTGCGGAGCCGTAGGTACCGCGTACGCTGGTGCCGGCTCTTTTGGACCAGCCTCATGTGGAACCAGGGCCCTTCGTCCCGTGGGGCTGCAGGTCCCATGCGGGTCCCATGTGGGTCCCACGCAGAAGCCGCTTCCATCATCTCTGCTGGCTCCGGAGCTCGGACTCGAAGGGATCCGACTTCAGTCCCTCCGGTTATTAGGTGCCCGTATGCAGGATGCAAAGGGCTGAGATCGCACCAACTTGGTTGGATTTGGGGATAACTAAGCGTGTAGGGTGGAGAGGCTCCAAAATGGAAACGCTAGGACCAAATCCACTTATTCAGCAGCAAGTTACAAGTGAAAAGTCGGAGGAAACAGCCCATAGATGTGAAAGCCTCCGAGCGCACTTTGAGCAAGGACCTTTGGCAAAGGACGTTATTACTTAGAGCGTGATGTGAGAGGGAAAGCAGAGCCGTTATCTTGGGGATCTGATTAAAGAACAACCTCTCCCGGATTGATTCAAAGGCTGGTTTGGAGCCTGCCCTACAAAGCTGGCTTCGTATCGAGTCATTTTTTTTTGTGCATTTCTTTTTTCCCGGCCAAACCAGAGCTGCAACATGGACTGGAGCCGAGGCCCATCCGTCCCCTGCAGCAGCCAGAGCTCGCTCCAGTTTACTCCTTTCTGTGGCAGAAACAAAACATTTGCTAAACTGCAGAACATTCATTAGCACGCGATGGAAATGACCCAGTATTTTGGTTTCCCACTTGCCTAATTAGTTTTTGCAGATTACTAAGCAGCGCAGCTGAACAATCAATTGGACGTATTAATCAGGCCTATTTGGGAAGCTTTTAATAGAGAATATGTTTTGTCTCGTCTTTCGTTTGGGATATAATGACTGATAAATGGATGCGCACAGTATAATTTACCTCCTCCGACAAGACGGGAAGGGAAAGTGGTGAAGTGTAAATAAGGAAAAACAGAGTTTTGGGGAGAAATTTGCACCAGCGTCTGCAAGGACAGGGCAGGTTTGCGAGAGCTTCATGCTGATTTTGGTGCATGGATGTGATGGAGCCGAGGATATCCCATGGATAGGGACAGGGCTAGGAGGCTGCAAACCCTGTAAGGACCTTCCAAGCCCGGATACCGGGATCCGCCGGGAGCTCTTCCCGCCCGGAGCCGCTTGCAGAGCCCGAGCGCCGCTCCTGCCCGCAGCGGCTCAATAAAAAACGTGTGGGTTGCTGCAAATTATTTCTACCATCCTTCTTGCAATGCAGTTAACAGCTGACTGCGTCCAAATACATCAGTTGTATAAATTCATAGGGCATTTTCATGTTTCAATCTAGTTATGTATTTCTAGTTGACCAAACATGTTCAAATTGCCATTAACTGCAATCCTATCACCTGGTTCACTGAGCAGAAAGGCAATATCTGTATTTTAACTATTGAGGAGCCGAAGCGGAGGGCGGAGGAAGACAGCAGGAGCAGGAGGGATGCGGAGAGGGCAGGATGCAGCCGAGCTCCCTGCAGTGCTTCATCCTCTCCTCTTCCTCCTCATCGATGCTGCAAAGTGCTAATTTTTTTGATCACTTTGATGTGCAAAGCAACATGATCCTTCACAGCTAAATATATTGCATCCGAGCAAAATATATTGCAATAAATATATTGCTTATCTTTACCAGAAGCATTTGTGATCCCTAAAAGAATTCCACAAACTTTATCTCCCAGAGCACACGGCTGGCCGCAGCCCTCCCACCCCAGTGGCTGGTGCTTTAATTAGTGCCCAGGCTCTGTTGCAACTTGACATCTTCATTTAATTTTGTTTGCCATATCTGCGTAGAGGAGAATGATAATGTAATATCGTAATGATCATTCCTCAGACAGCCACTTATTCAAAATATTACTCCTGTTTAATCAGCGCAGTCGAGTGATTTATTGACTTGCATAACCAATCTTGCCTGGCGTTTCGCTGTAATTAAAACAACGACACTTCCAGGGTCCATCTGCAAATAATAAATTGTAAAAAACGATGTCAGGGCACCGGGAATGTGCTGCTCTGCGCGTGCATCCCCAGACGAGGACGATGTTGGCTCTCCGTGATTAGAGGGTTTGCAGACACTGGTCTCTTTTCCTTGAGTCAAACTTGAGCAGCTGAAAGCCCAAAGCTTTCTGGAAAATGTTATGGGAAGATGGCAGCTTTTCTCGAGAAAAGAACAACTGTCAAAACCCAAAGACTCGCTGCCAAAACCCACGGAAAAACGTTGGCTGGAAACTGTAGAGAGTGAGAAAACGGTCCAGAAGAATCCGTTTGGGTGCTGTCAGCCTCTCAGTGACAAAAATGCTAAATATTTTGAGGGAGGAAGACAGTTTCCAGTGATTTTTGTTTCTGAAGCTCGTTTTGTCATGCAAAGTCCCAGCAGAAGAGAGCAGAAAACTCTGGTTTTGCTGGATGAGAGAAGAGCCGGGGGCTGCATGAGTGGCGCGTGTCGCTTCCCGCCTTTCCCGTGCATGGAAAAGCCCGTTTGTGCCGCAAGCAGGAGGAAATTCTGGTGGATCCATGTGGATCCTGGTGGATCCAGGCATTCGGGAGGTGCAAGGGACTGGGCAGCAGTGCCCTGAAATGGGAAGCACCATAAATCCAGCAAAAGCAGCAAGGCACCGGGTTGCCGCTGCATTCCGTGTTTGGCTGTGTTATTATTTATTGTTTATTGTTTATTGTATTATTTATTGTTTGCACTGAATTTGCAGCTTTTGCATGGGTGGATGCAGCAGAAATGACCCATTCGCCCTGTCAGTTTGACCTGGCCCCTGCGTGGAGGCAGAGGAGTGAAATAGGGGAGGTCGGGACCGCTTGTGTAATGTATCCCGACCCCCATCAATTCGCAGATATTCCAGGGTATTTGAGGCACAAATCAGCAGCAAATCGCTGATTCAGGCCATAAAGAAACAAATGAGGGCTGTGCTGAAGGGGAAATTACCTTTGTAGGTGAAAGAAGTTATGTGCATCCCCGTTGCTCACGAGAATTTACATCACCTTGAGCCCAGCTTAGCACACTCCAGCGCTCGCCTTAGCTAGTATTTAATCTGTCATTATACGCAATAAAAGAAACTAAGCTGCACATGCCAGGCTTTATTTTGCACGGCGCACCGTGCAGGGAGGATGATTTATTGCATCTGTGCCGGCGCGGGACGAGGTGACCGCGGCTCCTGCTGCAGCATCTGCTGCCCATGGAGGTGCAGACTCTCCACTGTCCCCATCGCTGCTCTGAAATGATCCAACCCACGGGATCTCCTTCCCCCAAGCTGCTTGTCTAAGCCTGATTTTAATCTGCTGCTTCTGCCACTGCCCGTTGCAATTTATTTTGCATGCAACTTAGAGTGGATAAGGAAAATCTATCTAATTTTCTTCAGCATCAAGCGTCCCTTTAGCTGGAGACAGCTTTTTTTGTGTTCTACAGCATGACGCCAGCTCCACGGCCTGGGAGTCCTTTCCTTTCTTGGGATTTATGGCTTATGGAGAGGTCACGCTCTAATCTCCCCTCCTCACACCCTGTTCCTGTCCCTAAGAACCACTAAGCTGCTCCAGGCTCCAGTATCATCCCCATGATGTCCAGGGAGCCTTGGTGCATCCCGAGGAATGGGGATTTTCTGCTCCCTCAATAACCTGTTTCTGGCAAGCTCTGGGGAGAGAACTGAGCTCACGGGGTGGATAAAATCCTTCCCAATGGGATTTGGGGCGTTCCAGGTGGCTCTCAGCAGTGCTGCTGTGGACCTGTATGTGGGCTCTGACCTTTCGCTGTGTTATTTGTGTTAATTGTGTTAATCGCTGCGTCGGCGCCGGTGCGTTGCCCCATCCCGCTGGGTCCGGGCTGGCCGAAGGAGCCCCCGCGGCTCCGGCCTCGCTCCGGAGCCGGGTCGCTTCCCTGATTGCTAATTTAGATTTTCCTGCCATCCCACACGCGGGAATCAGGGGAAATAAAATTACAGACTTGTTCCCTCTTTTGTGCAGCTGATGTGCTGATTGCCTGTCAGTCAAGGCCTGGCATTAACATGTGACAGTGTGTGCATAACAATTACCCCCATCAAATTAAGGAAACCTTTCACACTCGGAGACAGGGAGAGGGAGGAAATTCAATCAGCGTAATTAGTTCAATCAGAAAAAGAGCTGCTTTTCATCAAGGAGGGGAAAACGCAAAGCAGAAGCAGGGCAGCATGTAGGTGGGTCTTGGGGCTGCAAGATCGGCTCTCGCTGAGGATGTAGGACATCAACACGGACCAAAATCTGTGCATCCTCCCTCGGGATTTCTCTTCCAGATGCCGAAATCCCTTTGCTCCCAGGGAACCCCTTCTTGGGTTGTAGAAGAATTGGATCCCCCAAGGGGATCTTTAGGTAAAATCAAGCTCGAGCTGTGATTCATTCCCACTTGACAATCAAGCAGACACATGCTCGCATATATGCACGGAGATATATATATATGCACACACACACATATCAGCTCGAAATTGGAAAGCAATCAGGTCTGAGGTTTATTTAGTGCTGCCTTGCACGAGTTTGATAGCTGGCATGGTTAACGGTGGCACTAATAACACCCTTCGGCGGAGACGTTTGTGGGCAGAAATAAAAAAGAGACACAAAAAAATACGGCAATAAATACAACTCCTGTTGCTTCCCGTGTTTAAAAAAAAAAAGCAAAGCCAAACACTTTCTGCTGTAATATACAACAAATTAGCCAAAATTGAGATAAGCCATATTTTTCTGAATCCTCTTCTCTATAAATTCCCTATAAATTAATAGATGTAACATTAATACTGTTGAAAGCTCAGTGTTTCCTCCACCACGCTGGAGCCTCCTATTCGACACCACGTGCGGATGGACCTGGTCGCATTGGATCCCTTGGCCACTAATAGAGAACACAGGGAAAAGCTCCTGGATTGCAGGGAATTCGATTAGAAATTAATTGGCATCCACAGGAGCCCGAGAACCCTTGCAGATCTGCAACTGATAAAATTAAAATTAGAAGCTGGATTGATTAGTCCGTGCTGGTGAAGGCACCCAAATGTCAAAGGCAGCAGCTGCACATTTGCATTCGGCACTTAACAAAGTTCTTACGAGGAGAGGGAGAGATGTTTGACATTTCCCTGATTTCTGCAATTCCAATGCATCTTTCATTGAAATTAATTAAAAAATGACAAGGAGTAATGGAGTGGGAGGCAGGGGAGCCGCTCCATGGCGCGCGGGGCTGAGGACGGGGCTGCATTCCCGGGAGGCGCCGGGAGGAATTCCCGGTTCCCGGCGTCGTGCCGCTCGCTCCTCGCAGTCCTGGGTGCAGCTTTAATTGGGAGCGGGCGATTTGGAAGCGTTTTCTTCTGTAATTTGTTTTACCTCGGGGACTTATTACCGCGGGCAGCTCGGCTCGGGTTTATGCAAAGGTTTCTGCCGTAGCCTGCGGGGATATTTTAATTTTAGCTTCACAATGAAATGTTCAGGAATATCGTGAATAAATCATAGCAAAGCTCCACGCAGAGTAAGGGGAAATTACCCGAATTCTTACCAAAGGGAATCAAATTGGGTTGATGAGTAAAGGCCAAGGCTGTTGTATGCAGTGCCGGGCGCTGCTCCGGCTCCCTCTGTGCATCCAGCACACACAATATATTGGAATCTGTGATGGAAAAGCAGCAAACTGTGAGCAAGAGAGCAGTGTCGGCAGGAAGAGCTCCCTCCGGAGCTTCCCAGAGCCAAAAAGATATCGGGAGCCGAAAGCCAGCAGCGATTTCCATGGGACGCGCGGCCGCCCGGAGCGGGAGCCACCTTCCTCCAAGCACGGAAATCACGAGTGGTTTTTACGGACCAGGTTTCATCCCACACTACGTTAATTGGATATCGCTTTTACGCGGTTGTGTTACCTGCTTTGGGGAATTCTTTCTTTCTAATGGTAATAGGTGAATCCATGGGGTGCTCCGGTGCTGCCGCTCACCTCCATCGCTTCCCGCCGGGATGGCTGGTGCTTCCCAACGGGATGCAGGAATGCAGCGCCGTCCCGAGGAGCGTGAGGGGCCCCTGCACCTTCCCGCAAGGACCGGGTTCCCCTTGCCGGGAAAAGAGCCACTCTCGGGAGCTGCGATTATTGCCATGGAAACTGCAGCTTCCACGGAAAAGTGAGCTCCGGAGCGGGTGCGGGGGAGAGCCCGGCCTGGGCAGCACCGAGCACATGTCCGAATCCCGAGGGGAAGCTCGGGAAGAAGTGGAGTTTTCTTCAAACCTCCACAAGGGCCTATTTTGGGCCAAATCCCGCACCCCGTGCTGCAGACATGTAGGCGGTGTGAGACTGAGTTACCCAAATAGCAGCACAGAAAGGGCAGCGCAACCCAAAGAACAGCCAGAGTGGCCAAACCCCAAGAAAAGGGTGATTTTGAGCTGAATTCTGAAGGAATTGGGGTAGCTCCTGTCCCTCCGAGGCTGCGGATGGCCGAGGATGGGGACATGAGCACAGGCACATGCAGGGATGGGGTCCCCTCGGGACACGGGGAGCGCAGGGCTGCTGGGGACAGACCCAGCTGCGGTGGCACCTGAGTGTCACCGGTGACTCACTTTCTTGTGCCTGTTCCCTATAAATCCTGCGCTCTGACTAATGCTTTTATTCCAGCTTGTTCCTTCTTCCTCGACTTTAAATCTTCTCATCAGCCCTTGACTCTATTTGCAGAAATAAAACAGAAGAGGGGAAGCTGGGCCGGGATGAGCAGCCGGAGACCCGTGCGCATCCCCGACCTGCCCATCCATCACCGCGGAGTGACGCAGGCACCGACACAACCGATTGCCGACGGTCCGGGCGCTCCGTCCCGGCAGGACCCACTTCCCGCCGAAGTGAAGGACAAAGAAAATGATATTTCCATTCTGGCACCGTTGCTGGGGATTTGGGGAATTGAGTGGTGTCAGCTGCGCTCACCTTTCCTTTCTCTTTTTCTTTTCCAAGGCAGCGCGAGTGGATTTATGGCCGTGGCCGTGAGCGAGCGGTTGCCTCTTGTGTCCTCTGCCACCTTCCCGCCGGCTCCCGCTATGGATCCAGCATGGGATGAAGGGAGCTGAGCACAGCCGGGACAACCGATCCTTAACCTGCACCAGGGAGTTTAATGTGAACCCCACAAAACCACCTTTTCCATGCAAACACACTCCAGTTTACCCTTTTCCTACGGTGTCAACCAGTATTGGCACCCAAGCTAAAAAATAAAGGCACATCCAGGCTAAGAGCAGCCCCCGCCTTGCAGCACCCATTAACCTTTTGCAGTGCTGAGATAGGAGCCATAAATAACGGCGCCGCTTTGCGAAAGTAAGAAATAAAGCAGACGTAAGGTAATACGGCGGTGATGGATTTGCACCCCTCGGAATTCGCAGGGTTTTATAGCGCAGAGTTAGTCGTTACTCGTGCTGAGACACT
Organism: Crypturellus tataupa; assembly: GCA_034781795.1. NCBI lineage: Eukaryota > Metazoa > Chordata > Aves > Tinamiformes > Tinamidae > Crypturellus > Crypturellus tataupa. The sequence goes on along the minus strand of JAWLRI010000564.1, from coordinate 206,442 downwards.
TTGACACACGGGCTCCGTGTCCGCACATATGTTAGGGATTTAAATGGAGGCGATCGCTTTAGTAACGCTTCAACCCGGCTCTCCCCACTGATCCTGGCGGATTCCTGCTGGCACTGGCCGTGCCGAGGTGACATGCATGTCCATACGTCTGTGCATCCATATGTCCACGTGTCAGTACTTCCATGCATCCACATGTGCTCTCCCTGCTGCATCCCGTTTGATGCAATCCAAAGAGCTTCCAAGGGCTTGTGATGGCCAAATACAGGCCTTGCATTCCAGGCCTGTTTCCTTCGGAAAACAAACTTGGTGGGTCAAAAAGGTGACGCTTTGGTCCAAAGCTGTTGGAACATGTCCAGTGCCATCAAAGCGGGAAGAGTCACGGGAATAAAGCAGCGCTGGAGCCGCAGCGGGACCTGCCGCCCGCCCTCGCTAACGAAGGAAAAGGCTGCAGGAAGGAGCGGGATATCGAGGCTCTGTGCATGAAAAGACCCCTCGCTTTTCTGAGAATGAAAGGAAAATATAGATCAAAATCTAGAGCGGCAGCAGCTCCGCAGCGTTGCGGTGCGGATCGGCTGCTGGGGCTTCCAGGTAATGTGTCAACCTCAAAATTCGGGAACAGGGAACAGCGAGCAGACACGGCCGCCCATCTGGGATACACTCTGGCATTACGGAGCGATCCGGTCCGAAACGGGCCATTTCTTTCCCAGGAAGGCAGCACTAGGGGCTAGGAGGGAGCCAGGCTCTCCGGAGCATTCCCGCTGTGTTGGCTGCGGAGGAGATGGGAATGCGGCACGAGCGGATCCGGACAGCCGAACCACGGGAAAGCAGGAGCTCCCGGCTCATCCCGGCAGGGCCCCACACCCGTCTATTTTACAGAAGAAAAATATAATAAAATTTTCATCAGAGCTCGTGCACCGCGAGGCGAGCTGTAAATAAGGGCTCTGCTGCACCTTCATCTGCGTCTCTGCTCCAGCCTTTCATGGCCTGACTTTTCCTAGGATTTCCAGGCTCCCAATTCACTCCTCTTTGAAGCAGGAGACCTGCTCGATCTCTAATTTATATTCTTTAATCAGGGCACCAAAATGTGAGGGAGCCCAAGGGAAACGGGTCCCTTTTTAAAACAAAGTTATGGCTTTAATAAACACGGGAAGAAGGCGGTAATGGACCCAGGAGCCTCCCCTGGTTAAATATTTAGGAATCAGGGGCTGCTCTTAATGAAAGCGAGGATTGGTCCTGAAGAGGATGTTGTTTCCTAAGGAAAAGCTCGTTCTGGCACAAATTTCGGCCGGCATGTTGCATAAAACCCCATTGCGGAGACACAAAGGGTCTGACCTGGGAAAGGGCTCCCAAGGGGACAAGTCGCGAGCGGATGTGGATGCAGCTCCGGGATGTCCTCAAGGAATGCATGGATCCGCTCCCGTGCCGGATGCAACGGAGCATCCGCACTGAGATGCAGCAAACGAGCGACCTGCAGCTCTGCGTTGCCACTGCAAACTCCACACGTGCCTTGTGCTTCGTGCTGGGGTTCTGCTTTTGTGCCTTTGCACCACGTATATATTACTCCTGCTTTAAGCAGTTTAATGAATCCAAGCCTTTAGGGAGAATTAACAGCATATTAACACTGCATCTGAAAAATTAAAGGCATAGTCGAGCAAATTTCTTTTTATTGACTTTCAGTGAGCTATTTAATCCAAACATCTCGTTAACTGCAATATAACTGCGCTATATAATGGGTTTTGCAATAAGAACAATTAGCTTTGCAATTAGCGTAAGAGTGAGCGCTCTGCAACAGCCTGCGACTGGCAACCGGTCTATTGAAAATGTGTCCTGTAGAGAAAAAATAATCACGTTTCAGAAGGGCAGATTGAAACCGTTTGACTTACGGCACCGATAATATTTCTCGTATTGATCCCGTGTCCCTGATGATGGAAGGAGGAGGCAGGTTTGGGTCTCGGATCGAGCGTGTTTCTCATGTCGTTGGTGCCGATCAGGGCAGCCGAGTCGGGCAACGGGCAGAGATCCCTTGTTTGGGCAGCAAAATGCATCAATTCTTCCAATATTTAGGTCTAGAAATTAAAAATGTCAGTGAGTTCATGGTCCCCTAGTGCTTATGGAGCAGAAGGCAGCAAGGTTGGACACCTCGTCCAGGTTGGTGCCACACGGAGCTCCGGGCCGGGAGCGCATGGAAACACTTGGGATGGAGCAAGGACTTTTCCCATCGCGGAAGTGCCTCGTCCAGCCGGGGGGATCTCTGGGCACTCCCAGCCACCAGCAGCTGCAGTAAAGGCCCATTAATTATAGCATTTAATTAATAACGAATATTCATCCGTCGTCAACGCGGCCGCTGCATTTAGCTCCGCGCGCGCCGTGACGCAGCCTCCCCGCGCGCGCCCCTAATGAACAGCCACTTCGGATTTTAGAAAGTGGAGGATATCGTTCTGAGTTAATTACCTTGAAATTAGCTTAATCACAGCTCATTTAAACTTATCTAAACAACCGCGCGAGGAACTCTAGGAAAACTTGGGCGCAGGCTCCCTCGACATTGGCCACGTCGCACCACACGCCGCAGGCTGGTCCTGCATTGCTCAGGGATATGGGGATTTTGCTGCATGTGGTGCTGGCCCGGTGCATGTCCAGGTGCCAAAGCAGCTTGACAAGGAGCAGAGGGTCCCTTAGGACCCCACGTGTCTCCTCTTGCTGCGTTGGTGCCCATGCGGGAGTGAGGATGCAGCAAGGATGCAGCAAGGATGCTGCACCAGGAAAGGCAACTTTGGTGCCGCTCTTTGCAGGCACCTTCGGCTGTGCGGGAGGACAGTGATTTTTGATGTTTTAATAAGAACATCAAGAGCATCTTGCCAAAGCGATTAATCATTTCATCTAGAGATGAAAGAGAGCTTGCACCGGGGATGCAAAGCAGGGCTGGTGATGAGGGTCCTTGCAGGGCGCTAACCGGGAGCAACGTGAGCGGTCGCCGCTGCAGCCGCCTTCATCTCGGCACCGGGCTCCGCTCCTCGAGTCCTCCCAGGCCTCTCCTGAGGAATCTCCATCCATCGCCCTGTTCCACGCAGCCCACAAACGAGGAGCGCGTTCCTGCCTCCCGTGTCGGATTGATTTGGATATTAATTGCGTGTGACCCCTCGCCTTCAGCTCAGGCAGAACCCACCCTGCAATTAGTTTACATAACTGCTCTGCCTCTTGCCGTGGCTGTCAAGAATAATAAATTAGCTCTGGATTTGATCCTGAGCAGGGAAACTTCATACAGGAACAAGTTTATTATTTCATGTGCTGTGCAGAGTTCCTGAACTTCGTGTTAAGAGCTAATCAATGGAGCGGCGGGGCTGCTGGAGGCAGGAGCGGCATCATGCAATATTCACACCGGTGTTGGGAGGTGAAAGCAGAGAGCGGCCGGTGAAATGTGATGAGGAGACGGGTGCCAAGAGCGCTGGTAGCGGGATGGGACCACTCAGACCCACGCAGGACTCCGGGATGCAGGAGGTGCTGCCCAGAGCCTCCTCATCCCACAGAATCCCAGAAGGGCTGAGGCTGGAAGGGACCTCCAGGGATCCCCCAGTGCAGCCCCTGCTCCAGCAGGGACACCCAGAGCAGGGGCACAGGCTCCATCCAG
>JAWLRI010000564.1:180133-193107 GCA_034781795.1 Crypturellus tataupa | reverse complement strand
GCGAGGCCTTGTGTGGGCCGGGGTGAGGAGGGGGGTCCCGGCTGGGGGGCGGGGGGATGAATGAGGCTCTTTCACGGGCGCCCGCGGGGACATCTGGAAGCCATCGGGGCCGCTGCGCAAACAGAGCGGCACAAAAGGGGGATTGAGGCCCCCCCCCCCGCACCCCCCTCCGGCTGGGGAGGAGGCGGAGGAGAAGGAGGAGGAGGAAGGCCAGACCCCCCCTTCCCTCCCCTCCCGCCTTCCCTCCTCCTCCCGCTGGCGCCGGCGCGGGAACGGGGCCCCTCAAGGACCGCGGGGACCGGGGGGACCACGGGGACCACCCCCCCCCCAACCCCAAACTCCCTCTTTTTGGCTGAATTTGCTCCGGCCGGAGGCGGGGGGCAGGTCTGGGGCAGCGGGAGGGGGTGAAAGGGGGTGACGGAGCACAGCCCCCCCCCCCACGTCCCGCCCCCACGGTGTCACGTCCCCCCCGCGATGTCCCCAGCGCCCGGCACTGTCCGGGCTGGACCCCAGGGTGCCACAGGTGGCCCTCGCCGGCCCCAACTGCACCCCGGTGTCCCCAGCCGCCCCCCGCACTCCTCGCGCTGTCCCCTCTGTCCTCCAGGACGTCGCACCCTGTCCCGTGTCCCCTATCCCCTTGCGCTGTCCCCACTGTCCCCCACTATCCTCTCGCCAACATCACCAGCTTGGGCTGTCCTCCAGTGTCCCAGATTGTCCCTAACTGTCCCCCACTCTCCCTGTCATCCTGGAGTTGTCCCTGTGCTGTCCCACATGTCCCAGGGGTGCCCCCCCCTTCTGCCCTTACGCTGTCCCCCACTACCCTCATACAGTGTCCCCCACTGTCCCACGTTGCCCCCCTCCGTCCCGAACTGTCCCCCACTATCCTTACACTGTCCCTGTGCTGTCCCAATGCTGTCCCTATGCTGTCCCCCATCTTCCACTCACTGTCCCCAACTATCCCATCCTGTCCCCCCTCTGTCCCTGCGCTGTCCCCCACTGCCCTCATGCTGTCCCCTCCCGACGTCCCCCACTCCTCTCCGCCGTCCCCAGCGCCCCTCGGGGGATCCCGGTTGGGGGATGGGCGGGAAGGTCCCGCTTGCGGGATGGGGGGAAGGTCCCGGTTGCGGGATCGGGGGGAAGGTCCCGGTTGCGGCGGGGCGGGAAGGTCCCGCTCACTCACGGAGGTCCCGCTGCTGCGCGACGACGGCGGCGGCGGCGACAACCTGCGGCCCATCGTCATCGACGGCAGCAACGTGGCCATGAGGTGGGTGGGCGGAGGACGCCGCGGGAAGCGGAGCGGCGCAGCGACGTCCCCGCGGCTTCGCGCGAGTTTCCGACGCGGGAAGTTGCCCCGTAAATAATCGCGGGGTTGGCTGGGGAAGGCTCCGCGCGGCGGGGCCGGCTGCCGTGCGGGAGAGCGGCCCGCGGCGCTTCCCTTTTCGGCGCGGGGAAGGGCCCCGTGTGTCAGCGGGGCTTTCCGGGCCCGCTTGTTCCGTTATGGCAACGAACGGGACCCACTCTGAGCCACGGTCCCCCATAAAAACCCTGTGAAGCCCCAGCTTGGAGCAGCGAGTTCTAATATTCCCTCTTGCACTCTCTAGGCCCCATGTCTATAGTTTTGGGATCCTTGCTGGCCCCTCTTCCAGCTCCTGGCTGTTGTGTTACTGTGCATTTTGTCAGGCAGAAGAAAGTGCTTAACAGGGACTTACTTACAGGTGTGGTTTTCTATTTGTCATGGCCCGTGGCGAGATAGGATGGGGAGAAGACGGGGACAGCCCTATCAAGGCTCTTAGACTGCTGGTTTGTCCAACAAGTGTGAAATTCCGGGGTTGCCAACAGAGCGGAGTCGGAAAAAGCTTCAATTTGGAAGTGGGCAGGAAAGGCCAGTTCCTCCTTGCAGCGGCTGTCTGGCCGTTCTGCAAATAGCCCATTACAAAACGCGGGCTGCTAAGTAAACTTCGCTGCAGGAATCGTGCCTGAGATAAGGAGCGCCGTCAGGCTCGGGCAGCCACTTAGCCATGAAAATTACTTCATACGGCGCAGGCGAGGTCCCGGCAAACGTGGCTCTGGGCAGGCGAGGCGGCGCGAGCGGTGCAGATAGGGCAGATTTTGACATTAGAGAAGCAGTCTGGCTTTTTTTAAGCGATTTGCCAGAAGGGGAATTCCGTTCTGAAACTTCCTGTATTGATGGTGTGATGTTCCCTGCTGATTCATTTGCAGTGTGTACAGCGGCCTCCCCGAGCAGCTCTTGACAAACATATGCAAATCATAGTGGAAATTAGCTTCTACTTCCTTCTAAGGGAATTTTTTCTTGGCTGCTGCCAAATCAGATCAGCCCAATTAGCTGCCTTCTGTACATTGTGGGTTAGTAGCAGGGACTGAAAAAAAAAAGAAAAGAAAAAATCTCTACTTATTTCTCACTTGATCTTTAAAAGACTGGTAACTACTTGCCTGCCTCTGTGGAGCAAAAGTGAAATCTGAAGTTGGAAAAAGTCTTTTTTGAGCGTCTTCTGATTGCTCATGCCAGCTTTTCTGTAGTCTGGGTTCTTAGTGAAGGTCTCTCAAGTGTCCCTATAGGTGTTTTATTGTGAGATATGGAGTTTTTGTAGATATTTTGGTAAATCTCTGGTTTTTAGCAGTTTCAGAGAAGGGTGAGGATAGGAGGAAGGGAAGTTTCTATGTTCTGGTAGAGCTGCACTAGCACTAACAGCATTTGGAAATGCCTCTGCTGGGGGGCAGCCTGTTTTGGTCATCACTTTATGCCAGCTTTAGCCTTGCTGCCTTTTGGAGGTAGAACATGGATTGTAGGTTGAGTTTTGGCTTTCAAACCCTTCAGCAAACAAAAGCTGCTGAATTTGGTTACTTTAGAGGTGGGTGGGGGAAAATGCAGAACTTAGTTCACCTAGGAAGTGGCTTTTGCATATGCAAAACAAAGCTGGGTTATATGTAAGAATTCTTGTGAATTGCTTTCATATAACTCACGTGATGCAATCTGGCATAATAACTCTTAGATCCCTAATTTCTTTGTCTTAACGGCACAGAAATGACAGCAAGCATTCCTAGGTCTTGAAAATACTTTTAATCCATTATTAATCCACAATATAGTACTTTTTCATCTAAATGTGTAGTGCTGTAGCTGCCCTTTTTGCTTTCCTTCCCTTTAGTATCTACAGCTTTTAGCACCTTTCATGATTTTGCAAGAGGTTTGACCTTTCAGTGAGGGAAGGGGGAGAGAGAGTAAATTTAAGTCTGTCAGCAAAAATAATGTTCTGCAAACTATTGCACTCGAAACACTCTTGCAACATGGGTGAGAGCAGGGCTCAGTAGTAGAAGGATGTGGTGGGAGGTGGGATCCTTTGGGCTGTTTTCCCTTTACAACACTGTGTGAGGATGCCTCTCCTTGCACTTATGTGCTTGGGCTTTGCTGTTGTGCTTGCCTTGTCCCAGCTGTGTTGTTCAGGGGTAAGTGTAAGCTGCTGTCTCAAGCCTCCACATAGGGAGACAAGTTTCTTGATGACAGAACATCTTCCCTGCCCTAAACTAATCTACTGTGCTCTATAATGCTTCCCTCTTGCTACTTTTTGCCCAGTTATCTATGTTCTCCTTTCCCTCCCTTGCTCTGTCCGCTTTTGCACTTCAAATATCCTGTTCCTTTCTCTGGGGAGGCCCTTGGTGTGCACTCAGGTGGTACCTAACTGGAGATACGTGTGCTCCATTTGTTCCTTACGCTACCCTGGGCTGGCAACCCTAGCCCTGCATTTCCCTGAGGATTTGCACAGCCTTCCTAACTGATCCCACTCTGTCCCAAAGTTGTGATTCCTGCTTGCAAGATGTCCCTTTTGCTGCTGGAACTCTACGGTCCCAACTAAGCACTTGTGTCCCGTTTAGGCGGCCAGATATTTTCTATGCAAGAAACTTCATTTTTGAAGTTTAGTAACTTCTTTACAAGCATTCATTGCGCTACCCTAACCTGCATTGTTGCAGCTCGTGTTTCATAGTATTTCTTGTTCTGTTGGCTCCCCAAATGCTTACACAGGTGTCCCTTAAGATTAGCAGTGTTGCATTCAGTGCAAAAGGGCCTTGCATCTGTTTGGCAAACTAAATGGGATTTTGAGCTTCATTTGAGTGGGCAAGGGAAGAGGAAGATTTGGGGAGGGAATTGTACCCAGGTGGGGAAATATTACTGAAATTCTTCTGAATTATAAGGCTGCTTCTGATCTTACCTTTACCCTTCACCCTGAAATGTAGGCCCTTAGCTCACTCATATTGAAAGTTCTGTGTTAGCAAGTAGCTTCTGACACTGTTGACAACCTTTTCTTTCCCATGGCCCTAACTGCCAAGTATCATCAAGTTATTAAGCACTAATTGCTGTTTCATGAAAATGGGGCAGTTGTAACTAATGTTCTGGACCCTGATATCCTCAGTACAGCTGTCTTTGGAGTGAAGGTGCATAAAATGTCCTGCTTTCACTAAATTGACAAATAACTTAAAACTGCCTAAAGAAGATGCAGTTCACACTGAGGGAGGAGAGCTATGGTGCTAGCTAGCAAAATAGGACGAAGGATTCGTCCTATTCGTTCAAGGATTCTGCTATGCTTGAGGCAAAACATAATAAAGAGCTGAGGAAAAAAAGATTGAAAGTTGTCAGCTCCCTCCTGCTGAGGATTTGGGTATTTTTTGGTATATTGGGTTGCTGAAAGCAGCAGTAACTCTCTGAAGGTCTTGATGCTATTTGCCCAGGTTTAAAAATACTCCTTCTGCTACTCTGATATTTCACCAAAGGTTGTCTAAATTGCTGAATCCGTTTGCTTAGAGAACTGTCTTGACTAGGAATGTTACTTAAAAACTGAAACCCTCACAATTGTCTTCTCCAATGCAGCCATGGAAATAAAGAAGTGTTCTCCTGCCGAGGTATCCTTCTGGCTGTACAGTGGTTTTGGGACAGAGGACACAAGGATATTACAGTCTTTGTACCGTCTTGGAGGAAAGAACAGCCACGACCAGATGTTCTTATAACAGGTGTGGAAATATGAAAACCAAAAGTAGCTTTTCAGACTTACTGCTTTGTCACTTAATGAGCTTGCAAAGTTCTGGCTAGTTAGTAATTAACTCCTGGAAGAGCTGAGTGGTAGGAGATCCACTGAACTCTGCTGACCAGTGAGATTTAAACTCATTAACTTCTCCCCTACATGAGTTCTTGTCTGGATTGCTTGGAATAATTCAGAGAACAAACACTGTAATATTCCTTTTTGCTTCCTAGTTTGTGCTCTTTCATCATTTGAATTTATTTTGCTTTCAATGATTCATCTTCATGCTATGTATTTAATATATTTGATACTACAGATTGCATAGAACTCCAGTGTGCTGCAAGTTAAAGCTTGATGGAGGTTTAGAATTATTCATATTGAGGGGAATTTGCTCTGTACTTGCAAACAGCTGAGTTTTCTAAGTAAATCCACCCAGAAGAAATTGCTGCATGCTGCAAAGCACCAGAAGAGATGCTAGCTTGCCAATCTTAAATGCAAATCAACACTGCTCATGCAATTATGTGAATAAAAACCTTTGCTGGATTGCAGCAGCTTCTGTGGTTACTGAATGGTTCTAGGTGCTATACACGAACCAGAGCAAGGAATTTTCCTCTGACAAGCCTAGCAGATGGCATAAGAGCGGGAGTAGAGGCTGAATTGCAGAAAGATAAAATGACTTCATTTCTTGGCTTTTTTTAATATCACATTATCATCAGGGCGGGGGGCGTTTGGGTAATGTGCGTTGGTATAAGTGTGTTCACAGCTGTGTTTGTTCTAGACCAGTACATTCTCCGTGACCTTGAAAAGAAGAAAATTCTGGTCTTCACTCCTTCCAGGCGAGTTGGAGGCAAGCGGGTTGTCTGTTACGACGATCGGTTCATTGTGAAACTGGCCCATGAGTCTGATGGCATTGTGGTTTCCAACGACACTTACCGGGACCTGCAGAATGAGCGTCCTGAGTGGAAGAAATTCATTGAGGAGCGTCTGTTGATGTATTCCTTTGTAAATGACAAGTATGTTCCCGTTCTTTCTTTGCTTGAAAGTGCCAAGTGAGTGGGCTGTCTTGTGATAATGAAGCAATAGTGTGTGACACATGAAAAGAGCAAAAGGCTGGTGCAGAGTGGGGAGAAAACAGAAAAATAGCAGTCAGGAGTCCCCTTTTGTAGAAGGAAGAGTGATTGGAAGAGCTGCCCAGCTATGAGGTATAAACTGGAGTCATCTTAATTGCTCTTTGTGGTTTGGAGCTGGGAGCTCTGCCTTCCTGGAGTTCCCAGAAAGGCTCCAGGGCTCGGTTTCCTCCCAGGGCAATCGTTCACAGGCTGCCCAGCAGCAAGTTCTACCTGCATGCAAAAAGCACAGACCTTCCTCAGTGCCTCGGGAGAAGCACTTTGTGCTAGTCCTTACCAGGGAGCTGGAGTTCTTCAGTGAGTAGGAAGGCTTTTTAAGGATCTGGGTAGCTTTTAACTTTTCATTGAAGTGGGAGACTTAGGGAAGAAAAGGAACTGTGGTGCTAGGAAGCAAAATGCTCCTGACTGAGACGTTTTTCTTTTTAGGTTTATGCCTCCAGATGATCCTTTAGGGCGACACGGCCCCAGCCTGGATAACTTTCTGAGAAAGAAACCTGTGATGCCAGAACACAAGAAGCAGCAGTGCCCTTATGGTAAGACTTACCTTCTAAACATGGAGAGTGCAGTGCCTGTACAAAGAATAATTCATGCCTTTTAGTGAATTTTAGCTGGTCATTCCATGCTCTGTCTCTTCCTTGCAGGGAAGAAATGCACTTATGGAATTAAGTGTAAATTCTACCACCCTGAAAGGATCAATCAACCCCAGCGCTCGTTAGCAGATGAACTCCGAGCCAATGCAAGGTTGTCTCCCACCAGAAGTAGCAGCACTGCCAAGGAAGAGAAGAAGAGCAAGAAAGCCTCCCAGGCAGAGCTCTCAACAGACTGTGATAAAAGCTCCTTGCAGAAGGTCTCTGCGGAGAGGAAAAGCTTGACTCATAAAGCAAAACCCAGCGATGTGCCCCTTCAGGTCGCAGGCTCTGTGTCAGGAGGTGTCCCCCCTAATAACGGGAGCCACAGACCTTCCGACAGGTACCAGCCTCCTAACATGGACTCTCTCTCGTATGTCTCTCAGGAGGGTCTCGACTCGGGCATCGGATCTCTGGAGAGCCAAATGTCTGGCCTGTGGCCTTACAGATGTGCCAGTCACTGTGATCACTCGCACGCGGAGCAGGTGCCGGTGTGCTCCTGCGCCAGGCAGACGCCTGGCTATCCGCCTTCCCCCGGCGTGGAGCACAACAGCCTGCTCTCCTACAAGCAGCACGGCTCCCATAAATCCCCTTCCTCCAGCGCCGGCTTCTTGCAATACAGCCCCGAGGTGTCTCGCTCGGGGCCGCCTCATTCTTTCTCGGGCTACGGGGTGCCCCTTCACGCTGGGCAATACAGTCTGCCCGGGGAGTATAACGCCCCTGCAGCTCATTCTCAGAAGTACTGGTCCGAGCCGTACCAGCTGCCTCCTCCTCAAGCCAGATCCGGCAGCGTGCGAGATCCCCGCTCCGTGCAGAGAACCCCAGGGCCCGCGTACGGCGGGGACTCCTGCCAGTGGGCCCTCTCCGACCAGTTTGCGGAGGAGAGGGCCAACGTGCACGTCAAGCTGTGTGGCATATTCCATCCCCACTTAGTCGACGCTGTGATGAGCCGTTTCCCTCAGCTTCTGGATCCCCAGAGGTTAGCTGCAGAAATACTCACGTACAAGTCTCAAAACCCAGGCATATGAGCGGGTGCTGAGGGGGAACCGGGCCTGCCGAAAGCTCTGAGGGGCTGCGTTTCTCTCATAGAGAGTTCTGCACCTGCCGTAGAGACTTTGGAGAGCTGCTCCTTTCTCCCTGGAAGCACTGGGCTCAGGCTAGAGGCTGGATGCCACACGTCATCTGCTCACGGAGTTCTGGTATAGTCATGTCCCTCTTAAAGATGCAAGGACAGCGTGTGGTCCCCGTGCCCCAGGGCACGTCGGAGACTCCGGGAGCTGAGCAGGAGAAGGAGCTGCAGTTTCAGAGCAGGACTTTGTGCAGGGGATAAGTGGCAAGTCAGGCACATCTCAAGCTCATGTGGTTCCAAACTGCACGTGGCCCTTCCACCTGCTGTTAGTTTGGCTTTGAGGTAGCTCATGGGCACGCGGAGGAAGGGCTTCCCCGGGCTCGTGAAGGGCAGGGGGTTACTCCTCTGCAGTGGTGTGAGGCTTATTTGTGAAGGCATCATCAAGGCTGTGCTTAGCGAAGCCTCTGTGCTAAATTCTACCATGCAGATCTGTGGAAAATGGTTTCTGAGTCTAGTCTGAAGGTAGGTTAGCAGATTGATTTGTTTCTACCATGCGTGTAGTGAAGTTTTCCTTGCCTAACCTCCCACTTGAGCCCACCTTCCTGCAAGGAGGTAACTTAGTTCATGCCACGTGTTCAGTCAAGCTCCACAGCTCCCAGGAGCAGGAGGAGCTGCGCGCGGAGCCCATCCTTTCCCAGGATGAGACACTGCCGCTGCAGCAAAGCTGCACGCGAGCCGGGCTCCACGTTAGCCGCAAAGGGCGGTTGTCCGAGCCCATGGATGACCAAAACATTGACCTTGCCTTATCACTCGCCTTAGGTTCTCTGTGCAACATTAACAAAGAGAATTTTTAATATTGTGCCTTTTGTCCTCAGACAGCAATAGTTTTGAGCATTCAGTAAAACAGCTGTAGTCGTGTCTAGACTGCTGCCAATACTCTTCCTGAGGGTTTCTTAGTATTTTTCTCTAAAAAGCTGATGCTTCATCTTCCTTCTCACTAATATTTATCCCCTCCTTAAGCTTTGTCAAGCTACAACAGCATCTAAAAATGTGTAATGAGGCCTATTTGGTAAGACTGTTCCCCTTTCATACCCTGTTCCTCTAAGGTGTTTTTTTTTACTGTAGATGCTGTAACAGACTTTAAATATGCAAAAATGATTACGGTAGTAATTGGTTCTGGTCCTGGAATTTCGTGGTGCTCAGAATACCAAGATTCTCGCACTTGCAGGCCAGAAGCAGTTGATTTGTTGATACACATTGTATCTGTGTGGGTTTTTTGCTTGTTTTTTTTTTTAAAGTAAGTACATCTTGTGGTTAAACCAAGGTTGTTGAGTGGCGATTTATGAAGGGGAGAGCAGAGAAACCAGCTGCTGCTGGGGCTGCTCTTCAGGAGCCATTTTGTCTATTATGAATTTTCCCTCTGTCCAAGGAGTGACCTACCCAAACTGGCACCATGTGCCGTAGAAACCACAGGGACGCAGGACCCTGTATACCTGGTGAATTATGATACATTACAAAAGTGTAATGTTTCATGTTAGTAAGCAAAATGCTTCTTAATTTTAAGTAACCTGATACTTTGCATATTTGTAAATTACAGGAGAAAAAAAAAAAAAGATTTTTAATGTTATTGTCCAGGAACTTGCTGCTTGATGCTGTTTTTAATTAGTAGTGTTTTTGACTTGGCCATTGTGTTACTTGGCTTGGTCTTTTGTTTTTCTGGCACGATGCTGATATATGCTTGTTCTCTTGCAGTCAAAAGATTAACATTTTGTACTCAAAAGCTGACATTTTACTGAACTTTCTGTATCCTTATGGAGTATATAGCTTCTGTACTGGATGGAGACAGCCATGTGAAGCCATGGCAAAGAAAACTTGTATTATACAAATAAAAACTGCTTGCTTGAATTACTCAGTCTCTGGGTTTTTGGAAGTCCACTTGGTGTTTTCCTGGAGCGCCTTCCAGGAAAGTGGGAGAGATTATCCCGCCTGTCTGGGGTTTCTGTGACAGGGATGAAGGAATTTCAACCCTGCAGTTGCGCAGTGAGATATAATTGATTATTTTTGAATGTGGGGCAATTGCTTTGGTTTTATGGCCAGTTTCCACTGTATAGTCTGGAAATAATTGCATACTTTCTCCAGTTAACCCTTATAGAGACATTAATTTTATACAGCTCTAACTTAAGCAGAGGTGACATAGCCATTGCCTGGAGAGGCAGCAAAATCTATTTTGTGTTAGTGCTTTCTATGCCAGATGTTGAGCATTTTGGTGTATTAACTGTAACATAACAAGGCTCTACAGCAGGACCTTGACAGGAGCAGGGAAGGAAATGCCATAGGAATATTAATGTTTGCATTTTTGTGGGAAAAATCTTCCCCTCCCACCTGCTCTAATACGGTACAGTGTGTTCTTATCTGACTTGGCAAATACCTTTATGGTCTTTATTCAAATTTGTGTCCTTAGCTGGATACAGGGCAATGGCTATTCCTAGTTAATCAAAACCAAGGGGGAACGGGCGCTCCTGGAGTTAATCTAGTTGGCAGATTTCAAAAAAACAAACCCAAAGTGTCCTGAAACTCCCATTCTGAGAGATCACTTGTTGGCTGTGGGAAAGAAGCCCTCCGGAGGCGCCTTGGGAATGGGAGCGAGTTGGCAGGGCTGTGTGTGCAGGGAAGGTGCAGCCTTGGGATCACGGATGGGATCAGACCTTCTAACCCGGCAGGGGCTTCTCCGCTTCTTGCAGCGGGTGCTAAATAGTTGGGTGCAAAACAGGAGGGTTGGTTGGATGTGACTTAGGGTTGCGCTTTCTGGTGCCAAACTGCTGCCTCTCTGAAGCAGCCCTGAGCTTTGCTGGGTCATTTCTAACTTGAAATGAAAGCTACACGGTCAAAAAACTTCCCAGGGTTTCTAGGCTGGGCCTTGCAGTAAAGTGACGTCTTTACGGATAAGGTTTGTTTTCCAGGGGTGTGTGCGGGAATTCCCTTTTATTTCGCTCCGACGTGGACGGATGCACTGAAGTAACCCGTGCGGAGGCCATCGAGTCGCTGCCACCAGGAAGGGCAGAGCTGGGGCCAGCTTGGCCGTGGGGCCGGCGATGTTCCTGCCTCGCGGGATGTCACTGTGGTCCCTGGTGCTTGGCTCCATATGGGGCTGGGGCTGAGTGTGCAGGTGCTGCTCATGTCCCTCATGTCCCTGGGGCCCTCTGAGCACGAGGGTGGGCTGCTCCTGTGGAGGCCCCCGGGCAAAGGGAGGATCCGTCACCATCTCCACATGTTAGTGTCGCGTTTCTCATGCACCTGGAACAGGTCTCCCAAGGAACCATCGATCGGGGCTGGATGCTGCACACCAGCGCCCACCCCAGCGCTCCCGTGCCGCTCCGTGCGGGAACGTCTGCAAAGAGGCCGCGCTGAGGCCGCGGCGGCTCCTCGCTGCCGAGAGCGCCATCCCCCTCGCCGCAGCTTGCACAAAGGTTTGGAGTGAACGCGGCGTCTGCTCGAGCAACAGCCCGGCAGCGGCTGCGGGACGGGTTTGCCCCGGGGCAGGTTGCTGTGCCCAGGACCCTGAGCATCCCAGACCGGGGCCGCGAGCGCCGCGTGGAGCAGGGACAGGGCCTCAGCCACGGGACGGGCACCGCGACGCTGCTGGTGGGAGAAGAGGCCGCTCCGAGCGGGAGCTGCTCCGATCCACGCGGAAGCGGCTGCCCAGCATCACGGCACCAGAGGCCTCGGGGGCCCCTCGGCCGCTTCTGTGTCCCCGCGTGCTCCCGTTTTTGGCGTTTCTCTGCACAGGGTTGTCCCACCTTGCCCAGGTCAGCGCGGGATGAATCAGGCTGCTCCTCTTTGCGCTGCGCCCGGTCACACTGGGAAGACCCGTCCTTGCTCGCGCACATCCTGTCCCCATCCCGTGCGCTCGGGAGGGCCCGAATGGAGCCTTGTGGCCCCAGGGCTGCAGCGGGTGGGAAAACAGCCCCGGAGCAGCCTTAGGGAGGCTGCAGAGCTGCAGGATGGGGACGAACTCCCGAGCTCACCAGCTCCTACGGGCTCCGGCCGGGGACCTTTGTGCCTGCACCAGAGCAAAGCTCCCGCCGGAGCAAGGAGCGCTGGGGCCGGCAGCACCCAAGGGTGCTGGCCCTAGGAAAGAGCCGGGGCCACAAACGGGGGGAATGCGGGGAGGAAAAGCGCTCGCCCACCCCTGCCCAGGAGGGCCGGTTTGCAGAGGCTTTGCAGGAGGCAGGACTGGGCGCGAGGCAGGAAGCGCTGCAGCCGCGCGCTGCTCCGAGCAGCCCCAGCGTCTCCGCAAACGCCCCGGGCGCTTCCGTGGCGGAACCGGCTCTGCGCGCGGCACCGCAACCAGCAGCCCTGCGGCCACGGCAGGACCCGGCCTTGACACCCGCTCCGGTCCTGGCAGGGGGGACATTGGCCATTAGCTCCCAGGTGCCACCTCCTGCGCGCGGGTGACGCAGGGTGACACCCGGCAGGGAAGTTCCCCATATCCGGGCAGGTCTCCGTGGCCACAGCCGCTCCAACCCTCTCCGGGAGCATTCCCGGAGCTGCGGCGCGTCTGGAGCTGCTGGCACGGGGCCTCCCCGGGCCGAGCGGGAAGTCAGCGGGGAGCCCGTGTGTTGCAACCCGCCCGTCGCTGCAGCTGCTGCAGCTTGTGCAAGACGACGCGGGCCCCGGCGCTGACCTGGCTCCTGTTCCTGCAGCTCCCAGAAGCTGCAGGGGATGAGGAAGATGCTCCTGGCTCCGGCGGAGGGGCCCGGCGCTGTGTTGGCCTTGGCGGGAGGGCGGCCCGAACGGGGGCTGCAGCGGCCACCTGGTCCCAGCGGCACCGGGTCCACGTTTGGGCCCCACCGCAGGGCTCAGTCCTCGAGAGGGGCGAAGGGCGGACGGGAACGCCGGGGACGGGGCCCTGCGGCCGCCTGCGCCGCTGTCCCTGCGGGAAAAACACCAGGTAAGGCACCAGCCACGGGAAGCCCCATCCCGGCTGCCGCCTTTCCAATTCCCAGCGCCGAGAGCGACCAGGGGGGCCGTGCGTGTCCCCTCCTGCTGCCCCTGGTGGGGACACAGCCCCCCGTGGGTACCTGCTGCGTCCGCTCCGTGGCCGGGCTCCGGGCGGTCGGCATCG
>JAWLRI010000564.1:153181-166768 GCA_034781795.1 Crypturellus tataupa | reverse complement strand
CCCCGCGGGGACACTGAGCCCCGTGGGGACACTGACCCCCTGCCGGGACACTGACCCCTGTGGTGACACTGAGCCCCTTGGGGACACTGAGCCGCGCGGGGACACTGACCCCCTGCCGTAACACTGACCCCCAGGGTGACACTGAGCCCCCCATGGTGACACTGAGCCCCGTGGGGACACTAACCCCTGTGGGGACACTGAGCCCCCATGGTGACTGAGCTCCCGTGGTGACACTGACCCCCCCGCCGTGACACTCACCCCCGCGGTGACACTGACACCCCCGCGGGGACACTGAGCCCTGTGGTGACGGGGTCGGGGGGGACGTCCCCTCATCCCGCATCCCTATCCTGCGCCAGCAGCCCCCAGTGTCCCCTGCACAGGTGCCCATGGTGACCCTGTCCCTCTACCCCATGGCCTCTACACACAATGCTCCAGTACAGAGCTCACAGAGATGTCCCCTTGATGTCTCCTGCATCCCCATCTGGCACCGGGAGGCCCCGTGTCCAGCCCTGCAGTGGCCCTAGCCCTGCCCCATGGTCTCTACACACGATGCTTCAGTACAGGGCTCACAGGGACATCCCCTTGATGCCCCCCGCATCCCTACCCTGCACCAGCAGCCCCCAGTGTCCCCTGCACGGGTGCCCATGGTGACCCTGTTCCCCTGTCCCACGGTCTCTACACACGATGCTTCAGTACAGGACTCAGGGGGACGTCCCCTTAATGCCCCCCGCATCCTTCTCTTGCACCAATATCCCCCCGTGCCCCCCGCACTGCCCCTAGCTCCCTGCGGAGCCCCCCCGACCTCCGCTCGCGCTGCGCCCGACACAATAACCCCGTCCCCCCTGCCCTGAGCGGCGCGCTTGTCCCTGCCCTCGCAAGACGAACTGATCCGCGAAACCACCATCAACTGCGCCGAGCGGGGGCTGCTGCTGCTGCGCGTGCGGGACGAGATCCAGATGACGCTCGCCGCCCACCAGACGCTCTACGAGAGCAGCGTCGCCTTCGGCATGCGCAAGGCGCTGCAGGCCGAGCAGGGCAAGTCCGACATGGAGAAGAGGGTAAGGGCGGCAACTTTATTTTATATAGTCCAAGTTTTATATAATTTATATGGTGTCCACTGGATGGCAGTAAAGATCATCAAACTGCTGCCCAGGGCTTTAATGCAGTCCGTAAATTTGCTCCATCTCCAGTACTGCACAGCGTGCGGTCTGGTCCTCGCTCCAGGGAAGTTGCTTATTTACAAAGCAAACGCGAGGGCGCTGTACGCTTTTTTTTCCCAAGATTGCAGAGCTGGAAGAAGAAAAGCGGGAGTTGGAAAAGCAAGTGAACGAACAGAAGGCCAAATGTGAAGCTATCGAAAAACGGGAAAGCGAAAGGCGGCAGATAGAGGAGAAGAAGCACACCGAGGAGGTGCAGTTCCTGAAACGCACAAATCAGCAGCTCAAGGTTAGTAAAGATTTGATTCCAAACACTGGGGAAAGGCTGCTTCTTTCACCTGAGTCGCTGAAACTCCTTTGCAAAGGCCAGGAGATTTGTGTCAGCTACTATTTTTTTCAGTAGCCAAAACCTCTTCAGTTTGACAGATTTCCTTGCTTTAGGAAAACAATAAAATAAAAAAGCTTGATTACTTGATTAAAGTAAAAACAGCTAATCGGAAACACCTTTAAATCTTTCTCCCAGAAGTTTCCTTTACAGGAACCTGCTTTCCTCATCTATTTCTTACAGTTTTTCTTGTTTAAACCATTAATCTTCAGGCCATCTTGAACTGTTTTAGGATATAAAATGGAGCAAATGTTCCACTAAAGCTGTGTTGCCACCGAATTAGTTTCTTCCTTCAACTAGGAATATTGTAACAGCTGTGTATGGACTGCTGCAGAAACAGGGAATCTGGGAGTCCTGGAAGCTTCACACACAAAAGCTCCCCAGCCCGGGGAGCTCCCTGATCGATCTACTGATTGGGCGTCAAGTTGTCTCAGTAATGAGAAAACTTGCTCTTTCCAGTTCCTTTTGTCCCACAGTCAGAGCTTGTGTTCCAAACCCCGAAGAGCCAAATATTTAATTTAGCGAACATAGCCCAGCCTGAAATCAGAGAACTCAGTCCCCTGTTTCAACAGCTTTTATTTAATTTCCTTTTCAATGCTTTACATTATAAAAATGAGCCTTTCATTGTATGGAACCAAGGCCAACTCTTTTCTTCTCAGAATGCAACAAGTCTGCATGCCAAGAATGAAATGTTAATTTATAAAACATGTAGTAAGAAATGAAATAACCAAGGGAAAAGAACCCTGGCCTGCTTTTCTTGAAGTATTGCAGCATCCCTCAGCTCCTCGCTTTGAATATATAACAGACAATTTATCGCTTTTCAGCAATGTGGGTTTATTTTTTAGATTGAGGCTAATTTAACTTACTGTTTCATTTGTTTTCAGGCCCAACTTGAAGGCATCATTGCACCAAATAAGTAGATTTCTTATTGTCCCCCCGCCCGTGCTCAGAAGAACTGTCAAAGCAAGAAGTTTGCAATTAGTGAGGATCTGTCTTCATAATGAACTACCCTGGATTTTCACTTACCGGTAACTGAAGGCACTGCAATTGTATAAATTCACTTTCAACGCCGTTTCAGCGTTCAGCCTCTTTAAACAGTGAAGCCAGGTGGGGTCTACCTGCTGCTAATATGCTCCATGACCCTCAAAACAATATACTAATAAATCTTTATTTTTTTCCCCTTCATGTCTCTAAAATTCTTTATTTGAAAATGTTGTTTCCTGTGTGTATGTGCAACTAAGTGATAACAGCACATCAAAAACCTTAGTTTTGCTGAAAGCTGAGCAGTAAGTCGTTCATGATGCCACTCCAAGTGCTGTTTCTCAACAGATCCCTCTTTCCTTGAGGAATCTGTACAACTAGCTGGAGATACACAAACCCTGAGAAGATAATTCTCTGTAGGACAACTCAGTAAAAGCCACTTTGAGGCAGGGAACAAATAAAAAAGCTCTGAACAGCCTCAGTGCTGTCTGCTGAGGAGCATCTCAGGTGCCTTGGCAATGCAACGTGATGTGCAAATACCATGATCTCTATTTCCATAAAAACTTACAGATAATTCAGATACCAAGAGGGGGATGCTGCTCCTTGGAACAAGACAGACAAATCAAACCAGATTTTGAATTGAACTATAAGTTTTATATTAAAAAGATTGCTGCATACCAGAGCTGTTTTATGTAAAATTTAATAGAACCAGCAGTTATTACTTATGTTTGTATTTCTTGTGCTTTGATCTTTGTCCCTCCAAGCCACTTTTTTTCTTGTTCTTGTTCTTATTTTTCACATTGTGGGTTTCATAATACCGAACTCCAACTTTCTTGGAGCGCTGCTGCCTCTCCGCTCGCCTCCTCTGCGAACACAAACGCCACAAAACGCATTAGCAAAACTCGTGAGCAAATGCACATTATCCATAGCCAGATGTGTTTGCATTCTTTCAACGGGTACTCAGCGTACAGAGAGTACTTTAAGTGAAATAAGATATAATTTCATACCAAGCATCTTTCATATGGAATCTCAAGTCTCAAAGCTCTTAAATTGTATCAGGCAAACCATGCAAAACGCTAGCGCTACTCTTCCTCCTATTTTTTTTATTACAGGAGATCCCACTTACTTCTTTGGATGTAAGTTTCTTGCAGGGTTTAGTCACATGGTCATCCTCTTCCTCCTCTTCCTCTTCTGCTTTCCTTTTTCTTTTCTTCTCTGGGCAGCCTACAAACAACACAAGTCACACAACTCCAGCACCTTCCAAAATCCCTCTGCTTGTAGAACTTGACTGCTTGTGTCACCACTCTGCCTATTTCAGCAAAACCCTGCTTTGGGGGATTTAGAATAGTTCCTTCCAAAATAGCAGACTTGTTCCTTACCAGAGAATCATGCAAGTTTGCACTACAAAAGCTGCCTGCAGCAGCAAGCTGCTTAGAGCCCTGTGCAAGTCTAGCAAAAAGAAAAAAATCACTTGTTCTCATACTGTCAGAATTTGAACTTGCCTTCAATCATACTTGGAAACGGAAACCACAGGCACTTGGAAGTCACAATAGAATCCATCACCAGAAGTTCTCTCTGTGCTTTTATCTCTATGATTTTATGCCATTCTAAAACCCTTCCGCACCACGCAGAAGGGAAGTTGCTCAGACCCCAATCTGCTAGTAACACCATTTTGCTCAGAATTCAACATTTGTCTTCACTTTACCCTCACTCACTGACAGAACAACGTATTATCTTACTAAATAGAAATGCATTCTGCAAAAAGGCAACTGGAAAATCACGAGGAAGCCCTCAGGTAAGTTGGTAGACAGATTTA
Source organism: Crypturellus tataupa (assembly GCA_034781795.1). NCBI lineage: Eukaryota > Metazoa > Chordata > Aves > Tinamiformes > Tinamidae > Crypturellus > Crypturellus tataupa. The sequence goes on along the minus strand of JAWLRI010000564.1, from coordinate 162,429 downwards.
CAGGGAAAGAATTTTCAGTCAGGAACTAACAAACTCTCTCTCCAACTCCCTCTCTTCTCCTGCTCTTAGGATTTCCAATGATGTCGACTATATCTTGGTCTTTTGGTTTACCTCTGTCTTCCTTTTCTTTGGGCTCTTCAGACTTCTGTTCAGATCTTGCAAATACTTTTTCGCTCAGTTGTTTAGGGATTCTACAAGAGAGAAAATGCACAATGAGACAAGGTCATAGTCCAAATCTCTGAGGAACAGTCCCCTCCAACACCTCCTAACAGGCTGTCAGCAAAGCCAGGCTGTGCACACAGGAAACACACCCCACTCCTCCTCCCTCTGGGATTGCTGGACTCGTGCAGACTTGCAAGGAGTGAGCGCTGCCAAAAAAGAGCTTGTTCTATCAGCCAGGATACACGTGTACGAGCGTGGAGACCAAGGTGGCATTTCTAGTAAAACACCAGACTTGATACTCATCAAGAACAAACACAACATCAATAAATGATCCAAGGAAATGCTGTTGCTACTGGAGAACCAAAAGGTCTGTAATACACAGCCTAAGCAGCAGCTTTCCGAAGGCAGGAACGTTTTTGGTTAAGATGCCAAATAGAAAACTTTATAAATAGTATTTCAAAAAACAACAAAAAAAAGCCCTGCTGCTTAGCCAGATTTGCAATATTTATAGCTAAACTCGAAATACGGTAGCAAACCTAACACACAGGGAACCGGCAGAGCAAGTCATGAACAGAATGCAACTACAGCAGAACCACATTAATGTTCTGTTTTTTCCCCTGTGGAATACTTGAGTCACTGAGCAGAACTGGATACCTTATTGCTGAGAACCTCTTGGCTTTGGCTTTATCCAGGAATTTCTTGCATTTTGCAATCTTTTCCTCCAAAGCTTTAATAACTGCCTTGGAGCTCTCCCTGGCATCTGGCACAGCTGAGTGTGATTCCCCCTCTACTGCAGAGTCTTGGTGTTGCTCATTTTCCTTCTCTTCCTCTTCCTCCTCCTCCTCTGCAGGAGAATCACTGTCCGTTTCAAAGCCTGACACATCCACAGGAACCAGGTCTTCTTCTGAGAACTCAGGCGCCACATTAATCCTCCCAAAATTCTGCCGGACGTGTGACATAAGTTGCTTAATTTCACTGTCCGTATTGTTTTTCTCTTCTGCTGGCTCCACATTTGATGCTACCGGCTCGGAGATTTCCTCCTCCTTGTTATCCTGGCTTGTTGCCATTGCTTCTCCCGACACAGGAGGCTGCAAGAAAGTGTAAAGGATATATTAGCCACAAGCAAAGTCTGACCTAGTATCTCCATATTGCACAAATATTCACTTTGCATCTCAGGCATCTTGGATCTGTTACATATATATATATTTTTAAATGGCATCAGGGATGAAAAGAAGGCAGAAAGTTGATCTTTAAGCAAGTAGTGCCTTCAAATACAAACTCCTAGCAATTCCCACTCCATTTCTTGGTGTGGGAAAGAAGGCACAGGTCTGAAAGCATTATAAATAATTCTAAAAATTACTTTAGGAGTCAGAGGGCTATGGGTATAACTGCACATAAAAACAATCCCTGAAAAAGAGCCAATGGCTAAAAAATAAATAAATAAATAAGAGAGAGAGAGAGAAAGAGAGAGAACAATTAAAAAAATGGACTCCCCCTCCGCCTCAAGTGTTAGAAACAAATCAAGAAGTTCTAATGATTTTGGATTAATCATAAAAGCAATTCCCACTTGGTTGCTGCACAGCACATCAGGCTGTATGTAATGAAATGTAATAGCAAAATTGGGTCTGACATTATTGCAAAACAGAGCATTCTCCAGCAACAGAGTCTCAGAGGAGCAATTTTGATTTTATCTCTCTGGAAAAAAAGCACATTGAAGGCTGTGATAATTACTGAAATTTCTGCTAGTTAAGATGACTATAAGATGGCTCAGTGTAAAACAGAATACAGCTACCTGGTCCTCTCTGTGTATTTACCAAATTCATGCGAGTGCCACCTAAATTACCAGATTAAAGCACTTGTAACTGCCCAAGCTACAACAGTGAATACCACTAAGGAAAGTGAATATTACAGAAGAGAAAGACAGATTCCTTTATCTGCAAAAGAGGGATAGAGCATTAAATCACATTCTCACCTGGGGACCCGCTTCTGCGTTAGGTGGCTTCACAAAGAATGGAATTCTGCCCCTCTGCCAGTCGTTGAGAACCATCTTGCTCACTGTTTGCACATCGGGCTCACCACCCTGAAAGAACCCAGTAATAATTGCTGTCCACATTTGTAGGACTAAACATGTCAACTTTGTATTCTTCATATTCACTGAGCATGGGTTCAGTGCTGGAAAATGGCCTGCATACCCTTCCAACCTGCAGGTGAAGAGGGTTGTCTCACCTTCAGCAGTTTTCCAGTCCTGGAAGCAAGTTTCTCAAGGAATTCTTCTGTATCCTTCCAGAAGTCAATTTTGTAGGTCTTTCTGATGTACTCTGGTTTCGCTCTTTCCAACACTGCACTAATATGATCTTCAGGGCTCTTTATCTTTTCAACTTGAACCTAGAAACAAACGGCAGAAAGTCACCCCTTTGGAACATCAACATGGGTCTTTGTTCAAAAACCTCAAGTGCTTTAAGCAAGTCTATCTGGGACAAAAGTTCAGTTCCTCTTCTTTCACCACTCCCACCCTCCTTTCAGATAACTTAAATTTAGGATGTGAAGAAGATTTTTTTTTTTAATACACAAATATGGGGCAGTTTCTGCACTAGAAAGCTTTTCAGGGAGATGACCTAAGGCTCAGATGCCATCATTTCCTTTATATACTATTAATTTAGCTTAATATTGAATCAAAAATCCCCTCTGTGTAAAAAGGAACAACTGTACAGACTGCTCAGGCTCTTGGAGAGATACATTAAGTAAATTTCTGCTCTAGTAAGCATCCCTTCCTAAAGTCTGCAATAAATAATAATCCTAAAGCTGTTACTTCTGAAGGTAGAAGTGATTATTAGTGTCTCAGAACCCACCATACTAACAACCATAAAGACTTCCCAGCATTTTGAGCAGCTACGTACCACTCCCTTCAGCACGATGTCCGTTTCCGTGTCTCCGGATGGATAAACTACACCCGGGCAGTCAATGAGGAAAATCCGCCGCATCAAGGTAATGTACTGCCACACCTGATAATATACCAAAAATATTAATTCACATTGAAAATAGCATTCAGCCAACATCAGCTATCGTTACATAAATTCTGCTTCTTGCAATGCACTTCCAGAATTAGTTTTTATGTCATATATAGGGATTTTTGTCCTACCTTTGTTTCACCTGCAATGGGGGCCACATTGCAGACCTTCTTAGACCGCAAGGTATTGATCACCGAGCTTTTGCCAACGTTTGGGTAACCAATGAAACCCACACTGATCTGTTTCTTGTCAGAGTGCAACTGTTAAGAGATAACACATCCTTTTTAATAACTCAAAGAGAAAGACAGCATTATTCTTAAAGCACTAAAACTTAAAAACCAGCAGTTACTGTCCTCATATTAAAAACAAAGTCAGTTTCAAAGTATATCAGAAATATTTTTATATATAAAATATATATATATAAGCTCCTTTCTACTATGAGAAAATTTTAAGGGTATAACTAACAGATCATTCAAGAATTCCAAGTGTTTAAAATATTTCCAGATCCCTATTTCAAAAGGGAAAAGTGAATCCCTTGCATTCTTTGTTGCTGTAAAATTACTTGTGGATGCCTTAAGCTAGAAGCCATTTAGGTTGAGAAAGCAAGTAAATACAATCAGAAGCTGAAGACAGCAAATCTAACCGAGGCAACAAAGTGTCCCGCACAAGAAGATGAAGACACTTAAAATGAAAAATATCTTAACAGAATACATGCAAGACATTAAGGAAGGGACATATTTCAGACCAGTCTTAGACACTGAGTGTTACTCAGAAGCATCAACGGGATACTCTTTCTAGAAGAAACCTAGACCAGAGATTTGTGGTCAAAGTAACTCTTACTGGAGCTGCTCAGATTGAAAAACACCTCTCAGCAAGGAACATTTTCCATTTGCTCTCCAACGAAGGCAGCGTTCTGGAGGCAACTATTTGCTAGGAGAAAATGATTAAAAACAACACACCCACACGCCCCCAAAGTCCCGTACCTTCCCAAACTGCCTTAAAAGTTGTATGAAGGCTCCTTTGCCAAAAGGGTTTGTGAGACTGGCATGAAAAGCAAGTGTTGGATACTCCTGAGAGAGGACAGCAACCCAGCGCTTCTGAAGAGACAAACATAACCGAGTTAGGGATCCCGAGCTTCACACGAGTCCTGCAAGCAACTGCCTGTGAAAATCACCACGTAGGAACCTTTGAAGCATTTCATCAACTTAACAGCTGAAGGCATCGACTTATTGTTTGTATAAAAGACAGAGTTTCCCAAAAACGCCTTCACTGCTGGCTAAAACTAATTAGCTTAACAATATAAAACAGACCAGCTGTGGTGGATATGGATCTTAGGAGGACTAACATTTTACATACTCTGGAGACATCAGCTGAACGGTTAAATCCAGACAGAGGAAGCAGAGAATTTGTGGCTGGCAACTGTTGCTTGACTGAGCCAAACTTGGACAGTTTTATATTTTAATTGCTACTTTTATAGCAGACAAGCAGAGAGTTCCCATTGACCCCCTGTTACATTACACTTTGAGAGCAGCATGAGTACTGGCAATGCAATTAGAAGAGAAGCTACAAAAGGAATACGAAGTCCAAGGCGTAACAGAACTTACTGTAGCCCAAGTCGGAATAAGATCACATTTGTTCAAGACAAAAATGAGATGTTTCCAGTGTTTTTCCTTTTTAAGGTAGGATTCCACGTGAGGGGAGCGAGTACCCATGGGATCCCTGGCATCAAGAACTTGCACGACAACATCCGACGAGTCTATCACCTGAAAAACAACACAGAAAAGGACATTACAGAGGTTAACACATCTCAACCTCCAGAAAGAAAACTAGCGATTTGCTAAAAGAAATCATTTCGCTAAAAGCCTTTATCCATGATGAACAACTGTTATTTCTCCACACATCAGGCTAATATCCACCCAACCCTTCTTTCTCTTCTGCCACACTCCCTCACGTCCAGGCTGGACAGCTCAGCAGTGTTTACTTGTTCTTATACACTAGCAGGATGCCCACAGCACTTGGGAAAGTAAAAACTGCACCAAGAGGGGTAAGTTAATTACTTTAGTAGACAAAAACCAGGGTCCTCCATCCATTTCACAGCAAGTCCATTCTGCCATTTCATAAAGGATCATGATATAAAAAGTGTTTTCTGGATCAGTATGAAACACACAACTAGAAACCTGCTGTTAGCCCACTAAGCATCTACAGCAGGGAGCTGTCATTTTACGACTTGCTTCAAGCCAAGTGAATTTGTTTCACAGCTATTTCCTGCATTTTTGGCAGCGTGATACTGAGATCTGTTTTGTTCTACCATTCCCAGCACTTTTAGATCTAAAAGGGAAGGGTTTCAGCTACATTCAGAAATCCAGAGCAAGAAGTCAAGCAATTTCACATCTAACTGCTACTGCCTTCATGCAAACTGTGCTCTTATGATCCTGATTCTTTCTCAGTCTTCATTCCTTTGGTAGTTGGAGTGACTCAATGGGAATCAAGGAATAGAGCCTTCCAGAAAAGAAAACTGTCAATTTGCCAGATGTTTTTAGCTTAAGGAAACTTAAGGATATCCAAAAGGTTTATTTGTGGTGAAGCCCCAGGAATCCTAGAAAGGCATATGCCAGTCTCTCTAGATTATATTTTGGGGGATGTTTGTCATACCAGGGCAAGAGCTCCAGAATGAAGTCATGCAGAACCTCTATCCCTTCCTACAGCTGCCTTTTTTCCTCCCTCCCTGTTCTAGTACCATCTTATTAGCGCCAGACCAATGTTTAAAGAAAAAAAAAGCAAGTATTGTTTCAAGCCAGCCAGTTCAATTAGGCTGACAGGAAAACAGCAGTTACCTATTTGGGACATTTCTGCATGACAAAGATCTTAATGTTTCTAGCCAACTTTGAAAATAAATTCAATTGCAACAACAGTTCCCAAACACAGACCTGCTCTATCACGAAAAGGCTTTCAGATCTCTGATTGTGGCCGTGCGGAGTTTTCAACACTGAAGAACCGCGTGACTTAAACACGAAAGTAGATGCGTGTCTGCTGTAAATCATAAGTTGCCTACCTTGTAGAGCTCACCCCAGATTCTTCTGGACTGCCCCTTCTTAAATATTTCTTCTTGTGCTTCATCCCTGGAAGGGAATTACCAGAGAAATTAGCAATCACAGTGTGGTCTTCTCCAAAGTAATTTGCAGACACAGGAAGTGAGGCCCAAATAACAGAGCTAAGATTTGGCTATTTATTTTAACCCACCCATCTATAGAAAGATTTTACAAACACATGCTGGTTTAGAGGGTTACATCTACAGTTTATTTGGTTTCCTAATGCAAAATGTGGGTTTGGGGATAGTCAGACACGCAAAAGTAGATGAATTACTAACAAAGACAGGCTCCCATAGAAGCAACCACTAGTTTAAATACATAGGAACAAAACAAGGTTATAAAATGCCAGTGAAATTTTGCTTATATACTCCTCATATGCTCATATCCATATCAAGGGATGTACTAGGAAATTTTTCTTTTTTGAATAAGGATCAAGCTGTTCAGAAGTGTGAACAATAAATAACTTCTTGCTATTCACCTTACACCAGTGTCTTCGGTCACGAGGTCCCGGTCCTTGTCCCGATCGTAAGTTTCTGTTGAGGCTTCTGCATTCTCCAGCAGAGACTGAACGTCACTTGCCGAAAGAGTTGGTTTCTTCCTCTGCGATTTGGGGCCGAACGTTGTTTCAAACGTTTCTGTGTCAAGAATGTGAACTCTGGAGGTCTAACAAAAGAATAGTTGGTAAAAAAACCACACAAATAAACTGTTCCCCCCACCCAGTCTCACGACATGCAGCATGCAAGACCTTAGTACAGTACTCTGCAAGCCCTGACAAGAGTTACAGGCATTTTCCTAATCATGTTTGAATTTTCCAACTTAATCTCTGAGAAACTAAGCACGGATATTTAATAAGCAACAAAACACATTGCACTTGCCAGAACTACGCTTCAGTTCTTTCACCACGAATATCGTCAAATGTAATTAAGGCTACAATGATGAAAATTTAGCTGCCATCTTTGATCATTTCTTGTTTTTCTAACAAGTGTACAAATCTCGCCAAATTCTCAGATTTTTGTCAAGGGTAATTACAGTCAAAATTGTAGGGTTTAGTGCCTGTAATGAATGCCAACTTTTCTTGGAAGTGCATATTATTTCAACTAAAAGGAGTTGTTTGTTTTTGTAACGCACATGTTAGTTTCTGATAAAAAAGCTTACTTAATTTAAGGAAAAATGTTATTACATAAACCTGGAAAGTTTCCATGTGAAAAACATCTAGCGGGAGTCCAAAATAATAGTTCACACATCACAAAAGAAACCTAGTATTAAAAAATTTGATCTGCTTGCCGTAAAGGTCACATGCAGAAGAATTTTTGACTCAAGATAAAAAGTACACACTGGAGTTCAAATTCGCCACTTAAGAGCATTAGCAGGGTGAAGCTGGCTCAAAAAAGGTTAAGTATGACATGAGTTATTAGAAATGTTAGAACATGAGGTGACAAGCAGCTACAGTCATCCTAAGTTGGCACTTTCCTAACAGAAAGTGAGAATTGTTTATAAATAATACAGGTCTTCTCATAAAATATAGGGAAATAATATGCTATATCTCTGTCTTTACATTTTCTGACCAACTGATGGGCTCAGGAACATCCTTCCCCACCCAGAGAAGGGGTGGATTTGCCCTAAATGACCCCCCTACTTGCAGAGGGTATCAAAGAACATTTCTCCAGGCTGAATCCAGGCAGCATCATCTCCAAAGGGGAAAAAATATTCACGGTCATAACCCAGCCTTCACCCTACAGGGATGAACAACACGCACGTGAGGTTTGATCCGATCGTGGAAGAGGGACATTGGCAACTTGCTTTGCTTCATCACCACTCTGTAGGGATCTTTCATGACCGTTTCCATCTCTTCCTGAAATTTCTGCAGGGATGCTTGCTTGATCACACGAGTATTTCCTGCATATAAAACATATACTTAAATATATACACATGCATGTGCACATCTCTTGCACAGCACCACTCCCCGTGATAAATGTTTCCAAAACGAAGGGCGCATTAATAAATAATAAAACATCAGTTCTCCATCTGGCATCAAAAACACCAACCTATAGAGAAGACCCTTCACTTTTGGTATCTGGAGGGCATACAGACTGGGGGGGTGATACAAACCCAGCCTTCAAACACATCGAGTTTCAGCAGTTTAAGGCTGAAAGCTGAAAAACTCACCAAACCACTTGATACTGGGCTCCACTCTCGCAACGGTGCCCGGTGCCACCGTCGACTGATACTGCAGGGGCTTGATCACTTTGCCACGCTTGTTCCTGAGCGACAAACGAGAGCACACGTGAACGCCCGAGGGCAGAAATCCCTCCGAAAGGATCCACAGAGCCCAATAATCCAGAAAGGTTCCCTGGAACCGCTACCAGGGGCAGCGTGGGGAGCAGAGGGGCTTCAATACGGGATCAGGAGATGGTGGAACCGGCGCGGGTCCCCAGGGACAAGGTCCCCAGGGCAGAACCAGCCTTGCCCCAGCTGCCACGTGCAGGAGGTTCTACTTTTTCCAAGGGTTTCCAGGGTTTCCCTGCACTGCGGATCCACCGAGCGAGTCCCCAGAGTCCTGGGCACACCACGCGCACGGGTACGAGACCCACATGGGGACACCAGGGCGGGCGTGAAGCCCCCTCGGACGGTTAAAACGGGGCGAGAGCCACCACAGGGCGGGCAAACGCGGGTCTAATTCCTCCAGGAATCATCCCAGAGGCCACCTGGGAGCCCCGTCCAAGGAAAACTCGCGGAAAATGGGGGAAGCTCCACGGGGAATGCGGGAACCTCGTGGGAAATGGGGAAAACTCTTGGGAAACAGGGGAACACCCTGGGGAATGCCCGGGAATGTAGGAACCTCGTTGGAAAAGTGGAAAACTCTGGGGAAACGCGGGAACCTCGTGGGCAATGTGGGAACCCCCTGGGGAATGCGGGAACCTCGCGGGAAACGTGGGAAGCTCCAAGGAAACACGGGAACCTCACGGGCAATGCAGGAGCCTCCCGGGCA
>JAWLRI010000564.1:105264-123484 GCA_034781795.1 Crypturellus tataupa | reverse complement strand
TCTGGGCATTGCACCCATGGGTTCTGGGCATTGCAACCCTTCTTTTGGGCATTGCACCCATGGTTCTGGGCATTGCAGCCATGGGTTTTGGACACTGCACTCATGGGTTTTGGGCATTGCATCCATGGTTCTGGGCATTGAACCTGGGCATTGCACCTATGGGTTCTGGACATTGCACCCATGGTTCTGGACATTGCACGCATGGCTCTGGGTGTTACACCCATGGGTTGTGGGCATTGCACCCATGGGTTTTGGGTATTGCACCCATCATTCTGGACATTGCACCCATGGGTTCTGGACGTTGCACCCATGGGTTCTGGGCATTGCACCCATGGGTTTTGAGCGTTGCATCCATGGTGGTGGACGTTGCATCCAAGGGTTTTGGGCACTGCACTCATGAGTGTTGGGCATTGCACCCCTGGTCCTGGACATTGCACTTATGGGTTTTGGGCATTGCACCCATGGGCTTTGGGCATTGCACACATGGATTTGGGGCATTACACACATATTTCTGGGCATTGCACCCATGGATTCTGGGCATTGCACCCATGGTTCTGGACATTGCACCCATGGTTCGGGGCATTGCACCTCTGGTTCTGAACATTGCACCCATGGTTCTGGACATTGCACTTGTGGGTTCTGGACATTGCACCCATGGGTTTTGGGCATTGCATCCATGAGTCTTGGGCATTGAGCCCATGGGTTTTGGGCATTGCACCCATGGTGCTGGGCATTGCATCCATGGTTCTGGGTGTTGCACACGTGGGTTTTGGACATTGCACCCATGGGTCTTGGGCATTGCACCCATGGGCTTTGGGCATTACCCACATGATCCTGGACATTGCACTCATGGGTTTTGGGCATTGCACCCATGGTGCTGGGCATTGCATCCATGTTCTGGACATTTCACCCATGGGTTTTGGGCATTGTACCCATGGATTTGGGGCATTGCACAGGTCCCCAGAATGCCCATCATGGTTTATTAACACCCAGCAGTGCCAGAAGAGCCGCAGCTGGAGGAAGCAGGGAACCTTTTACGTGGCACCTGGTTGAACAAAAAGAGGCTTCTTGCGTATGGACCAGCTCAGTCCTCACGCGCTGCCGTTTGGCTGCTCACACATCACCTTGCGGCAGCGCTGAATCACTCCTTGCTTCTCCAGGCCCTTCCCGGCAGCAGCCCCTTGGCTCTAATGTCCCACACGGCGCCAGCCCGTCCGGAATCCTCTGCTCCGGATGCAGGTGACGGAGCCACTCGAGACCTCAGCGGCATCCAGCAGCCACGGGGCAAAAACCACTTGGCCCAAACGTCCCTGCTGCAATTTTACCTGCTCTCACGGCATCGCGTCCACTGCGTGCAATAACTATTAGCATTTATTACACTTAAATTATGAGCACAGACACTGACGCTGGCTCCACCAACTCCGCAGTGACATTAAGCAAATCTGGCTTTTATTATTATTTTTGTGTTTAATGAAGCAGCAGGGACAGCTCCATAATTAAGGTCAAGCTGAGTTTTGCACTCCCAGTGAAACTCGCTTTGCAAACTCTCCCTGAATTTCCACAGCTCGACAAAAAAGAATGTTTCTGCTGCGATTTTACAAGCAAACCTCTTAGGTAAATGATTTTGCTGGAAATATCCCTGAAGGAGGAGATTTTTGTGCATCAGGATCAAATGGAAGAAAAAGCCTCAAGTTCTGAAGAGCAGGGACTAAATGTCTGTTAATCCCCAATAAGAGCAGCTGGATTTTGAGCTGGAGAGCTCGGTCGGGAGCAGCAGGGGAAGCTCCTGCGTGGGGAACAGCAAGGAGCGGAGTGATGCTCCGGGTCCGCTCCGTGTTCCGGGCACCGGTGTCCCTGTGCTGTCGCACTGGGATTCTCGAGGCACATCCCAGCCTCTAGCACTGGTTCACACATCCATGAATATGCAGGAAAAAAAGCGTATTTTCCCCCCAACCTGAATAAGCAGAATCTTTCTGCTGGAGGCTGCAGGACCCCAGGAGAGCAGGTGCCCAGGACCTGGGGCTGCTCCATCCCTGCAATGCTTAGCGGCACTTCCATGAATAAAGCAAAAGCCGCATGGGCTGGAATTTTAATAGAAGTGAAATATTAGCTTTTTGCCCCTTTTCCTTATGCTTTATTCATAACATAGGTTTGCATGGGGGCCAGATGGAGCATCCCTCTGCAGCCCATAGGCACCGTGCCCGCCTTGGGGCACAGCCAGGACCCCCTTTTGCCCAGGGGGGACTAATTGCAGCCTCCTCGCATTGGCCTGAGCTCTCCTGAGGGTCCCCTCGTTGCAAAGGGGGTGGCCTCTGTGTCACCACCCCATCAGGTGGTCCGTGGTGGGAGGTATAAGGGCATGGTCCCTGTTGGGCATCGCTTAAACTCCTCCAACACGCTCCAACTCACTCGAGCTAAAAAACTAGCTAAAAACTCATTTGTTTCTCCTGAATCGGAGTGAATTTTCCGCTTGTTTCTTTTCTGCCTCCTTGCCAGCGTGCGCTCTGGTTTCTCTGATGTGCAAAGCCCTCGGCTTGTCGTGTGGGGATAAAGCGGCTGATTTGTTCCTTGTGCTGCTTGTGCCCCCGTGGCTCTCCTGCCCCTGCCAGAGGGATTTTCCTGTCTCCCTGCTGCTGCGAGCCGGTTCCTCTGCCAGCCGCAAGTCCCCGCTTCTCTCCCTGCCCTGGAGTTGGTGCAGCTGTGTCCAACATCTGGAAGCAAGTAAAATCGCTTGGTGGAAAACCCTCGGCAAGACGAATATTGCTGCATTACCTGGCACCGCGCAGCCATTCCCAGGCTCTGCGGGCTGCTCCTGGGTTCCCCAAACTGCTGCTTTTGCCTGCTGAAGATAAAGGGCTGCTGCATTGCTCTGAGAAAAACCCTTTAAACTTATTAAATTGTATTCCTGCCAGCTCCTCTAGCGATCCCCTGTCTGCTGCAGGTGTTCCTGCACCTGCTTGGTGTGCTAAAAGACCGGAGTTGCCAAAATAGTGTTGCTTATAATGGCTTTTTCTAAACGCAGGTCTGCTCGGATCAGCCTGATTTTGGCTCATTAATAGGTGCAGTTTGTGAGACACTGCAAGCTCGTGCTGCCCTGCATGGGCAGGTAACGTTTCAAAACTTTATCCCTGCAAATATCCCGCGGGAATGGCCGCGGTGCTGGGTTTAACGAGCGTTCCTGGTGCTCTCCATGCACCCTCAAACCTGGCCACGCAGCTGCACGAGCCTCCTCCAGCGCAAATTCCACATGACTCGGTGGAAACAGCTCGGTTTGCCAAAGGAGGGAGGAAAATGTTTTCCATTAGCACATTTAACACCCGCGTTGGTGCGTTCTCCTAGTGGTAATGAGGCCTCTCTCGCACCCCTGCATTGGAGACGGTAATTGGGGCCGGTTCTGTTTTCCTGGCCGGGGCGGTTAGTTAATTAACTGCAATTAACCCCGTGCACGGCCCCGCTTGGCTCCGTCGGTGCCAGTGGGAGCCCGGGAGGCTCCGGATCCCCTCGCGCTTCCCTGCGGAGGTGGCGGCGGCGCCGGGAGCAGGCGCGTGCGGAGCCGCAAACCGGCTGCTCCGGGGCCGGCCACGTGTCTCTCCCGTTCCTTATCTCAACGAGTGAGAAAATAAGGTGAGCAAATGCTCCATTCAATGGACAGTTTTAATTACTGACATCTGCAATAAAAGTTTTGTCTTGTCTTTTCTCCGAAGAGGAATTTTTTCTGTCTTGGGATGAGGATGTGGGGGCAAATTCTTTGGAAGTCCCTTTGAGTCCCATCCAAGGAGGATAGCGAATAAAATGTGGCGCATGTTAAACATGTAAATGAGGTACTGATTTACTGATTTATCTGTTTCTTGCATGAGATCTTCTTTGGCTGCATCAAAATTACTGTATTATTTATAAGCCTTAAACATTTAAAATTAGATGTGTGGTTTTAAAGCAAAACATCAAAACCTTCATGCAAACCACATTGTTTCAATAAGAAATTAGATTTTTGAAAAAAAAGCAAATTGGGAATGTCTCTGCAGTGGATCAAACCTGAGCCTCATGTGGTTCCCATCCACATGGGACCCATCCTGCAGGACCAGGGTCTCTGCGCAATGACTCGCAAGAGTGAACTCCAAATAAACAGGTCTGGTTTCATTCAGGGCTGTTTCCTTGTTATTGAAAAGCGTCCTTTCTCCACCGTTTCTTGGGGGGACGCTGGGGACTGAGCTCATCCGAGGCCTGTTGAATCCGCGGCTTCGGTGCTGCGGCAGGGAATTCCTCACCGTGGGCATCAAGGTGCTGCGACCATCTCCTTTCCTGAGCAACCCTCAGCTGAAGTAGCTTTTCCTGACAGATGTAACTGGGTTCTTGCAACGTGACCTCCTCCGACGGCTTCCCCAGGACCTTGGTCATGACTTATTCCCGGGATATGATGGTTATCTGCTCTCAGCAGGGGTCAGGTTTGGCCATCAGCTCTTGTGCTGTTGCCCTAGGAGAGCTCCTGAGCCTGGAGGTGGCCCATGAGGTTCAAGAGGACTCAATCCACCCGGGAAGGGGGAAGCTCTGAGCTGCGAGATGGGACGTGGAGGTGGACAACCTCCTCCCTGCAAGCACCAAGGTCCGGAGCAGATGCATGGACGTTTGCAACCAGTGTAACCCTTGCCAGAGCTCTCCACTGCAAGGTGAAGGCGACGACTCTGCCTTGCTCGCTTGCAAGGTGCTGCCTGTTCCTGGCTTTCCCCAAATCCAGATGGGAGCTCCACCTTGATGTTGGAAAGGTCTGGGCCGCTGCAGCTGCCGCTCTCGAAGCTGTGGGAATCATGCCTCGGAGCAGCGCGGAGCCCTGGCTTCAGTCATCCCACAACATCCAGCTTCTGGCTATTCATGCAACTTGTGCGTTCTTCAAACAGGGAGAAAAATGCTGATGTCTCTCAATTACCCACATGGGCCGTTGCCCCAGCATCATCACCCCATAAACATGTCAACAGTCAAATGCAAACCAAATTTCAGGAGAGGAGCACAACCGTCGTCGGAATCGCGTTAGGCAGCGCTCCCGCCTCACAGTATATAATTACACTTGCAATGGAAAGATGGTTGGAAAAGGGAGCGGGAGAGGGACTCCAGGGCTCTGTGTTGAGAGGAGGAGACAGGATTCCAGGAGAAAGTGGTCCATGAGCTGTTGTGCGTGTCCTCAGGCCGTCACAGGCCTCGTCGCCGTGGTTGATGCTGTCGAAATTGGGTGCTTCATCCCCACGGGATGGGGAAGGACCAATGTCCCCGTCATCCAGCAAGGGCTGGTGCCATCGTGTGTTGCTTGCAGTGCATCCGTAGGAGAACTGGGAAGCACTAGCCCTTAGTTGTCCCTTTGCAGCGGTGCAATGAGCAATCAAGAGCATAAAACAAGCAGAAAGTCGTGCACAGCTCCGGGCTCTTTCCCTGCCTCGTTCCTCCTGCTTTGGTGCTCTCCGGCTTGCAGTGCTGCTGCCAGCACACGCTCTCCTGCCATCCTCTCCTGCATCCTGCTCTCATTTCTACCCCACATTGTCCTTCAGTTTGTGGATGAGTTACTGTCACCCTCTACGGTTCCCCTCCGTCCCTCTCAGCACCCGCTTTGTACTCGGAAAACCAGAAATCTTCCTGGAGGACAGGAAGCATTTGCCAACATCCCGCTTGATGTACATTTTCCTAAGAGCACTGGAGGAGCTGAGGGGAAAAGCGGGAATTGCAGGAATTGCTCATTTGGTTTCCTGTGGTTTCATAATTCTGTTGCTTACCAGCTCCGAGTTTCACGAAGCTTGCGGTTTCCCAACAGCCTTCGTCTGTGGGGAGGATACATTTCAGTAGCAAACTGAACTGACATGAAATTCCAAACAAAACTAATGCGCGAGCAATTGGCATTCCAGGCGATGTGGAAGGAACACAAATACCCCGCTGGCTGAACTTGGCCCCGGCGAGGGAGGGAAGCAAAACATCCTGGTGTCAACGGGTCACTCCGGGTTGTCAAACCGAGATTGCCCGGATTCCACGCGGATGCAGCACCCAGTGTGGCCCGTGGAGCTGCCATGAGCACGGCACTGCCTTCTGCATGGGAAAACTCCATTTGCATGGCTGAAAACCACCACGTTTCCACTGGCTCCGGCTCCTGGCAAGAGCAGGTTGCAGTGGGTGGCAGGAAGGAAGAGGAGGTGGTTTTGGTGGTGGTTTTATTTACCCAAAAAGGCCGTTTTGGCAGTCGGAGCTGCTGCCGGGGCTCAGCGTGGGGCAGCCCCGTGGTGCCTCGCCAGGGCTCTGCGCTGAGCGCGGGGAAGAGGGGGAAATAATCTTCATTTACGCCTAATCCAGCCCCTCCGGTGCTGCTGTGCTTGAGGGCATCCTGCTTGCCCTGCACCCGGAGCAAGCGCTCACATCCCGGGTTTTCCAAGCACGAGGAGCAAGCGCTGCGCTCCAGCTCCAGCCGCATTCCGGGTGCTGCGGGGCTCCTTTCCACACGAAAGCGAGAGTTTTGGGCTCCCCCGAGCGCCTCCCCGGGCTCGTTCGCTCCCTTCCAGAAGCCGGAGCTTTAAGGGAAATTCGCTGGTTATTGCAAAAGATTTGCATCCTTGTAACATCAAAGCTGGCTGAGCGTCTCGGGCGGAACAAAGCGCGGGGCGAGGGCCAAGTCCTGCTCCCGGGGTGCCGAATCGTGACCCCGGGTCCGTAACCTGGCTCTAACGACAGCACTGCTAAATCCAGCGGTTAAATCTATTCTGTGCAATAAATCTATTCTGTTCGGTTCCAAATATGAAGCCTAAATGTAGGTCTTGGATTGCCCGGATCTCGGATCTTGCCCTTGGGAAAGCTTCGCTCTCGTCTCTTGTTTTTGTTTGGGTTTCTTGCAGATCCGCAAATGTGTTTGTTTTAATAATGCAGCTGCAGGACAGATTAAAAGGAAAAGCAAGTATTGCTGGCATTTAATATCCCTAATCCGGCAGCAAGACAAGCCTGTCGAGTGCTCGCTTAGCAGCCAACATCCTTTTCTGATTAAGCGAAAGGTTTGAAGTGATTATAGTTTATTTACAACAAAAGTGGCCTTAAACGAGAGTTAATTCCTGCGCGGCCGCGCGCTGGAACGGGCAGGGCCGGGGGAAGGAGGGTTGTTCCAGGCCGAGCCAGGTGCCCCGGGCACCGGTCCCTGGGCGGCTGCCGGGGGTTTTCCTGGCACAATTTCTCCCGCTTCTTCCCTCGCGTGCGGGAGCCCGGGCTGCATCTGCAGCCTCGTTTCCCCTTGGAATGGGAGCAGTTCTTAAAAACGTGGAGTTGTTTTTTTCCAAATCAGAGGCTTCGGTGAAGCGGGAAGCTCGTGGGGCTGGATGCGACCACTGCGTTCCCGGCTCCCGCCGCCGGGAATGTGGGAACGCGGAGGTGCCGGGGTGCCCGCGAGCCCCATCCGATCGCTGTAATTGCCCAAGCCCCAGGGAGGGCCCCTTATAATGGGGCTGTAATTAAGCGCACGGTGCTCGCGGGGCCCCGCGCGGGGGCCGCATCCCGGCTCGGCATTCCCAGCGGCCGGGGAGCATCCCCGCGCGCCGGGGCCGGGCTTTGATGTGCCGCGGGGAGCCCCTCGTGCTGCGCGCGCTCCCGCCGCCCCTCCCCAGTCCCCGGCGCTTTATTAATTTTCTCCTGCAGTTTTTCTTATCCGCCCTTTCTCCCGGGCCGGTCGGCGATGCCGCTTTTGTGCCGCGCGGCGGGGCTCGGCGCGGAGGATTTACGCCGCTCTGAAATGCCCACAAAGGAAGGATAAAGCGGAGCGGCGGGAACCTGCGGAGCTGTTGCCTGGAGCGGGGTCCTTCCTTCGGCTCCGGCACCGGCGCCGCGGCGGGGGCTGCTCAGCGGTCCAGGCCCCAAAGGAGGGGGAAGGCTCCAGGCTGTTGGCACCAAGTTGCGTGATGCCGAGGCCGGGGAAAAAACACTGTGCGCTTGTGGCACGGGGCATGGGAACGGCGGCGTTTGGAGCCTCTGGAGCGGGGCAGGGTGTCGCAACCGGGTGAAAAAGGAGGGGATTGCGGCTTTGCAAAGGGGATTCCGCTCTCAGAGGCTCGGGACCCATGGGGATTTCGTTGGGAAAGCGGGAGGGCATCGCGGGGCTGGAGGAGCGGCGCTCCGGGGCGCCGGGAGCCTGCGGTGCCGCCTGTCAGCGCGGCCGTCCCGCCGCGCGTCCCCCAGCCAGTCCCCGGGGAGGACCGGGCAGCGGGACGGGGCTTCCCGAGGGGACAACGCTTTGGGTGGCCGCCCTGCACCGGGGTCCTGGCAGCCAAACCAAAGCAGCCGCCCCCGGGGCCGCGGGAGAGCGGGGCCGGTTGCGACACGAGGCGCCGGCGCCGGCGGGAGGGTCTGCGCGTGGGAGCCGGGGCCGGGGGCGACGCCGCGTGGAGCTCGTCCAGCTCCTCCGGAGCGCAGGGAATGGGCTGGGCAGCCGCGCGGAGCCGAGCGGGGTCTCCGGCGGGCTGGAAAACGGCCTCCTGGATCCTGGAATCGCCCCGGGAAGCTGCGAGTGGGGCAGGAGGGCAGTGACGAGCCCCATTGCAGGGTGCAATCTCGCACTGTGTTGCGGGGAGCTGCAGGTGCAACGGGGCAGCGATGCAGCCCCGGTCATGGCTCGCGCTGCTCTTGTGTCGTTTCCCCATCCGACAACATCTACTCAGTCGACAAGCCAAATTCTGGCCTAATTTATGTGTCTGCGACCACCCTGACATCAGCCCTTGGGTCAAGGAGCAGGACTCGGCTGGCCCCAGGCCTTTAAT
Organism: Crypturellus tataupa; assembly: GCA_034781795.1. NCBI lineage: Eukaryota > Metazoa > Chordata > Aves > Tinamiformes > Tinamidae > Crypturellus > Crypturellus tataupa. The sequence goes on along the minus strand of JAWLRI010000564.1, from coordinate 114,722 downwards.
CAGTGTCGTAATGGGGACTGCCTCCTAAAGCAGGAAAATTGGCCTAGAGAGATCCAAGCCAGCCACCTACTGCTCCTCCTCGGAAATTCATGGGAGCATCTTGGGTCGGACCTTCCTTTCTGACAAGGAACACATGAAAAATCCTAGTGGTAAAATACAGTGGATGCTTTGCTGGAGAAAAAAAGAAAAAAAAAGCCATAAATCCTTACGAGATGCACACGCAACGCATTATTGCAGAGGAATGTCAGCTGCATTGGCCAACCATTAAATTTCGCAGGTTCATTTGAAGCGCTTCGGGAGATTGCTGGCATTGCCTGAAAGGGAGAGGGAAATCACAAGCACATGTTGGGGCTCCGGCCGAGCTGCCGCAATCTGGAGGATAATCCTTATTGCTCTCCAGGACGGAGCACGAGAACCGGGATCACGAATTGCACCCACCTGCCTGGAGCGCGGCCCTGTAATGCCCGGGAGATTAAAAATGCCTCTTTGGAGGGAGCAGATCGGGCGTTTATGGGCACTGGGGCTCAATCCTTGTGTGGTTGCACTGGTCAATGTCCCGCACTGCTGATCCGTGAGGATGTGGCAGGTCCTACATCCCTATGGGAGCATCTCCTGTCCCAATCCCTGCTCTCCACGGCACCACCAGCACCTCCTTTTCCTGGGACCCCCAACGGGGCTGGTGCTCCCATCCCAACAACCTGGGATTCCACCGGGAAAGCGGGAGGTCACCCTGGTGGCCCTGGTCAATGTCCCGCGCTGCTGATCCGTGAGGATGTGGCAGGTCCTGCATCCCTACGGGAGCATCTCCTGTCCCAATCCCTGCTCTCCATGGCACCACCAGCACCTTCCTCTTCCCGGGAGCCAGTGCTCCCATCCCAACAACCTGGGATTCCACTGGGAAAGCGGGAGGTCACCCTGGTGGCCCTGGCCAATGTCCCGCGCTGCTGATCCGTGAGGATGTGGCAGATCCTACATCCCTATGGGAGCATCTCCTGTCCCCATCCCTGCTCTCCACGGCACCACCAGCACCTCCCTCTTCCCGGGAGCCCCAGCAGGGCCAGTGCTCCCAACCCAACAACCTGGGATTGCACCGGGAAAGCGGGAGGTCACCCTGGTGCCGGAGGCGCTGCTTGGAGCAGGGCGAGGAGGCAGCTCCAGCACCGAATCCCGCCCGGAGAAGCGGTGCGCGGGAGCGGGGAGCCGGGAACGCCGAGGCGGGGAGCGCGTCCGCCCTGGCCGCGAGCTGGGAGCCTCTCGCGGCCCTGCAGATCTTTATAAATAACTCGCTGAACAAAACCACATGTGGCCACGCTCCGCTCCGCGGCCCTCGCGCACCGCCGGCAGCGCGCGGGGCTCTTGCAACACTTGTTTACAGGGGAGGCGGTGTATAAAGTGAGAATAATCCTCCGGGTCTTATGTTTCCACTTTAATTCTCGGTGCATAATAATAAAAAAAAAAAACCTGTGAATTTGCTAATGGGCTTTGGAAGTGTTGTTTTAAAGCTATGGCAGCGTGGGTCGGTGAGCTGTTAGAGAGGATTACAGCAGGAACAAGGTTTGCTGGAGACACTAATCCCTTGAGGAAATGTGTAACAGCTGAAACGCCAGTTTCTTTCCAAGAAAATAAACACTTTTGTGCATCCCAAATCAAGCCTCGCCTCAGGTATGAAGCAAGCTCGCTTGTTCTTTAGTGTTTATGTGCTGCGGGGCTTAGTTTAGCGTGTCTGAAGGCCAAATGCGCCCTCGTGGATGCTCCCTGTGGAAGAAGATTCCAATTGCATCTTTAAAGCACACTTTTGGACAGAGATAAATGGCCGCGAGCTTTGGGAGCGCTGGAGCCAGATGGCAAATTGAGATTTTCTTTGTGCATTTCTGTATTTCACTGCAGAGTTGATCTTGCGTAAAAAGAACATTTCTTTTTTTTTTTCTTTTTTTTCTTTTTTTTCTTTTTTTTTTTTTTTTTTTTTTACCATTTGGTTCGAATTTCAGACGTGGGGAAACCTTCCACAGCAGAAGGATTTGCAATCATGCTATTCTGAGGGGACACAAACCTTCTGCTCACTTTTTCCCAATTACTTAAGCCTTTGTGTTTTGGTTTTTTCCCTGTGCAGGGGTAATTCAGAGCCTTTGAATTCCTGCTTTTTTGTTAAACCACGTTGGAGCAGCCTGTGCTGTGCTCGCAGGACAGGCAGGTTCGGTGCAAGAAATTCTCAGGCACTTACTGCTATTTCATACTCGTGGGCTTCGGCTTTTGCAAGTCACCGAACGTGCTCAGAAGTTCTCTGCAAACTTTCACTAATTCTTCACCCCACAGCCAGGAATATGGGGTGGGAAGGCAATAACCGATCAAAATTATATACTTGCGAGTCGATTTTTATGAGGTCTGCCGGGGAAATGCGATTTGCACCTCCACCCCACATGGCTGATTTGGATTATTACTAAAGGATTCCCAGTGGAGCTTCCTTCTCCCGCTGTTTGGATACTCTCCCTGTTGGATACTCCTCATTAGGACCCCCTGGATCCTTCCTCCAGCATCTCTGTGTGTCCTGGCCCGGTGCTGGGTTGTGCCAAGGGCTGTGGCCTGGTGCCATGTGCAGGGGATCAGGCTCCACTTCTGCCACCCTTGGGAAGAGAAGTGACTCGATCCACTCCCTGCATCCCAGAACACCAGGAGTTAACAGATCCCTGGGGAAGAGGAGGAGAATTGGTGCTAAGTGATTGAGATAAATGAGGTTTTGAGTGCTGCCACCTTCTGCAGGAGGGACCAACAGCCCCAATAGCCAGTGTGATGGCAGCCATGTCCCCATTTCCAATGGGAATCACGCCTGTGCAGGGCGGAGGGATTGGGACTCTGCTGGTGTCCTGGAGGTGGGAAACACGGAATTGTGCGCGTTGGAGAAGGAATAGAGCAACCAGCATGGATTTGCACATGAGCCGGGCTCCCCTTCCAGCCCAGGGACCCTAAAATCCTCGTGGTCGCCTCCTCGAAGCTGCCCCGTTAGGAAAAGGCCATTGGGATGCCCGGGGCAGGATCCGGATGCTCAGCCCGGCCAAGCAGCCCGGACCAGGACAAGGATGGGGATGAGCGCTGGACGTGCCGGCCTTTTCCCTGCGTGTCCAGCAGCTCCCGCAAGCGGGAACGGGGCTGGTCCAGCGCTCCCGCCCTGGCTCGGGGCAGCTCTCGGTGTCGCGAGCTGCAGCAGACACGTTGAACCCGTCGACGCGGCCGCGCCACCCGCTCGCCCGAGCACAGGCAGTGCCGTCCCACGGCGGAGCGGGGCTAAGTGCAACCAGCTGCCTCCGCGAATTCCTGGGGTGTAATAAAGTCTTCCCACAGATCCCACGTCATCTTTGTCTGGGCACCACTGAACTGTGAAGGGAGAAGCCTTTTTTTGTGGTTTCTGAAGGAACAAAGAGGCAATCGGCATCTGGAGAGGTGTCCTGGCAGCCTGCTGGGCTCAGCCTGCCGGCCACACGGCCTGCGACCAGGGGACAGGGATGGGATCCCGCTGGCACTTGGAGCCGGTGACTTCCCCATGGAACTGGAGAAGCCACCGGTGGCACCAGGGAGGTGCCGGGTGTCCCCTTCTTGGGTCCTGCTCCCAGGAAGGGCAACAAGGAACCTATGGAGCGTTGGAGCCACAAGCAGGTCTGGAAAGGGACGGTTCCTCGTGTGCCTCTGGCACATTGCAGCTTCTGGTGTAGAAACCTGTTGGGAAAGCAGCAATATGAGCTCGAACGAGCTAGATTCCATCACACCCCATGTTAGGAATTGCCTCTTCCTTGGCTCCTCCAGCCCGGCAGCCTCCTTCCACGATGGGTGACTCCAACATCCATGAAAACGCAAACCGAATCCTCCCGTCCAGCCATCCCGCTCCTGGCATGCGTCCTGCAACCCATCCCGCTGCCAAGGAGGCAGGAGGGCTTCGGCGACCCTAAAATCCAGCACTTTTGCAGGAAGAAAATGCCCCCCAGGTCTGCGGGAAGTCAGAAGAGCATTTGGTGCCTGCAGACCCGAGCGCATGGGGGATGCTCCATGGGGAATGTGCCCCAAACCACCTGCAAACGACTCGTGTGTGGACGGAGCAGCTGCAGACAGAACCTTGAGGGTTCGTGCGGGGTTTTCATGGCCTGCGGAGCCCTCCCCAGCTCCATGCCCTGCGTCTGGGACACGTCCGCGTGCGTCACTGCCCCTGGGAACGGAGGTGCCGCGCGCGCGAAGCCGTTTTCCGGTGGGAATAGACCCCGTTCAGTCCCCTTGCTTACCAGCCTGCTTGGGAAAAGGGATTTCATTCCTTTCCTTCTTTTTGTCAGGCTGGATTTACTGATCCCAAACATGTTCCTCGCACTTTATTTAGGGCTTAATACGCATCGTTTACATTGCGGAGCTGTCACCAGGCTGTCTGAGCGATCCAGACAGACAGGCAGCGCGTTCGCCGTGCCCCCGCGCGCTCCTGGCCAGATGTGGATAAAGCGGCTCGGAAATCCCTCGGGAGATGGAATGAGCCTTTTTGCGAGCTGTTCCTTATTCCCCGCTGTGCCGGGCCCTGGCACGCTCGGCACAGCCAGCTGCTTCCCGCTCTCCTGCTCTGCAGCGTCCCAACCTGCTTCCCGATGGATCCCTTGGATTTTTCCCCCTGGGGGCTGCTTTCCCTGCCCTCCAGTGGGGATAAATTAAGCTCTGGCTTCCATAGCAATTCCCCTCTGGAATTCCAGACTGGAAAGTTACACACAAGCAGTGTTAGGAAGCGTGCAAGCGAGCAGCACCGGCCCACGGATCAGCTATTCCCTGCTGCATTCCCAAGTCACCTGCAGCCTCCTGGTTCCACAGGCCATTCATTCCAGGCCAATGGAACGAATAGGAATTCCCATTGCAAAGAGGGAGTTCAATATCTCCTTAATTGATACCAAGCAATGGGGACCCTGGGCTGGTTTTCCTCTTTCTGCCCTTGCAGAAGATCCCCAGATGCTGATAAGCGCTCACTAGATAGCCCACATCTGCAGGCAATTTTAATATTCTTTCCTGAATTAGCGGAGTTACAGAAATTCCAAGTAATTAGAGAGGGTGCTTACAAAAATAAGGTTGGCATCCCACATATAATGAAAATGAGTGGGGATGGGGAGCATCGGGTGCATTAACTTATCTTACTGTAGCTAAGAAATTAGTAAATCCAGTGGAATCCCAACTCCTCTTGCAATGCCGTGACTATTCACACACACAGGTGTTTGGCACCTGCTTTTCTCTCCAAAAACCCTGTAATTTTTCTTCGCTGATCATAATTGGTATCTAATTTTAGACATCTGATTTTAAATGGGGTCCTCGTGTTTCAGCCGCTTGCGGTCGGGCTGGGGAATAGCGAGGGAGAGCCGGATGGTTGAGCTTGGAGATGGAAATGCATCAACTCCCTGAATTCCTGCAGCCTAAAGGGGTCTCTTCCTGCTCCAGGTGGAGGAATGGGAGGCGGGTTGGGAGGGATGCTCCGATGCATCCCTAAAGGCAGATCCTTAGGGATTTTGCACGAGTGGACACGTACGTTACTCAGCAAAACTCTTTTCCCCTGCACAAGTTCCCCCTTGCAGCACGACAGAGATCCCAGATCTCTTGCTCCAGAGCCACTTCCCACCCTAAGGAATCCGCGTTTTCTTCCAGGTCTCCAAGAGCTGAACTGCTGACCCTCTGGAAGCCAGAGGAACAAGCAGTGTTAGCAGGATAGATCTCCGATGATAGCACAGAAGGGAGCGTAAAGGCAGGATTTACATTCTGTCCCTTACGAAACGTTTGGCTGAGCTATTAAAAGCCGGATGGAGCACAAAAAAATGGAATTTATTCGATTAAACGATTGCAAATGTCATACTGCATTGAGCCAGAAACTTTTCCTACACGCAACAAACTGAATTTATGCTTCCAGAAAGCATGCAATTTTACCTGCTACTTCCTATCAATGACATTATTGTCCATTTTTTCATTTGAAATAAAAGGAACAAGAAGCGTGGGCTTGTTGGCGTGCCAGGGTCTATCCAGAAAGACTTCAGAAAGGCACCGTATACCTTTTCAATTAATTGAACGAACACCATTTCTTTCCAGGTGAATAGCAAAATTAGCCGCAGATGTGACTTCAACGGCAGTTGTTAACATTTAACATTTGCCCCACAGCTCAAAATCACTAACTCATGAAATGGAAGGGAAAAGCAGGCAGTTTTAGAAGAGGCCAGTGACTAGTGGTGCTGCCGCTGACGTGCCTCAAGAGGACAGACCGAAATGTGGATGGTTTCTGTGCAGAAACACAGGGTCTTTTTAGGGTTTTTGAATTGCGTCCTCACGCCCAGAGCCCCTGGGGACCCCGGTGCAGGTAGAGCAGCAAATTCGGGAGCAGCGAGGGGCAGCGCCAGCCCTACTACGTCCCCGCGAGGGGAGATACTCAGCAATTTGGCAGTGAAATTTGGGCTCTGTTTGATGACAGGAGGGAAAGTCATATTGCTACCCAAGGCATTTAAAATTAAAATAAATAAATAGATAGATAGATAGATAGATAGATAGATAGATAGATAGATAAATGGTTCACAAGGCAGGCAGGATGAAGAGAGAACGCTTAAAGCATAAAAAAAAAGCAAAGATGAAGGAAGTGGAATGGAGGATGTAGCTGTCCCTGGATCCTGGATAGGGACCAGGGCTGGAGGAGAAGGGGGTTCGTGCAGCAGAATGTGGTTGGGCTCCTGGTATCCGTCCCGCTCCGGTGTCCCTCCTGCGGGCACCTGGCACCGGCAGGGATCAGGGCAGCCTTTGGCACCTTCCCATGCCGTTCCCTTTGAGACAACGTCACTCCCAGACCCATCCAATTCCCAGAGCGGAGAGGGAGCTCAGCATCCCGCTCCTAATCAACCCTGGAGCCTCCGCTGCGGCTGTGGCCCCTATCCAAAATGCACCTATTTTAAGCATATGGCTGCTCTCACTCAAGATAGCTGGATTATCTTTCTACCTGCAGTTAAATATATATTAAAACTGAGCGTTTTGGGCCTGGGTCATTGCATTCGGCACCGCTCTTGCATTCGCTGTGGGCGGTGGGCAGGCCAGGGCGCTCCGGACACCCGGGCACCAGCAGATCTATCATCACGGAGCTTCTTTACACGCTGCAACCTGGTTAAACTGTAGGATCGTAAACGCAAAGCTCCATCTCTAGTTACTACGGCTCGGAATCAGCCATCCCCCTGCTCTGCGTGAGCTATGTTTCCAATGATAGCATTTGTCTTTAATAAATGGTCACTCAATAAACCGCCCTCCTCTGGGAAACCTGGGGTTTGTAAGTCAAACCTGATGTTTCCATTTCATTCTAGCGCGTTCGCTCGAGGATGAAGCCCAACTCATCCCCTGTTTAATATCAGAGGTGCGCAGCGCTTTGGTATTACAATTTATGAAATTCATATAGTTGAATTTAATCGGTTTCAGATCCCGCAGCTGTATCGGTATCAGCTTGAGCTGGAATAAGGATGTTCTTTTGCTGGAATCAACGGCATCGCTAGCGTTTGGCATGCATAAGGACCAATGCTCCTTGCAATGCTGCAGAAAACTGCATTGCAAAGTCTGTCTGTCCGTCTGCACTGTTTAAATGCAATAAAATTAAATGCATTATGCACTGTAAAGCCTGTCTGTAGTGTTTAAATGCATTAAAATTAAATGCATTATCCAAATGGGAATACCTTATGAAATACTTTGTTTTTAAGGCCAAATCTGCCTGGTCTTGCCTCTAAAAAAGAATCTGAGATACATGAACAGTTTTCGCATGGTTTATACAAGTATCTGAGCATGTCACACTCATGCAAACTCTGTAAAATTAACCAAGAAACCAATGAGATAATCTGTCCCCTTGAGAACTACCTTGCGGATACCTGGGTCTGGAAGAGGGAAGCTGAATTTTGCTTCCATTCCTTGCTAATTTTTGCAGAAATGGATTTTCTGACCCCACCTCACCGCAGACTGAAGAAACCTCAAAAAGTTTTTATAAAGTAGATTAATGGACGCGCTTATTTGTCTCAATGCTGGAGGAAGACGAGAAGGTGTTATACGAAGTTGTATAACGTCCTAAATGAGTAAAAATACTTATTTTCACTGAAGATGGCTGCTTATTATTTCTTCAGCGGGGGAAAGTTGTGTGCGGGGCCGGCTTTAACGTGATTACTCATAGGGCTGGCTCGTTCCACAAGTCCACGAGCAGAACCTATAGTGCAGACCTCATTGCAAATGCCCTTCGGGGATGGGGAAAAAAAAGCGACTGCCCCATTTGAGTCCCATCTGTGGGAGTTTATAACTGTTCTCCTCGTAATTGCCAACAGACAATGTGAGTTGCAATTAGCTAATTGCTTGCTAACTTTCCGTTCTAATAATAGGCTCGTTCCAGAGTTATACAAGCTTGGAGGCTGCTGCTGTTCCCTTGCAACTGGCAATAATAAATAATACCATATTTTTTTTCGCGGCGTTGCCCTTTTCTTCCAAGTTTCATCCCCATGCAAATTGCTCCAGCATGCACTAATCCCTGGCGGGCTGGCAGAGGTTATTTGTAGCTCGTTGCGCTGGGAGGGCTCAGCGCCTGCGTGATGATGTGGCACCGGGAAGCGGCTCCGGGCTCCGCGGTGCCGTCCACGGGGCAGACGCTGCGGTCGGAGCGATGCCGGGCTCGGCTGCGGGGCCCGACTGCTCCACACGTGGCCAATCCACCCTCCCATCGATGCGTTTTTTGCATTGCGTTGCTGTTGCAATGCGTTTTGGCAGCATCGCACGCTGCCCTGGCCCCTGCAATGATGTGTTTTATCACCAGTAGCTTCAAAAAGGTCAGTGCGGACCTAGCTGGAGCTGTAAAAAGAGGCGTTTGAGCAGCAGAGCTGCATGCAGGATGCTCCAAAGCAACGTGCAGGGAGGGACCGTGGGGATGCGGGTGGCACCGGAGCCAGCGCTGGATGGGGGACACGGGCTCCCTGCGCCCCTCTCCAGGCTGCCCCATCCCAGTTCCTGCTCCGCAGATGAGGAGCGGAGCAGCGGGCGCATCCCGCGGGGTCAAGGCAAGGCAGCGAAATGAGCGACAGCATTCCCTGGCGCTCGAGAAACTCCCGAGCGCCGACCTGCCAGCACGCTGACGTCTCCGGAGCATTACACACTAATCTTGTTAAACTCGACCAAAAAGCCTTTTAGAGTTGGGGGAGCCGCGTCCAGCCAAAGCCGCTCTGGATTATTCCCCTAGCGCTCCTGGGCTTTTTCCAAAGCGGCGGCTCCTCCTCGCTGGGAGAGCCGCTATCCCGCGCGCGGGGCACGGAGATCCAGGCGGATCCGCACGCTGGGAACGGAGCCGCGGGAAGCAGGCGCAGGGACGCGGCTTGTGGTGCTGCGACTTTTGCATCTGTCGTGTGAGGACAGACTGAGCTGGGGCTGGTTAGTGTGGGGAGGAGAAGGCTGAGAGGGGATTTGATCAA
>JAWLRI010000564.1:83628-94332 GCA_034781795.1 Crypturellus tataupa | reverse complement strand
AGGCAAAAAAAATTGCAAAAAAAGGCAAAAAAAATTGCAAAAAAAGGCAAAAAAAATTGCAAAAAAAGGCAAAAAAATTGCAAAAATATTGCAGAAAAATGCAAAAAAAATTGCAAAGTTGAGCATAGCTGATGAGTATGGATGAATTTCTGTTGCAAAATAATTGGGGATTTGCTCCGTAACTTTGCTTCTTGCAAGTCTTCATGATCCTAATGGTGTCGTGTCTGTTTTTAATTGCAGGCAGACTTGGACATAATGGAAATAAATAAAATAACAGCTGAAGTTATGCAGACTCCTTTAAAAACCATCAAGAAAGGTCAGTTGGCTTTTAAGCGTTGTGGTGAATTCCATAGCGTGAAATTTTATAATGGTCTGAGTTTAGTAAATGATAATTCAGTTCTTATTTGCAGCCTTTAACACATTTAAATGCACAAAAATACTTCATTCTTTCTTGTTATTAAAAGGAATTGTATTCCATTCCTCAAACAGAATAGTGTTCTCTCTACCATTCTATTGGAGTTTGGATTTCAGGAGTGAATTGTGGCTAAATCTACTTGTAGTTACTTACTTTTTACCCCAACTCCTAGCTAACAACCTTGCTTTCAGCTTGAATAACGCTTTCTCTTTTTAGCTGGAAAATCTAAACAGGATATTGAAGCTATCGAAGAAGAGGCTGAGTCTCCTTTACTTCCTCAAGCAAAGAAAACAAAACGCGATAACCAGTCTCTTTTAGAACTAGAAGCTGAGAATATTAATCCAAAAAGTGGAAAGGTAAATAGCTCCTCCTTGCAGTAGATGTTCTCAAGATGCCAGCAGTTTGCTGAGATGGTACCTGTGACAATGCAGCTGGCCAAGGCGCTTTGAAGGGGTTTCTTGTAGTGCCTCGTGATAAAAGTTTGTGTTTTTGGTTGATATTAGAGAGTGCAGTCACTTTGCTTGGTGCTAGTGGCTTTGCTTGGTCCCTGCTTCTCTTTTGTACATCTGTAAGGTCTCATGTCCCATTCTCTTCCCCTGGGCTAATGTACTTATATATAGTGATATTCCCTGCAATAGAGACACTCTTAACTTGACCAATACTAATTTCTGCTCCATGCAGTAATGAATGTGGACAGGACTAGGTCAGATTAAAAGCTCATGTTGTTCAGTGTCTTCCTAACGTTCTGTGGCAGAGCTGAGAGTGGGGGGGAGATATAAGAAAGCTCTTAAAATGAGAAATTTATATGTTTGTATGTTATTTGGTTCAGGCTTTTTGTGCTTTGAAAATGAAGCTATCTTTGGTATGGAAGCTGAGCTTAGCTATTTTGTGATAGTAAAACAACTGATTTGAGTCATCTCTTTCAGGTAAAGGCATCCACTAAGAAACCACCAGTGTCCAAGAGCAGAAGACCTCCTTCATCGAGGGTGAAGCGCGTGAGTAAAAGGTATTAGGAGGTTTCTACCCTTTTTCCCTGGCTTTCAGAAAAGGAGAATGTGTTAGTGATAAAAACCTGAGTGGAATGGAGTAAGCTTGGTAGGCTTGCTAGTGCAGAGGCCATCAAGGAGAAAGTTAATTAATTAACAGTGAATGAAGGAGCAGCTGTGCCTAGCTTGGGTGTTTACCCTTCCCCTCTGTTTTTCTTTAGTTGCCCCCTCATACAAGTCCCAGGTAAGCAGGGCTTGTACATCTGTAATGTGTCTCTTCAGAGCTGGATGTCTATTTTTTCCCTTTTTTTAATCTTCAGCAGATTGAGCAGAAACAACTTCATCACTCCAGCTAATGGGAGAATTGTTGATTTTTGTGCTCGGGGAGGTACTTCCATGGTCACACCCAAGTTTGATTCCAGGTTTGTATTCTGTGGTTCTCTTTAAGTCCCTTCTCTGCGTCTTATGCGTCTGGTATCAATTTGTAAAATAGTCCTTGCTGGTTCTTTGAATCTGCGAATGAAAGATTTGTGGTTTGAGTGCTTTATCGCTGTTGTGTGACTTGGTTTTCTTTTGGAACTTCATTTATAGAACACGCACAGTATTACCTGAAAATCCCATTAGAATGGAATCATGGAAGCAGAGATAAGATTTTTGACTGGCACTCAGAACCCTGGTGTTCGGTGGAGTTAGAATTGTGCATTCCTGACTCTTCCTTTGCAAATTCTGAGTCTGTGTAAAGGTCTAAATTGCAATTCTTCTGTCTGTTCAGTGAACTACTTCTGAATTTGTTCAGACCTTGCAGACAGTCAGACTCTTTTGCTGTTCTGTCATTTTAGCCCTATTATAGATAGACAATCTACTCGGACACAGTTTCATCTTTCTCTATTTGGGAATATCAAAAAACAATTGTAAGGTAGAGCCCCTCTTCCTGTTGTCCTTGTCTCACAGAGAAAATGCTTTTAAATTCTTTCCATCAGAATATTACTGAGTTTCTCTGATTACCTCAATCAGCTGCAGTGAAACAGTTCTGTGACTCTGGAATGTTTCAGGGTTTTCAAGACGCCGGGTTTGCGCACGCCTGCGCTGCACGAGCGCGTCTACACCATCTCTGCCAACGGCAGCCCCCTCGCCGACAGCAACGACGTCTTCATCACTGTTCCTGTTGGAGATGGGGAGGTAAACCAGGGACAGGAACCTGCAAAGCTGCCTGCAGCTTTTCAGGGGGTGGAGGGAGGGATATATAAATTTCAGGCTATTTAGTTGTGCTATCAGATTTGATAGGGGCTTGATATAGTTTTGAAGTAACTTTTAATGGTTTTTAGTCAGAAGTGGGAGCTGTTCAAGCTGCTCTGAGCAGAATGTGGGCTGATGTTTTGCTGTATGTCTAAGTGACTGAGATCTGTTCTCTTTGTAGAGCATTCGTTTAACAGCAAGTGATTTGACCAAGAGGAATCTTCTTCATCTGAATCCAGAGGCCCAAGGAATTATGAAGAAGCTTTCAGTAAGTTTATATCCAGCTGCAGTAAGTGTTTATATCCATCTGCAAATCTGTTTTGTCACTAAGTCCCTGGACAGTTGAACTCCCCGTGTCTTGTATCCTGACCAGTATTACTTGTCATGAAGAGGGAAGCAGAGTGGGAAATATTATCTCACATTTGGTTTGATGCAAACTATGGATAAATTGTGCACTTGTTGAAAGAGAACTGTTGCCAATGTTTTGAGAAAACAAATCAAAATGGAATCTTTCTTTCACTTCTGGAAGAAATGGCAAGCAGTTGCAGCTACTGATTAATCTCTGTTTCCTTCTAGGTGCGTCTTGCCCAAGCATGTGGTGGTGCAAAGACAAACAGATGAAGCTCGGTGGCGACGTCCCTCTAAATATGCAACACTGCATTTAGGGCTGCTGCCTTGAGTTCCTGCTCCAAGTTGTTTCTTCCTTCTATTAATTTACAGAATGGAAGTTAGGAACTGCTTTTTTTTTTTTTACTTAAGTATGTAATGGTATTAGAATAGATTGCTTTTTTTTAATTCAGGAGAAAAATACTTTATTGGTTCTTTCCTCTGAGGCGGAGACCAAGGTACAGTTATCTTGGGCTTGCAGGCTAGCAAGATGTGTTTTGCAAGATGCCAGGAGAACACTTGCCCAAGTGGAGGATACAAGTGACTGAAGTTTGTATCTGGGAAAAGAAAGCAACAGATCAGGTTTGTTGCACTTTCTGCCCATGTCCTTTCTGTGCTGAAGTGTTTAAAAGGTGATAACTATCTCGATCATAAACATAAAGTCTCGATCAGATGCATAAAGGCAAGTTACTGATGAATTGGACTGGATATAAAGCTGCTTGTAGTTTATGATGCTGCCATGAATACTAGGGAAGGGGGCAGATACAGTAAATTCTGTTCTTACTGAAGCTGTTCTATTTGTGATTTTTTATTTTAAAAACAAAATGCACAAAGTCTCTGCAAAACCTCTTACAAGTAGTTTAACTGTACAGACCTGTCAGATTAACTAGATTCCTGGGAGTCGTCTTGGAGCTGCTGGAATGCCTCTGAAATGAGGGAATTTTGCTTTTTCACAACCACTTTTCAAATCATTAGGAGTACTCATGGAATTGAGTATGGGCAGGGAAGAAGGCTGGGTGCAGTAGAACAGCATTTAGCTCTATCTGCTCATCTAAATTGAATTGGACTCATTACCCTTTCTTGGCAAAGAATTGTCCCATGCATACTGTTTAAACAGGGGAAAAAAACACTCAGGCATTAATGTTCTTTCCTTTCTTTACAAGAGAAATTGTGGTCTATATGAGCAGAGATTATTTTAATTTAGGAGAACTTTGTATATACCCTCTTAGGAAAGGGTTAATGTTTTTAAAACCTATATGTGGAGGCATCCATTTGGTTTAAACCTTGCAGAATGAAGCAGGGGAGAAGACTTGTATTTGCTTCTCTGAGATCACTGTCCTGTGTTCTCTGCTTGCAAAAGCAGAGCTCCCCATGAAGCACAAGGTGGCTGTGAGAACATCATTTAAAGTCTTATAAAAAGTTACTCTTAATGCCAAGGGTCTTGTTATTAATCTTTGACTGGTAAAGCTGTGTGAAGATAATTCACTCTTAAACTAGAGTATGGATTTTTTTAAGGTACAGCAACTTTGACTCCTGGTTACTACTCCCTTCCCTTGTTTCCTGCTTCCATCATCAGCCCAAGTTTTATTCCAGGTTTGTCTTCTATTTCTCTTAGATCAAAGTTTTAATAGGAGGGTCTTACTATCATCTATTTGCAAAACAGTCCTCGGTGGCTTTAAACCTGTGATATTAAAGACTTGCTCTCTATGTTTTGTTAATCAGTGTTGCCTGGCTTGTTTTCTAAAGCTTTACTATGCACTTTCTGTAAAACAATTATTTGAGATTCCCAGGTTAGAAAGAGATTGCAGAGGCAGAGAATGAAAGATGAGGAGCTTGGAATTCCTACCCCTTCCCAGAGCCAAGGCTGCAGGGCAAGAAAGGAGATGGGAGAAGCAGCTGTTGGAAGCGGCTCATGCTTGATGCATGCCTGTAACTCAGCCTGGGAGCTGAGGAAGGTCTCGGAGCATCATTCCCACGTTTATTGCATGTTGCTGTACTGCAGGTTGCAGCTCTGTGAACGCATTTCAGCAGCAGCTCAGTGGAAGTGGCAGCTTCCAAGCTGCAGGTGGCAATATTGCAATTAAAACCTGGAGGAAGGTTGCTCTCCTGACTGGGTTCTGTTAATATTGTCATTAAAAAGACAGTAATTAAGCTGTAAACAGAAATGTGAAGCTGCTGCTTGCATCTGTGTTCCTAAGTGTCAACTCCTAAACATACCTTTTCCAGGGGGGAAAAAGCTAAGCCCCTGTGTAGCCTAGAGACCCTATTCCATGGTTATTGTGTGTTTGTGGCCACATTTCTGAGTGTGTTTGTATCCGTGCTGCTCAGATTGCTCTGGGAAGCACAGAGTGATGCAGCTCCAGCTCCTTCCTTTATGCAGGGAGCAGTGAACAATAACGCTGCTGCAATCCAGCCTTCCTTTTTCTCATTACCAGCCTGGATTAATTGTATTTACCATGAATTAGAGCCACCTTCTAGCTGACAGCTAGACACATCCATCACCTGAGCCTGCTGCTGTGCTGCCTGCACCAGGCTTCCCTGCAACCCTTCTGGTTCCGAGTTCATTTCTTTGCTGCTTTATTGTTCATCTAAATCACAAGCATCACTTCTGGGCCCTTGCACATTAGCTGGCAGCTAAGATTTTGTTTAACAAAGTGACCGCTGCCCTCTTTATTCAGGGCAGGGATTGCTGTGACGCTGTGTTAAGTTTGAGCTCTTGTCTGTGTTTTATTTGTGTGCAATTTCCATGCTCGTCAGGCTGCAGCCTGGCCTGCTCTGTGCATTGAGGGAGCTCTTTTCCTGCTGGATTGAACATTTAATTAACCTGACTCCCATCAGTTAGCAACGGGCCATGTAATTAGGTAAAATGAGGCTGGGTTTCCCGCTGCAGCCTTGCACAAAGTCCAAGTCTGCTGGGAGCTGGGAATAAATATACCCAGTTTATCTGGAGAGTGCAGGTTCCCTAAAGCCAGGAGCCTTCCCAAGGATGCTTCGAATCGGACCCGTTTTGTCCAGTGAATCCCATTTGCAGCAGGATCATCAAATCTGATGGCTGGACCGGGCTGTAACGTCACAGATGGCCCCATCAGCCACAGCTGCAGTGAGGGGCTGCCAAGCAGGACCGAAACCCTCTGTTTGTCTCCGAAAATTGGTGCCATGAAAAACGGGATTAGCTGGATTTGCTCCTTTTCATGCAATGTGGAGAGCAAATCCCTCTGCCCCTTATCTCCAGGGAAAGATTCATAGCCTGCTACGCTGTAATTAATCTAATTTCCCTTAATGAGGGAGCCACAGCCACTCAGAACGTCTCCCACCGGCTGCAGCTCCGTAGCGGCTTTTCCGGGAAGATGGGGATGAAGATCCTTGGCTGGTGCCGTAGTGGGTCCCCCATGGCAGGGAATGGGGCTTCCAGCTGCAGGTAAGGAGCAGCCGCCCGGGTTTTGCACAGCTCCATGTGGCACCGAGTGCGGAAGCCACCGCGGCTCCCTGAGGGTGCAGGGCAGCCAATGCGTCCTCTGTACCAGGTCACATGCAGTGATGGCACCTCCTGCAACCGGACACGACCAGGAGCCCTTAAACCAGCGCCTCCCTCCCCAGGAACCGGGTCCATTGGGCACGGCCACCTGCGCCCAACACAGGGAGCTGCTCCGGTCACTGCGTGTGGCCGGAGCCCCACGGAGGGCAATTCCCGGCGCCGGGGCCAGCACGGGGTGGGGAGCTGTTGGGCCCCCATTGCAATCCCGCACAGTCGTGTCCCCATGGCCATCCCAGGGCCCGTATCCCTGGAGTGATCCCAGTGAGGAGCTGCTCTGCCCTGCGGTGCCCAGCAGTGCAGATGTGCCCAGATGTGGCCTTCTGCCACCCTTGGGTTTCCCCTTTGTCCCACACAAGCAAGTGACGAGCAATAACAACCTCCTTTTAAAGGTGAGACTAACAGATGGATGTGCTAAAGGGTCATTTATGTCTCCTCTCGTGGGTTAAAAACTCCTTGAACCCCTTCCCGCTGCTTTGCAAAACGCAGGAATTCGACAGCAGCTCTAATGCAATAGTAAGAGCCAAGCGCTATTTTTGTTTTTAAAGCCTTTCCTACATCTATCAGCTCTTTCAGTAACAACAACCACTCCTTGGTAGAGTTTATGTTGCCACTTTGGGAAGAAACCTTTAGTTTGGGGGTTTGCGTCACCCTGCGCTTGGTGCAATGTGCAGTGACACCCGCCATGGCCTGCAGGACAACGCGGGGGTATTTGCAGCTTCATGCAGTGCCCTGGGACGAGGTGACAGCCCTGGTGACCCTCCGTGCAGGGCCATGTCGTTCCGACTGCCACCGGATCCGGGAGACGGGTTGGGAGCCTTAGTTGAACATGGAGTAAGCCAAGAGTGGGTTAAAAACCCACAAACCCACACAGACCACGTCCCAATTCCTGTTTGATTTCCTTGGCTATTTAGGTGTCTCTCTATTTCAACCTTCAAACAGGGGTCAATAAATACAAAATTAACAAAAAAATGCCAACAGATCTTTATTATCATTTATTATTATTCCAAATCATGGCGATTCCCTGGAGACGTCTGACTAGAGTCCAAACATGAAGTGCACACGGTGTTCCCTTGTGATCTTATATTACATTTTGTTTCGCGCTTATAAAAATATATATCGACTTTTCAAGTATGTATTTACAGTATATAACAGGTGGTTAATGAATATCAAAAACCAGCGGGAGCTGAACCAACCTGATGCCAGTTTTGGTGGAAGGAGGACGGCACCGAGCGCGGCGGGAGGAGAAGGGAAAGGGCAGAAGCAGCCGTGGACCCTCTTGCAAGAGCAAAACCTGAATCCTGCATCAACATCTATGCTCTAATCCCCTCGTAAGTGTATTTACAAGCTCTGGCAAAGCTTGAAAATTGCAAAAATATCATTCTTTACCCATTAGAGAGGTTAGCAAGGGTGGTGAGCCCTAACCGGCCTCCCTCGGCTAATGGAAGAGGAAGGAGCTCGCGCGGTGCCGAAGGCAACGGGAACGAAATTGTTTCGAGACACTCGCCATGGTCGAGCAGCTGCAAAACAGTGTTGCTAATTAATTTAATTATGAGGCATCGAACACTTCCCCAAACAGGAGGTGCCAAAGGGATGCCAGTTAATTTTAGAAACAACGACAATCTATAAATTAATCTGCTCATCTTGTTTCTTATCGTCGGTGCTGGTGGGGAGCCCAATTAAAGGTCTTTATTGGTCCAATAAGCTGGGCTAGAGAACACTAGGGTCTGTTATGTACTTTTTGCTAGGAGAAAAAATGCATCTCTAGTGCAGGAAAACAAATACACCTAATTTCTGCTAAATTAGCACACAATATCCATAAAATTATACTGTCTAAAGGAAACAGCTTTCTGAAATGCTACATCTAAGTCCATCAGCATCAGGTCAGAAAAGTAATTAAACAGTGAGGTTTTGGGGGGAGAACAGCTAGAGTTGAAGCAGCACCACGCTAGTTCTGATTATACTGGAGAAAATAGAGCAGCAGCCAAATTCAGTGGTGGAAGCACCTAAGAAATTATTGAAAACTGGCCTTATTTTTTAATTGGAGTATTCTAGCACAAAGTTAGCACTTCCATAAAGGAAAGAACCAAAGTAATCTGTTATTAATTTCCTATTAATTCTGCGTAGAGATTCGCTATGATGAAAGGACAATGACAACGAGGGGTCCGTGTTTGTCCCAGACGCATTTCCCACCCTCGGGCCGTCACCTACCTCCTACCGCTCCCGTTCCCCATCCTCGTGCTCCCCGCGTTCCTCCTCCGCGTTCCCGTTTCAGCAGCAAAGTGGCTCGCGAGGACCCAGTCCTTGCCCACGGCCACTCCTACGCACGGAGGTTGAGACGTTTCGTAATTAAATTAGATTTCGCCGTCGTCTCCCCGGCTTCACCTCCTCCTGCACGAACGCTGCCCTGCAGGGGCTGCGGAGAAAACACATCAGAGCTCTCCAAGGCTGTCACTTGTGTCACGGTTGCCTTCAGTAAGGCTCTAAACGGCTTAAAAAAGCAGGAATAGCTGTTGGAAAGGGAAATTCACATTCCAGACTGATTTTTTTAGTGAAAAATTCATTAACCTTGAGCACTTCCATGAAGCAGTATATGCTCTCTTCATCTGATCGTCTTCAGCAGGTACCTAATTAACCTGCACAGCCTTTATCGCTGCACAAATACAAGATCCAAGGGAGTCCTGCTACCGAACACTCATCCTGGAGCCGCTTCCGAGAGCTCTTCCTTGGGAAAAACCACAGCACTTCCTTGGGAAAAACCATGCTCTGCTGTGATGATGCACGTGGATCCTCTGCACTGCCAAGTCCAGGCGTCACCCAGCAATTCCGTGAGCCACCTCCATAGGCAACACTCGCTCATCCTGATGGATATCCAGCTTCTATTTAAAGATTCCAAGTGGCTGGACGCTTGACATCCCCCTGTGACCTGTTCAGTGCTTGATTAATCACTATTCTGCAATTTAATTCCTCTTTGCTGCTTCAATTCTCCCCAACAGCATCTTGGAATGCTTAGGGGAGCCCTCAGCCTCCTTCCTGCACATTACAGATCTCCTGCTAACACCTTCTGCACCAAATTGCCATTATCAGGCTCGTTACCAGATGTGTTTTCCAATTCCCTGGTTGCCTTGGCCCTGATCCATGAATTTTCCAGCACATCCCATGCACCAAAGCAGACATAATCCTAGTGGGAACCATCCTGGGACACAGGAGCCTCCTGGAAGCCACCGCGACAAAGGGGACAAAGGAGGGGAATGCGCAACGGGAGAGCAGGAATCAAGTTGGTTCAGCTCCCTACCTGGAGAATCATAATATACTTTCTCTATAGATAAAATGTAAACATAAAGAACATACAAATTGCACTTGATCCTTGGGATCTGGCATTTCTACCAAAGAAAGGTTTCTGTTCGTGATTATTACTCTTCTGGGGATGAAACAGATGGATGCAGATGGACAGGGACAAAGGGGACAATTTCCTTCAGAAAATGAACCCAGTTTGGGGGGTTTGGGGATGGGGGAATGCTGCCGGACCCGACCACGAGGCAGGAAGGAGAGAGCTGATTTATCTCAGAGAGAAGCAAATTCCCCAAGTGCATCCAAGTTCACTGTGAATTGCCTGCTCCTCTCAGCCTCTCTCCCTGGTTTGCAGCATAAGCAGCAGGTCCCGTTCTCCACAGGGCCAAGATTTCTTACCCCTTGCATTGCACACAGCTCTGCTCTGCTTATTCACATTGCTCTTTGTGGGTTTTTTTTCCCTAGGAGTTCTAAAATTGGGTTCAGAAACCTGTAAAAGAGCAGGCAGCTTTCTCAAAGTCAGCCTGCACCGCCTGAACAGCAGGGATTTGAGATCTGCTTAAGAGAGTTTATGGTATTTCACCGTGATATTGCCTGGAAATGTCAACTCAAGGCAGAAAATGTGGAAACAAACACCCTGTTGATACCACTTGTTGGTGAAGCTCAGGCAAGACGGTCTGATCTCTGCTGCAATCAGGGTAACCTATCCGAATACCGTGAAATTGTGTCAAGTCTTTGATACTCTGAAATTAATGTGGTCACAGCAGCCACGGCAGAGGAGCTGGGGGATCGGTTTAGTGTGGAGAGGAGAGGAGAGGAGAGGAGAGGAGAGGAGAGGGGGGGGGGGGCGGGGAGGG
>JAWLRI010000564.1:57633-83528 GCA_034781795.1 Crypturellus tataupa | reverse complement strand
GGAAAGGAAAGGAAAGGAAAGGAAAGGAAAGGAAAGGAAAGGAAAGGAAAGGAAAGGAAAGGAAAGGAAAGGAGAAGGAAGGGAAGGGGAAGGGGAAGAAAAGGGAAAGGGAAGAGGAGACCACAAATGAGTCTCTTCTAAACAGAAGTTGGTCCTTCCTGAAAAAGATATTTTAGAGATCCACTAGGCCAGATATAGACGTTAACACATAGGCTGGGCCTTATTGCCTAAGTAAGTGCTCTGCTAGAACAGAAGGAAAATGTCCAGCATGACAACTGGTAGGTGCCCTGCGAGCAAAGGAGGAGCAAGAGCCCTTCATTTAATTGTGATTTAGATCTTTATCCCTCGGTGCAGTCTAATAGGAATATCTGGCTCAAAACACAAACAAATTTCTAACTGCACTGAGTACAGCTTCTACAGCACTCATTCCCTTTGTAAATCTTTGTCTTTCATCATTAATAATTCACTCCTAATACTTACAGACAACAATAAAAGGCTTCTGTACAAGGCTGCAAAGACACATTTAATTAACTTCAGTCATAGATCAAGCCTGAACCAACGGGAAAAAACAGTGTGCAAGAGATGCGGTATTAAGTTACTATTTGCAACAAAATAAAGTGCTGCTGTGCCCTGATTTGCCCAGATTCTGTTGGGATTTCGGGGATCTCATGGATGGAATAGTTGGTTCTGCCCTAAGCCCAGCATTTGGGCTGTATGTGCTGCCCCAGCACCACAGAGCAAGCTCAGATAACCAGACAATTTGGAGTACAAGATGACACGTGCCGTGGGACATGTTGGCATCGCTGCTTCTCACACCCAGCCCTTCATCGAGCTCCTCACTGCAGAACTAACACTCTGCAAAGGTTGAGGATACTCAAAAAGCCTTTTTCTTCCCATTTTTGGCAGGGTTTTGGGCAGTGAGGGTTACTCACCTGCAGCAGGCACAGGTCTCTGCGTGGCTATGGACACAGTGCCGCAGTGACACCAAACATGCCAGGTCTTCTTTCTCTCTAATCCCAAACTAATCCCCAGGTTTTCCTCCTGTTTCTAGCAGAACTGGGAGGTTCTTCCCTGTCACTGTGTCTGGAATTAGCTCCATTTTTAAAACCCCTTTTTCCCTGTAAAATTTTCAGACCTACAGAGGGGAGAAGGTCTGTTCATTGACTGCTCTGAAGCCACGTGAACCCTTCTCAGCAGGATGCTCGAGCTCAGCTAACACCAGGGAGCTTCCCCAGGCTCCAGCTTCCACTTGTCCTGCTTGGCCCATGGCCACGGGAGCACACGGAGGCTTTGCCCACTCCACATGGCCTCAAACCCACCTGGTTCTGTAGCACAGGACCCAGGAATCACGGTTTTTAGCCAAAACTAGCAGTGTTTTAGCCAAAACTAGAAAGAGAAGAACATCAGCATTGTGGCAGTCCAAGGGGCTCATCTTCTCCTTTCGAATTATTCCCCTGAATTTGTCTAGTCAAATGACTTTTCATCCCCATTTGCTCTGCGTTTTGGTGGAGAACGTTTGCATTTGTTCACCAACAGTGGTGCCAAGACCCAGGAAGGCGACTCGGAGTGGAATGGACATGGTTGGAAAAGAGATCCCTTTCTGCACACCAGATAGGCCAAGTCACCTTGAGGAAGCTGGGGGTAAGGTATGCTCCAGCGTCTAAAAATAAAAGCAATAAAAACTCCTCGTGGGCTCAGTAGAACAAGTCGGTTTGTACGAAAAATACCCATGGGTTACACCAGCACGATGCTAGATACCAAAATGCTGTCTCTGGATTAAAACAGTGCATGAAGGTCCATCCACCCTGTTAACCTAAGTACCGTACGAAAAGGCATCATTATAGTTCGACTCGGCTTACAAAACGCTGCTAGGGACAACCACATCCACCCGGACACGGGTCCGGGAGCACTTGGCCTCCCTGGCACAGGGGAAGGGCAGCCCTGCTCTCCTGCCACCCGGAATGACTCGTTTGGCAGCAGCCCACTCCTCCATCCCACCTGCTCGACTGCTCTCTGCAAGATTTCAGGGTTTTGGGCCACTTTGGGCCAATATGCAGCTGGCTGGCTGCTCCCCGGGTGAGTGCTGTGCACGGGCTGTGCGGGCTGGCTTCACACTTGCACCCCTCGGCCATGCATTTGTATCACCTGCGCCCGGAGCGTCTGGATGCCGCTCAGGATGGTCTTCTGGTGCTCCATCAGCGTGATCCCCAGGCTCAGGACGTCTCTGGAAAACAAGGGCCACGTCAGCAGTGAAACAGGATTCTTTCCAGGACTGTTCACCTAACTCCAACAGAATTGGATATAACGGAATAGAATTGGAGTTAGGCGCAGTGGCCCTAAATCCAATTGCTTTCCAGGAAGATGCAGTGCAGATTTTAGACTATCAGGCTATTGCAGACCTGCAGGACAAATCGCCAGCCTATTGCACCAGCTTGAAGTTTGACAGCAATGCAAGGGCAGCGCATGCCTTTAGTATGCGACGCACACGACAGTTCCCTACCCCACTGTAAGACTAAGAGAGCCCTGAACCGCCAGGAAAAAAAGAAAAACTATCAGTAAACTGCACCTTGGTTTGACATTGTTTTCTGGAAGGGACATGTAACTCTCTTCCTGTCAGAAACTACACGTTTAAATATCAGCTTCAGAAACAGCAACTGAGATGACAGCACATGCCATGCAGTCCACCCCAGTGAGCTCTTACAGACACATTTTGGAAGCTCTGGGCTCTTATTTTGTGACAAGTGACTGTAATTTAAAGCAGAGCTTGTTTACCCTGCATGGGCTTCGAGTTAGGAACCCTTTTAACTTACTGGACTGTCATCCTGGCCACGGATTCCAAGTAGCAGTAGCCGGCGGCCGTGAAGTTATCCTTGTACCTGCCCATTTCTATAGCTTCCAGCCACTCGCCCACGGAGCTGAAGGAGGGGAAGGCTGAGAACGCGCGTTCGGCGAGGGGAATGGATGTGCTGTGGGACCTGCAAAGAGGAAGAAACCCGTGAGGAGAAGCGTGCGGGGCAACCGTACCCACACTGCAAACCCGCAGGTAAAGGCTCAGCCCTGTCCCATGAAGGGGATGGTGAAGGAGAAGGCAGCGGTGACCTCGTGTACGTGGAGTTGGGGCACTTTGGAGGCTCCGGGCTCTGCACCATCTTGCTGAGCGCGTTGTGGATGTGCGAGAAGGTGGGTCTCTCGCTGCGCTCCCTCTGCCAGCAGTGCAGCATGAGCTGGTGCAGAGGGGGCTGGCAGTTCAGCGGGGCGGGGAGGCGGAATCCGTCTTCTACGGCCTTTATCACCTGCAAGGGGGGATAGAGGGGAGATTAGGAAAGGTCTAGGAGCTGTGGGGGCCAGAAAGACACCTAACACACCTAAAAACCTGAGAAATACCCCCAATCCAGCCGTTGTTGCAAACCTTCCTCTTCCCTACCCAGTAACAGCAGCTCCTCTGGGGACTCCAGGGACTAGGACAGGTCCACGCAAGCCACGCGCACGCTATGAGCAATGCCCTAACCGCCCACGGGTGCTGCCGCAGGACTCACATCCTGGTTGGACATGTCCCAGTAGGGCCTCTCTCCGTAGGACATGACTTCCCACATGACGATGCCAAAGCTCCACACGTCGCTCGCGGGGCTGAAGTGGTGGTACTGGATGGCTTCGGGGGCCGACCACAGCACCAGGCTCTTCCCACTCTGCCCGGGCAGAAAAAGGGAAGAAATTATGTTTTTGCACACGAAAGAACCAGGCAATAACGGGCACAAGCCGTTCCCATTCAATGTGCCCTCCACCTGCACCGCAGGGCAGATGCAGAACAGGCCTAGGTACCGCATGCAGTTTTAATACCAAGAGAAAACTTTCGCCTCGATTTGTCTTAAAACGGCCATGCAAGAGTGTGCTACACGGGAGCACAAGCCCTGAAATATTAATGGGCGACAGAAAGTCTCAGGGAAGAGCTGACGGCATTTTGTATGTTAATATTTAATGCAAACCAGCTCGGAGCTCTGCAAACACGGTCCCTCCACGTCGACTTGCCCTCCTACAGCCAGCAGCCCCACGCAGGCTGCAGAGCCCGTCTGGGCACACAGGTGACAGCCACCAAAGCCGGGTCTAATGAGGAGCCCTGCACCCCAAAGCCAGGGCCCTGTCACTGCAGATGGAGAAATCGGGGTGGCCGCCGATCTTCCCATTTCCCTTAGCTCCAGCACGTGCCAAAATCATGGAAATTCTCCCCTAAAGCTCTGCAGGCAGCGCTGCCATAGTGCACTCGAACAGGGTTACCTGCAAACAGTAGGATTGCAAAAAATCACTGTTTTTTTTAAAAAATAATGCCTAATTAATGTGGCACTGTAATAAGTTCAGCTGATGCAGGAGGGCTGTGAGCTCTCAAATGAAACAGTTGGTTGCTTTTCAGTTAAGAACACTGTACCTTTACCTCTTCACTGTCAAATAAAATGCATCAAAATGTAAAAGCATCAAGGGGAGCAGTTCCCCATGCAGCAGACCCAGAGCAGGGGCTGCATCCTCTGCAGTAACCCAGGGTGACTGCACCGGCTGCACGTCCGACTGGAAATCCGTGTGATCCACGGATCCACGTTTGTGGATCCTCCAAGTGTGAGCCCTTAAGAGACGTCTTGGCTAGCAGAGCTGCAGGGGCGGGAATATGAATCGAGTAGGACTTAAACTCTTAATTGAAAACCATGAATTTCATTGCAAGGGAGAAAATAGAATAAACCCGGAGGCTGCCAAAGCTGCCTTCAGGCACCTGCCTTTTCTCCGCCAGTTTGCACACACATGCACCGAGGATTGCAGCAAGAGGAGAAAGAGGGGGTTACATGGAAAGTTGAATAGTTCCATAGCTAAAGGCAGCGGATTTTTAGCCGAGAAAGAAACTGTTAAGATGCAAAGACTGCATTCGTACAAGAGGAAGAGAAAACGCGAGCCTAGGAGAAATGCTGCTTCTATTGCTGCATCTGTTATTAACTCCAGCTGTGAGAGTTGGCTGGCAGTTTGGATTTGATCCCTATCCAACCTCAGAGCAGGCCTGCAAACCTCTCCAACGACGCCAGGCCTCAGTCCAAGTGATCCTCAGCAGGACCGTGCACTGCAACCGGGGAGGATCCCGTTTTGCAAAGATTTTGTAGCCCTTCTGTCAGCATTTTGCTTTTTGGAGGCACTGAAAGCAGAGTTTGGAAATGCAGGAGTGTCCAAGCCAAAGGAAGCTCCGCCAAGTGATGCCAAGCGTAGGGAGAGATGTGCGCGACTCCAGTGCTCACCCTGGTTCTTCTCTTATTTCTACCCCTCTCGGGGGCAATAGAAGAGGGCTGCAGTCTAACAGTTACTCCGTGTCGGGTCCAAATCTCCGTGTGCTCCTTTGCCTATGGGCTCAGGCTTGAAGTAGACTTCAGATTATCATCTGCATCAAATATTTCTCTCTTCTTCCTCAGTCTGATCAGGATGGGGAGAACAGGGACAATGCCCTCCACTCTGCGGGGGGAAATTTCTTCAGCCTTACACCTTAAGCAAAAGATATCTGTGATTTTTAGACTGCCAACAAAAGAATTTGCTTCCAACTGCTGAGTAAAATGCAGCATCGTTCTCTTCTCAATTTTTATCAACAGATTTAGAAACGAAATAATCCAATCCCAAATTGCAAACAGAAGAAATAGTTTAAAAAACACATTTTAAAATGTGATTTAAATGTGATTTCTAGACTCCCTTGGGTATTCCTTAACAGCTGCTTTCACTGCCAGCCCATGGCACCTGCAGAACATGCACTTTCTCCTCATACTGCATGGAAAGCTGATGTAATGCAGTAATTTTAAGTGAAAGACTTCAGTCTTTCACATCTCTGCTTTGGTGCAACACCCTGCCAGCTACCAGACCCTGCAGCTTACCAGAGTGGTGAAGATGGTCTCCAATTTGTCTTCTTGCGGCTGCCTGAAGCCCGTTATTTTGCAAGCCAGACTGCTGTTCACGAGGACTTTGTGGGCTGCGAGGCTTTTGTGCACGTAACCCATCTCGGCCAGGTACTTCATGCCGGAGGCGATGCCCTGCAACATGCCCATGAGCTGGGCGCCCGTGAACTGGCCCTCGTGTTTCTGCAGGAAAAGAGGGGAAAAGTCTTAAATTAGTGATGTTCAATGCGTGGAGAAGAATGGGGGCACCGAGGGGGTGACAGGTGACAGCAGGTGACAGCAGGTCCCCAGCACTCACCCTGAGAAAGGAATCCAGCACTCCGTTCCCCATGTACTCCGTCACGATCATCATGGTGCTCCCTGCGCACACAGGCAAGGGGAATTCATGAGTTCTGCTTCTTGCTGCAGGAAGCCAACACAAAGGCAGAGCAACCTTCCAAACCCCCCAATGTCAAATCCTTCTTTTATGGGATGATTTAAACCCCTTGGGTGAAGCCAGAGCAGTGCAGGAAATGAGGGCCGGTCTCCCAACACTCACAACCTGGCCCCTCAGAAATGCAGCTTAAGAAAACTAGGATTTTCTGGCTGAAAATCTTGAAGTAAACACAACACAGCCATAACGCAACACCTTAGGGTGGACTTTAAAAATACCCAAACTAAGCAAAACATTCTGCATTGAGAAATCGCCCTGTGTGAGAGCACTGTATCAGGGAGGACTTTAGAGCAGGTAACAGCAGAATAAAACAGTGCAATGAGAGCTGGGCTCTACCTCGCCCTCCGTGGAGCCCGTTCTCGTGCACTGAGTGTCACTCGCAATGGCACAAGAGGCCACCGTTACCTCGGGTGACGACCCCCTCCAGGCGGATGATGTTGGAGTGGTCGAACTGGCCCATGGCGCAGGCTTCGGCCAGGAACGCGCGGCGCCGCTTCTCCGAGCAGCCGGCGCGCAGGGTCCGGATGGCCACCGGCAGCTCCCGCTTACTGGGCAGCTTCAGGCAGCCCCGGCAGGTTTCTCCAAACTCTCCTGTGCAGCAGAGGGGTGAATTAAAAGCAACCGCGGCAGCACATCCCGTTATTAAACACCTTGCACTCGGAGAACCCCACGGGCAACTATTTTCTTATCGTCTTTCTACGCTGCAACAGGCCACTCTCCGTCATTTTCAAGCCATTAAAATGAGCTATGCTGAGAGCTGACATTATTTATGGCTTCCTCCGAGCTCTCGGGGCATTTCTGTAGCACAAGGGATGTTTTGCTGTGTAGGTGAGCAAGGCTTTCGAGCTGTTAACCAGAGCTTTTGCCAATCCACAAACTCAGAAGATCACAGAGACCTTTGTGGCCGCAGCCACCCATAAACATCTCCCTCTAAAACCTTTTTACCATCTTTCACCCCTTTGCTGCACAAACCTGGACACAAATTTAAGGGCAGCACATGATAAAAAGTGCGTGATAATGCAATGTAATTTCTTCCTACTCTTCCTCAATTCTCTCCACGCTTTGGCTAAGCACATATTGGACATTTTTACCAGTAAACCCACAGGCACCAAGTTTGTGCTCCCCAGGTCTGACTCATTCTGCCTCCCAGCTCATCACCAACACAGGATCTGCTTTGCACGGCAACAGAGTTGAGGCCACGAGTGTTTCTGCAGCGTTTGAGGCAGAGGATCCCACTCTGTACAGTCACACTTGCCTGCAGAACCTGACAATTCCATAAAAACCTAAGGCCAGCATTGCCTTTACACCAAAAAAAGGTAGATTTGAAAAGCTTTGAAAAAGCTCTATTGATTTGAAAGCCAGGTACCTACTAGATCAGCAGTGAGACAAATGCACTCCTGAAGTCTCTACATTTAAATGTCTTCGCGACTAATTTATTTCATGATTTTTCAAATACCAATTTGCTGCTGAAATATATCTGGGATTACTGAGGTAGCTGCTCTGCTCAGCAGCTAAAAAGATTCCCCCCAACAACGTCCTTTAGGCAAAGCCCTCCTCCTTCTCTGCCTCCATCTCCTCTTTTTCCCCAGCTGAATACATCTTTAGGGGAAAAAAATGACAGAGAATAATCGTGTTTCCCATGTTCTGGCGCCCATTAGCGATTAAAGCTTCAGGACCCAGGCAAGGGATTTTAATTTGCTCTAAGTTTTAGGCAGTGAAGTTGATGAAAATCAATAAATCATTAAGTTCGCGTATTTATAAATAGTTTTCGTGCTGCTGTCAAACTGCCCAGATGCAGATAATTGCTGATGCTTTCGGGTACGCTCCTCACTGCTGGCTGCACTTAGAGCCTCAGAAGGACATTCGGGAATGTCACAGCCAGATTCGGCACTAAAATTAACCAAACCTCCTGCCACCTCCTTGTTGAGGGCAAACGGGGAATGTCCTCTGCCATCCAAGAGCAACATCCTTTGGGAAAGGGGCCTGGAGCCCCCCTGGATGCCCATCGATGCGGCACTTGCCTGCACTGATGATCCTCTCGATTTTAATATTAGAGTTATCCAGCTCTTTGGCGAAGAGGTGCACAGCCTGCATGGGGTCTTCGCAAGTGTCGGGGTTGATGTACGTCCTCCTGGTCGGGATTTTAACTGCAGGAAAGCGGGGAAACGCACAAAGAACGCGTGAGAAATGTGTGCCAGGAGACTGTCCCAAGGCTCTGCCTGGCCAGGACGGGATGGGTTTCCAACACTTTGGCATCTCGGTGCACTCAACCTCTTGCCATGTGCCCTGCATCTGCTGTCCCCGATTTCCAGGGGCTCTCACCAAGGTCCTGGGGGAAGGCTGGGAATCCAAGGCTTGTTTTGGGGAGGAGATGTCCCTTTCCTGGGGATTTCTTGCTGGTTCAACAGTTAGGAGCCGGTCACCACGACCGCTCTCAGCTGAGCTCGCTGCACCCACATGGACACTGCGTGTTTCACTGCACCCAGGTCTGCTCATAGCTCCAGGGCTGGTTCCTCTCTATCTGCAACCCATGTGAACTGTTAGTCTCCAACTCATCTCTGCTCCCAAGACCTCTGCGAGGGATAGACACAAGCAGGACCAAAGACCATGCTCTGGGGTCCTTTGATTAGGGCAAAATACAGCAAAACATCTCCCAGGGGCTGCTCCGTGGTGAATGACATGGTCTGGGATCACATCCAGCAAAACTCATAGCGCGGCCGCCCCGTTCACAGAGGTTTTGCAGAGCTCCGGAGGGAAAATGCTTGCCCGCGTGTTGGGGGTTTCCTCAAAACTCTAACTTATGCAAGCTGAAAACAAACTAAAGGGCAAAGCTTTGCTGCTCACGAGGCCTCTGCTAAAATGCTATGGGATCTCCTCAGCTCCTTGTGCAAGACAAAGTCATCTGATGGGAGAGCTGAATGTTTGGGCGAGCAAACCACAGAGCTCTGGTGCTCACACAGTGTTTCTCTTCTACCTTGCAGGTCACTAGAAACAGCTGTATTTCCCCTTCCTCTGAGAAGAACTTTGCAGGAAATCCCTTCTGCAAACTCCCGAGGGCACCTCAGCAACACGCGAGGCCTTTTAAAAGCAGAGGAAACAGCCAAGGCTCATCCGAAAAGCACACAGGCTCTGAAACGCTTCAAGGAACACAAGAGCACATGGGCATAGGCTAGGAATCAAATAAATTCATCAATTCTGACACTCGCATTTCCTTTGGCAACTGTTGTCTGCAAAATCCTTGCTGCTCAATAATCAAGAGCAATCCCAGAAAGGAAAGCTGTATTCTCATGTACCTGTTTGTGAAAAGCTGACAGAATAATTCACATGCCACGTGGAAGCCTGAAAGCAGCTCCATCCCCTTGGCACGCCAGTGACCTGTGCACGGGAAGGACGGACACTGGCTCACGGAGCTGTCAAGCCGGCTGTCTCCAGAGAGCCGAGCCGAGCCGAGCTGGGCGCCTCTGGGATAACACGGCGTGACAACCCTTCAAAAACAGGGATTCAGGACTGCTTTGCTGCGAGGTGCGTTGCTAATACCAATAAATGCGGAGATCTCCACGCAATTACATAGATAAGGGCCATGAGACTCCACTTACAGTGGAAGTACAGCTCCTCGTCTCCATCCTGGCTGGCTTTGCTGTATCCACACTGTCTGCAATGAGAATTAACATTCGTATTATTATCTGGGCAGCTGTTGGTGCTTCTCTGCAGCTGCAAGGGCTCCACGAGGGCTCGCTGGGCATAACCATCGTGTGGGGACACCCGGGGACACTTCAGGTGCGTTGCAGTGGTGGATGCTACAGCCCTACTTGCATTAAGTGCTCTGTGCTACTCCCTAAGTGCCTTGGCCAAAAACCCAGGGCTCCAAGGGGGTCGTGGTGGTCGGGTTGAGTTGTGACGGACTCTGCTAGCCCCGTGCCTAAACCCTGGTGTTTTGGAGCCAGAGGTACCAACTTGTCAGGCTGGGGGAGGCCAGTGTCACCCAAGTGCCAGCATCTCGCTCCTGCTCCGGACACAGCGTTCAAGAGTTGCTAATCTGCACTTCTACTTTCTAAGTATTATCCATTATAAACTGCCTTCCTCATTTTGGGCTGCATTCGGTCTTCCGAGTTCAAAATTACAGGTTGTTAAACCAAAACACCCGTCACATAGACACTTCTTTGAACCATTTCATATGTTCTCGCCACCCTGATGAGAGGAACAGGGAGGATGAGGGAAGGATGAGTTATCCATCCACTCCACAGACCCCCGTGCAGGGCAGCGCTGCAGCCAGCGGGGCTCCAGCCAGAAAGACACAGATGGTTTTAAAATAGGTAATAAAACACATGTGAAATCCCAACCCTTAGGAGAGGTAACACGGATGTTTTGGGCACTCACCTCCTCCAGACCATCACGCCGATCACCATGGACACGAGCACCGTGAGCCCCGCGACGGCCACAACGACGATGATCAGGACGGGGTTCTGCTCGCTGGAGGCCACCGTCACTGCGGGAGGGAAGGGGAGAGGGTCGGCACCGCAGGCTGAGCAGCTCTGGGTCCTAAAACCGCAGCGAATGCAGAGCCCGGGGGACACGGTGCCCGTTCGCTGCTGTCCCCAGCAAAGAAGCAGCCAGGGCTGGTGCTCGGGACCTGCTCCAAGCTCAAACCGTGCAACGGAGACCACGGATATCCAAGGCTTGGGGGGCAATTCCCTCCCAGATGCCCAGCAACCGCTCACCCTCCTTTAACCCACTGATATTCTGGTTCAGCTCTGCACGTCGAGCCGCTGCAATCAGGTTAAGGCACGGGACGAGGCCGAGCGTGCAAGCAGAGCAAGCGCCACGTGCCCCGTTCTGCTCGTCAGCTCCAAAGAAACGCTCCCAGTTTTGGCCGGGGGGGAGACGTATTAAAATTTATGGCTTACAAATGGTTTTCCTTCAGCACGTTAATCCTTTCCGTTCCTGCTTTTGCAAACAGGGGTATTAGAAAGCGACATTCTATATAAAATTTTTATTGGATTCAATTCATTCCGAAAACGTCTTCTGTGTGGTAAATGGATGCAATTTAAAGCCCTGTTAAACACAATCTGTGAGAGTCGCACTGAGCCAGCCATCTCAGGGCTTTCATTTCCAGCCAGGGTGGGTTATTAAGCGAAACCCTATGATCTCTCCAAGCCCTCTTTTAGTCAGTGAAATAAGATGCTTCTGGACTATAGTTATGTATGGAAACTGTGAAAAGTAAGAGCCCAAGCAAGTGATACTGATGTTGGCTGATCTTATTGAGCCGAGTAGCAAACTAAATGCCTTAAGAACCGGGATGGATAGGGGAGTTCTGGTAGTTGTCGCGTATCTGGGACATCCATTCCCTGAATTTCCAGGCTGATCTTTGTCTCCTCTGCTCAACCTGTGTAGACAGATGACCCGTTGCTCTGCAGGGCTCTTTGAAGGCTGCAGAGCCTAGCAAAGAGCAAGGGACGTGTCTCCTGCAGTCCCACTGGCCGTGCCACGTCTGTCTGAGGGCCTCACGACATGCAGACAGCAAGATCCGTTCCAGCGTGAGCATCACGCCCATGTAACACAAAACCCCAGGCACTTCGGCTCTGCTAAGCAGCCTCTTAGGCAATC
This sequence comes from Crypturellus tataupa, assembly GCA_034781795.1. Taxonomy (NCBI): domain Eukaryota; kingdom Metazoa; phylum Chordata; class Aves; order Tinamiformes; family Tinamidae; genus Crypturellus; species Crypturellus tataupa. Next base: position 71,582 of record JAWLRI010000564.1, on the reverse strand, counting down.
GCAGTGCAAAACCCAGGGACCACATCGTCTCTCTCCGCAGCAGAGAACAAGCAGAGCTGATGAGCCAGCAACACACCCTGCGCTCCCTAATGCTGTTCCGAGAAGAATAAGAGCAGCAATGTCCCCGCCAGCAGCAGCAAGCTTGTTAAAACAGAAGAGGAAAATGCAATTAAAAGAAAGTGCCTGGAAAATATCTGCTCTTAGGTCCCAAACAGCAAAATCACTCACATTCAAAGGGGAGGGATAGCATAGAGAACAGATGCTGCTCCATGAAACCAACAGTCATGAGCAGAGAGCAAGGAGAGTCCCCACGACTCAGCTGAAAGCATCTAAAAGCTGCTGGTGCATGTGGAAAAGCAATATATAACAAGCCTTGTTAACACTTACGCTCTCCTAAGGTTTCCACTTCAATACTAGGGCTGTAATTTCCGGAGTCCTGTGAAGACGATGTCCGGATTTGGAAAATATAGAGGGTGCCAGGCTTCAGGTTATTGACCGTCACGCTTGTTGCGGTGGTTTTCACAGTCGAGTAGCTCTGATCTCTCTGATCCTGGGAAATAATGAAACGGCAGAGATGTAACCGGGCTGACAGCTGCGCCGCGGAGCAGGCGGGGGACAGCTGCATCGTCACGTCGCCTCTGGGTCCCATCAGGACACTCTGTCTAAACATAAAGGCTTCAATAAAAAGAATACATTTACTAGATGTCTCATTAATAGAAATTACACGGAAAGGTCGCAGGGAAGAGCAGATGGAGCAGACGACGCGTTATGAAGACAGGCTGGGGAGCGGGTGGGCAGCTGGAGCAGCCCGCAAGGCTCCTCTCTGTCCCCTCCGTGCTGTCCCCAACACTGTGGCTTGGTTGATGATACAGGGGGGTCCTGGGCACTGCTGGAGGGTCTCGCACAGCCCCTGATCCAAGGGGGCTCCGCGGGCTCTGCCAGCAACACACCCTGCGCTCCCTAATGCTGTTCTGAGAAGAAAAAGGGCAGAAATCTCCCCGCCAGCAGCAGCAATCTCGTTAAAATAGAAGAGGAAAATGCAATTAAAAGAAAGTGCCTGGAAAATATCTGCTCTTAGATCCGTCCCAGGAGGACAAGGATGTGCACGGACACGAGCGCACCTGCACGTGCACCCACAGCCACCGCCTCGCTGGCATTCCTGCAGTGTCACATTCCTGATTCCTGGGGAAAAAATGCTGGATCACAGCGTGAGCGCTATCCCTGCATGGTGGGACACTGTCTATCTATAAAGCATATAAACATCTCAGCAATCTCAGCCTTCAGCAGGCAGGGAACAGTTTTACCCGCTGCTCGTGCCTGCTGTGGCTCGGGTGCCACGTTGAACACCTGCAAACACTCTGGTTTGTGTTTTTAATAAAGGAAAGAAGCTACGGGGAGATTTATTACACTCACGGCACTTCAGCGGAATGTCCCCGCTGCAGAGTGTGCAAACAGCCGGGAAACGGGGCGGAATTCCTCCTGGAGCAGAAGCTGCTCCAGCATCAGCAGCGTCTCTCTCGAGACTAAATAAACGTGTATTAGCACACTGAGCAATCAGAGTTGGCAGGTGCATTTGCTAGCAGCTCTATTCTCTGGCATTTTATTTGCTTGTCCGGCTACCTGCAGTGCTCTCTGCTCTTGACTAAGCAGAGACTAAGGGGGAGAGAGACAGCCAGAGCCTTTCATCCAGCAGCTGAGCACCCCAAGGAAAGGCCGTGCTCTGCCTCTGCAGGCTGCACGGATGAAAACTCTGTGCTCAGAGCTGGTGTTCTGCTTTTCATGTGTCAGAACAGCCGTTCTGAGGGCTCTGCCTCATTCTCTTCGTGGGAAAAGCCAAGCAAACCATAACCTTTCTGCGAGCTCTAGTAAAACTTGCAGTGCTTCTGCACAGCTACCATTTGAGCTCATTTTCTCGGCTCTGCCTCAGAAAGGTCCCACTTGCTCTCATTCACTGCCAAGCTGCCCAGCAGCACTTCCACGAGATCCCAATTTCCTTGTTCGCGTTTGTAGCATCACTAGGAACATCCAACAGGAGAGGTAAAACATGTGTCCATCACCAGATGCTCGGAACAACTTGTCCTGCTCAGGGACAAGCTCTGGAAGCCTCCGCACAGGGATCTCGTGGGAGCCCTGTCCTTCCCAAGGGCTGATACTTGGGAGCAGGGACCAGCCCTGGAGCAGGAGGCCTGTTCAGAGCAGTGAAGGACGATTCCCTGGGCTGCAGGTGAGCAAACACAAGTGAGAAACGAGGAAACCCATTATCTGGACTATCCAAAAGACCCACAATGATCACCAAGGAATGATAATTTACAATAGGAGGTAAAAAAAAAATGACCCTTTGAAACCTAAATATCCTTTCTCCTTAGCAAGAAGACTGCTCTGCCTCCGTCCCCATCGCTAAGGAGGTTACGTGAGGCCAAGCTGCAGCAGCAGCGTCACTTCGGCACCAGCCTCTCCTGGTCCCCGCGCGCGTCGGCGCCGCACAGTCATTCTGGGCGATGATCGGCCCTGACGAGGGCTGCGATCCCGCGCTCTGCCATTAACAACACAACCCGGAGTAGTTCATTACCCTTCTCCCGGGCTGGGGATGTCACTGTGAAATGTATTTTCCATTTGATATGCTTTTCCCCTCGAATCTCCATGGTGAAAGTAGGGCTTTAAAAGCAAAGATTAGGAACTAAGTTGATTTTCATGTCAGCATCAAGAGCCTCATTTCGGTGAATAATTGCTAAGCCGTAGCTTGAGTTCCCTATCCAAGCTTTGGGCTGCAGGATGGTTTGTTAGTTCACAGGCTCTGTATCTCATCGCTGCAGCCCATTTGCAAAGGAATTGCTGTATTATGCTTCAGCGTTTGCCCTCACCCACAGATTCCTCCCTTCAAATCTCTCAGATGTTGAAGATCGTATTAATATGAATCAGCCGCAAGGTATCTTGTTTCTAAATACGGAACCTCAACATGTCACCTGCACCGCTTGCCTGACGTGTAATCAGTTTCATAACGAGCCTGAGCACACGCAGATAAGGTAATTTGCAGAACTGTGCCATAAACTGCGTTTATTTTGATTTACAGTATCTCCCCTGCTCTCTGCCCACTGGTATTTCTTCTAAAATTCACAACCCACAGCGTCTGCCAAATAACAGCTATTTTTTTTTAAATTAAGAGCCTGTCATCAAAATGTTTGCTGCATCCTCCAGGGTGGAAGATCCCTCACAGATCACTAGCCTGAAGTCCCAGGTTTGGTGGCACTTGGTAAAGCAGCGAGGTCCGTAATGTCCATCACTGTCTGAGAGAGCAGGACAGGACTGTGGTGTCACCTCATCCCTGATCTAGACGCTCTGCACGGTCTAACGGAGCAGATTGCATAACACTGTCACAAAAAGATTTTATTGGCCCCCATTTCTAGTGCTCCTGTTACTTACCAGTGCCAATGAAACCTCCACAACTCCACGTGCATGCACACACACACATTTTCCACCAACGAACACCTAAAAGTAGATGTTTTACTGCTACCAGAAGCGGAGATGCAGACACCAACATCAGTAACAACCGCTGCAGCAATGCCAGGTTGGGCTGGCTATTGGGAGGAGAAGCAGGGAATCTCTTTGGGGTGTCGGATAAAACTGGAAATAGAGCGAAAGGCTCTACCTTTTCGTAGTACTTGATTTCGTACTCGGTGCTGTTGGCGGTCACGAAGCCGGGCTCCTGCCACGACAGCGAAACGCTCTTCTGCTCAACTCTGTCCGTGCGGATGCCAGTAACGGGACTTGGCGCTGAAAAGGAGAGGTGTAGTAAATACATATTTACATACATTACATATTTATATGCATGCATATGCAACATATTTACATATGTTACATATATATGCATATAAATATATAATTTACATATTTATTTACATTTGTTGCATATACAAGTTACATATTATTTCCTCCCAGAGAGAGGAAAGCCCTACCCTGCAGCAGGCTCAGCGGGTTCAGAGCAAACACTGAGGTGTCCCTGGGACATCCTCACGTCCCACTTGCCGAATTCCCCCTCCTGTGCCCAAAACCCGCTGGTTTCAGCCTGGCAACAGTCACAGCCATGGGGACACCTGAGGCTGGAGGTGGCTCCAGCGGCCGCTGCCGGCTGCTAACAACTCTGCAAAGGGCAAAATTCCATCCCATTCCCTGGATGAGGCATCGAGCCTCCCCCCGGCTCTCCCCCACGCCAGCCCGTCGCCCTCCCAGACAGCGGGGAGGACGGGAGCGCTGAGCAGCCCACGCGCCGCCGCGCGCACCGGCTGGGCCCGGGGAAGCTGCCTGGTTATTTCCAGGCAGCGCATGAATCCTCCTCCCCGGCGTTCGTGCTGCTGTTTAGTTCATCTCGCCCGGCGAGATGCCCTGCCAGCTACTCTCGTTTTGAGCAGGTTTGGCTCCAAACAAGTTGACTTCTCCGGGGTGAAGGCGGCAGCTCGCTGTCCTCGGCCGTCCTCCGGCTCTGGATGAAGGTGAAGCCTTTGCTCTGCTGCACCCATTCCCGCTTTCCTAGACCCATCCAGCTCTCCCACATCTTCTCTTTCTCGGACCACCTTTCCTGATGCACGTGGATATTTTAAGCAGTGCCCGTGACGTGGGTGCTCAAGGCTGACCTCCTCCACACAGCCTGGATGTCCGTAATGCTGGAATGAGGAATGACGCTGCTTCCCGGGGAGCCAGAGCTCAGATTCCAGCTCCAAAGCCCTTGATGTCTCCTTCTCCCTGCTCCTGTCCCACCGCACGTCCTGTTGGCACCGCTCTCTGCAACCCAGAGTTGCAACGTGGGAAGCTCTCGCTGTGACACCAATTTGCTAAGTGGCTCTTTCAAGCGATTTCACCTTTAGTGCTCAGTCTCCTTGTCCAAAAAAAAAAGAATGGGAATATTCTGCAGTTGGCAAGACCACTGCAGGCTCATTCAGCTGGTCCAGTCCTGCCTGGCCCCAGGGAAGGAGGATTTGGAAAGCGAGGGCAAAGCAAAAGCATCTCCGCATCCATCCATTCCCCAAGGCTGCAGCCTCCTCAGTAGCTGGTGGACACAGGAAAAATCGGCCACGTCTCCCTTGTCCTTCTCCATCAAATCGGGGCATTTGCTTGACCCTGGTTATCCCACAGAGACTCCTGCAGGAGAGGAAGTGTTCCTGGAAAGCAAACTGAAGTACCTGGGAAATTTTGTATTTAGTGCTCAGCCCATTCATCTCCGCTCAAGAACAAAGTTACCCTGATGTTTTATTCATGGGGAGCTGCTCCTTGGCTCCCAGTCCTTTTAGCTTCTCCTGAAAGGGCAGAGGAGGACCCGAAGAGCAGCCCAAGACACATGAAGAGCAAAAGGAAGGCAGGGAGCACAGCGCGTGCCTGCGCATTTGTATGAACTCGCATTGCTTCCTCTTTATTTCCATCTCGCTAAATACTATTTGGCATTTAAAAAGAAAAAAAAATTATTCTCCGAGTAAATACGCTGGCCCCGGAGTTGACCTTTAAGAGGATCTGCAATTGTCTGCATGTGGAGAGGGTGGAACAAGTTCACTCCAGCAGCACCAAGTGAGATAAAAAGGTTATTACTGTTCCAAGCAGCCCAAGCAGAACGGGACTAATTCCCCAGGCGGCTGCATCATAAAGCTGCAGCGCAAATGAATGCAGAGGGCTGGATCGCTCTCAAAGAGCAAAATTAAAAGGCAGAGCTGCAGGGATTTGCAGGGGCATTCAGCAGGTAAACCTTTTCACCACGCCAGAGCCTCCCGTAGCGCTCGGGGCAACTTATCAAACATTTTGTGCTGTCCAAACCTCCCCGGGCTTTTGCCAACACTGCTCCACGGCGGCTTTTTGGGGTTATTTGGGAGAGCTCTGTCCAAAAATGTTCCAAATTCCGGCTGCTGATGCCTCGCCCTGCGTTTCGCTCTAAATTCCTGATGTCAGGTACAAGACAAGGCGCCACAAGGAGAGCTTTGGCATTCCTCTAGCACAGCAATTCTGCAAAGCGCTTGCTGCTTCGCACGGGGCTGCGCTACAGAGCAGGGGAAACTGCTGGTGTCAGCAGCAACCTGGTGGCAGGGAGGCTCCCGAGACCCAAATCTGTCCTGACAGCAGGGACCCTGTGCCCGCTGGTGGTAGTTCACAGACCCGTAATTAACCTGATCAACTTTGCACTTGTTCTGCACGGTTTTTGCCCCAAATTTTGCAAATCACACTTTATTTCCAGTGCATCAGAGCCGCACTTGGGACAGCACAAGCCGTAATACGGCATTTGCTGATGGAGAGGAGCAGGGAGAAGGACGTTCATTTCATCAAGATGGGAAAACAAGGAATATTCTCATCCCTTAGGACACGGTGAGGATGAACACGTGCGCCTGCATCCCGGGAAGGGAAACGGCAAGGCTGATCCCCGCTGCAAGCCCTCGGGTCCCGGTGAGTGCACATAACTGTGTCTTACAAAATGTCAAGCGATGCAGCCTGTTAAGCAGCACGCTGGCTTCAGCTTGAATTTTGCTCCTGTAATCTAGAGTTAAGTGCTCTTTGCTGTTTTATGCATCAATAAAATATCACAGAGATGCCCTGTTGTAGCTCGGAGTCTAGCAGCATTCCTTGGTCCCAATCTTTCTCCTTTCCAAGGAAGCTGAGACAATCCAAAAGGACTTTGATCAGCACCGAGCAGGGCATATTAATAACAGGTATCATTAAGGGCAGACCGATAAAAGCTGGCAAGGGGTCCCCACTGTTAACAAAGTTGTCAGGAAAAATTGCGCTCACCAAGTAACGTGGTGCAACAGAGCTCACACCAGGTGCCCAAAAGGAAGGCACTAGCCCCAGATATATTTAAAGGGGATTAAAGAAAATCACACAGGCCATAAAGCTGCACACTGTGAAAAGAAACGTCTCCCATCAATATTTCAAACTCCCCTAACAGTGGCCCTATTCTGAAAAAGCAAATATTAAATTATTCACCGTTCTGCCTGATTTTATAAACTCCGCTCCCTCGCGAGCGGTTTTGCTCTTAATTAAGCAGCTTCCTGAATAAGGCGTGAGCTGCCCCGTGCCAAAGAGGGATGAGAAATTCCCGGTCCAGCCACGCTGCCCTGCGCTCGACTTAGGGCAACTGCATTTGCTTGTTAACAAGCACCGAGCTCAGGAGTCAGGAGCTGGAGATAGAGCTGTGTAATTACAGAGCAAACGCTCGTTTTTAAGCTAATCCAGGAGGATTAATACATTCCAGATGCCTCTCCTGCCACCGTGGGCATCTCCACAAAAAGGAGAGCATATGGCGAGCGCAGAGCGGGTGCCAGGGAGGCAGGGAAGCTCCAAGGGAGCGTGTGCTGGGCTGGCACGAGGCTCGCAAGTGCCAGCGCGCCGCTGCCGGCGGAGAGCCGGGAGGACGGCACGGAGCCCGGAAAAGCCGCGCGTCGCACAGAGCAGCCGGCCTGTCCTGTCCCCGAGCGGCCAGGACAGCTCCCTGCATCGCTCCGGGTGTCCCAAAAACCAGGGCACGTCCCCATCTCCATCCTGAGCAAGTGCTGCTCCAGGTCCCGCTCCTGCTGGCGAACGGGGACCGTAAGCGCTCGTCCGAGCTGCAGGACCCGGCTGCATCGGGGTCCCCAGCTTGGTGACACTGCCCCACGCTCGACGGTGACGCTCGGACGTCCCATCGCAGAGCTCCGGCGCGGCGCGCGCCGCATCCGCGCAGCCCCGGGTACAAGAGGGTGTCTCCGTAGCGGCTGCATTATTAATTTGCGACAGGTTTAAAAGCTCTTTAAGAGCGGAGCCCGGCCCTGCCAGGAATATAAACGGCCTCGTCCCACGGCGTGCATTTACACAGCTAACGGGGCTCCGCTCCTGCAGGTAAATGGCTCCGTTCGCTCCTCAAACTCTTTTATTTAGCCCCACGCTGGGGCCAGATTAGAAAAAAGCACAGTATTAATTTGGCCTCCCGCAGACTAAATAGCATCTTTCCTTTTCCCTCCAAATACAACGAACAACTGCTAATTCCCTCTCGTGAGCACTCAAAGGGAAGGGCAGTGTGAAAGCCGGGCTCGGAGCTATATTTAGGTTAAATAAGGTCTCGTTTCTTTATTTTTTTCTCCAAATCTGCATATCTGGAACCAGAGCTTTCCTGCTGCTGCAAACACTGTCCCCAAGACCAGCTGTGACACCACTTGGGTCCCCCCTGGTCTCACTTTCCTCCTGTCCCCAGCCCCATCCAGCGCTCCGGTGAGGGGCTTTAAGGAGCAAGGGAATCGCTTTGGCTCCCGGGACACGGCTGGAAGGCAGCCGGCTCCAAAGAGCCTTTCTCACCCTTGGCCATCCAGCTCGTGCCAAGCCAGGCCATAAATAGCTCAGGGATCCTCCTGGGACGGCCACGTGCTGCTGCACGGGTGACAAACACGCCGCTTATTTCCAAAAAAACGTTTTCCATCTGCAAATCAAGGGCTGGGAAGACAGGACTGCAGCATCCCCGGGGATAGACATGAGCCTCCTCCCTTCGAGGGGTGTCACAGGTTTGAGAAATCGCATGCGAAAGAGGGGACCTCTCCTCCCTTTCTGCTGATGGGCACAAGTTCATCATCGCTGTCATTTTTCACATATCAGAGCAAAGCAAGCGCGAGGAGGTCACCTTACAGCCTGCAAAAGCAGCAGAAGAACAAAAGCCGCAGCCTGGACATCTCCCCATTCCTTCCAGCCTGACAAGGGACAATTCCAGATTTAAAAAACATCAGTGTCTCAAGAAATATCCCAAATTGTGCAGGAATTCACAGCTCAGCTGATTGCACAGCCCCATCTGCATCCGGACGCTTCTCAGCTTGACAAGAGACAGTGATTTGGAGCAGATTACAACATTAATTATGCCATATTCTTTATGGGTGTTTCAGCTCCTTTAGGAGCAGGCAGCACTGAGTAAGGGGCTGGGAATCCTGAAGGAATCCAGGAGGGAGCAACCCAGCTTCTCCTGCTCCAAAAGGGAGTCATTCACCCGACTTAGGGTAAGGAATAACCTGAGCTCATGAAAGAGAAGATCCTCCCAGAGCTGAATCTACCCATGAGCAGCAAAGATCCTAATTGGGAGTGACACCTGCGCCGAAGAGCAGTCTGTGGCACAGCATCCGCAGAGCAGATTCATAAAAATGATGATTTCCCGAGGAAAGAGCAAGCAGCAACGCACCCGAAAAACGTTTGATCAAGTGGTGGGAAAATTATTTATAACAAGATCAAAATTTAATCTCTCCAGATGAAACTGCCGGCCAGCTCCTGCCAGGAGGTACGTGAGGATCATCCGTCTCCATTAAGCGCGGCTTGGCAAAGGGTTTTCATGCAAATTAATAACAGAGCCGCAGACAAGGACACAACAAGGCACAGCTGATCTTCCTTAGGCATCGCTCCCAACGGGGCTGAGGACGACCCCCCTGCAGCCAGTCTGTGCACGGGGAGCCAGGGCTGGCTTCCCCCCATGGGAGGAAAATAGCAACTCGAAGCCTAAAATAGAAATGGGCACTTACGCTGCGGAATTGTGCCACGGAAGAGCACAGAAAAGAGCTGAAAGCAAAGTTTCCATTCCCAAATGATAACCAATATCTGACTCATTCTATTTTGGGGAGTTTTCTGTATGAATAGGCTGAAAATGGGGTTTCTTTGAAGATATTTTTTGTGGTGGGTTTATTCAAACCCCAGCCTGATCGCGCAGCGGACTCGTCCGCTCGCTGAGGTTGTGTTTCCCACTGCTGTCCCGACCGCTCGAGCCAGCACGACGCAGCGACAGGGACCGGGGACACCCACGGGGGACCGAGTGCTGCAGAGAAACCCGAGCTGTGACCTTCCAAACACACCAAGCTCCTCTCCTCTCCATGCTACCTATGGAAACCACATGGAGAACGTTGCAGGTAGAAGGGAAGAGATGGAAACCTGGTTAAAACCACCCTCGTCACCGAGCATCCAGGAATCCAACAGTGGTGCAAAAGGAGACACATTAGGACACCTCCAAGACACCATTAGAGTCCAAAGATTGTGGTCACACACGCTCTAGAAACCACATCCTTGAAGCAACAAAGCCACAAAACTCTCAGCCGAACAGCCTAATACACCAAAATGTGACACACGAGCACAAAACAAAGTGGGAATCTGTTTTCCTGGTAAAACAGGAGCGAGCTCCGGCTTCAGCCGTCGCCGGTATTAAATAGCAGCTGTCTGGAAAGCTGCGCTCAGCTCCGCAGCCTGCTGTCCACGGCCAGGCTGCCCACAGAGGGTATTTTTAAGCCTGGAGGAGAAAGCAGAAGCTGAAGCTTCTTGCTGCATTCTGGGGAGGGAACTTGATTTGCTGCTCAGTGCAGCAAGCAACGCGGGGCCGCACGAGCTCCTACCGCCCCTTGTCATCGTCCTGAGTCCCGCGCGGTACGTGCAGACCCCAAGAGCAGGAGAGGCAGAGGAGACGTCCCTACCTGCGAGGCCCGTGGAGACGTTCACCTCGGCGTAGGGCTGCTTCCAGAGCGGGCCGCCGTCCGAGACGCCGTTGAGGGCGGCCACGCGGATGGTGTAGTCGGCGCGCGGCGCCAGGTTGAGCAGCGTGACCGTGCGCTCCGCCAGCCCCGTGGGCTGCGGCACGAAGCCCACGCCGCCGCCGCACTGCTCGCAGCGGCCCCGCGGCCGCCCCGCGCAGCGCCCGCACCACACGCTGTAGGTGACGTCGCTGCGGCCGCCCGAGTCGGCCGGCGCGCTCCACTCCAGCACCAGCGTCGACTGCCTGAGGCTGTAGACCAGGTTCCTGGGGGCGGACGGCGGACCTGGAAGCAGAAGGCGGTATCAGCGCACGGCGGCCGGGCGCGCGGGGCTGCAAAGGAGCAGACGTGGGTGACGGAGCAAGTGACACCAGCACTGGGGCGCACGGGGAGACGGGGACGCACACGGCTTGGGCACAGAACGGAGCCCCTGCATCGAAGGAGGGGTTTGTGCAGAAAAATAAGCAACTGCAGCAAGATTGGGGGAGTATCTGGCCTGTGTTGGTGGCTGCTCCACGCAGCCCTCGCACCTGCCAGCTCCGTGCCCAGCTCCGGTTGGGATCTGGCTCCCAAATTGCGCTCGGGCGGATCAGGAGGGGAACAGGATCTCCTGTTGTCACACCAGCAGTTCTATGGGATCCATCACCACAGTAGCAAGGGATCCAATTAACTAGAGGCCATTTAATTAAAATCTGTGAACTCGACCGACTAAATGACTGTGCCCTAGTTTTGCTGCACGCCTCGTGGCTCCTTTATCTGATCCCAGCCCTGCAATCTCCAGCTGGAAGCACCACATCACCAGCCCTTCCCTCACCGTGGTGGGACCCTTGTGCAGGTGGGACCTCCCGGGGACACGCACGCACAGGAGCAGCTCCCATGGGCTAGCATATCCCATGGGTCAGCATATCCCATGGGTCAGCATATCCCATGGGTCAGCATATCCCATGGGCTTGCATATCCCATGGGCTAGCATGACCCATGGGCTAGCATATCCCATGGGCTTGCATATCCCATGGGCTAGCATGACCCATGGGCTAGCATATTTGGGGAGCGGTGGCCCCTGTACCTGTGCCCAGGCACCCCATTCTGCAGGACCCAGCGTCTGCAGCCCCATTTTCTTGCCCGTTTCCCCAAAACCCGGTATTTCAGCGAGACGTACGCGTGCAGGAGGCAGACGGCGGGTCTGACGGGGACCTGGAGTAGTTCTTCTGGCACGAGCAGAAGGTGGAGGCTTCCTCGTGCGCGAAGCTGTGCTCAGGGCAGGGAGAGCAGAGCGGGAGACGCAGGGAAAGCTTGTAAAATCCGGGAAGGCAAGCTGGAAAGAGAGGGAGTTACAGAAAGAACATCACCAACCACAGCTTGTGTCTGATGACTTCACCTCCCTGGTTCCTGGGATATTTTTTGCCTGCCATTGGCTGGCAGGAATTATCCAAGCTGCCTTCTCTGAGCAGCTCTGGCACCGAGATGTGGTCTGACCCCGAAGGGACGTTTTGATGCGGCGGTTTGGCCCCAAGTTGCAGGCTCTAAACGTGTCCGGGCGCTGGGGAGAGCGGCTAGACCTCAGCTCCCACCTGCAGCAGCAGGAGAGGTGGCTGGAGGCAGCGGAAGGACGTGGAGGAGGCTGCAGCGGATGCAAGAAATGGAAAACGTGGTTCAGTTTTCGGAGTCGGGTTGGCAGTAGAAACAACATGGGAGCAACCAGACTCAGCAGCAACCCAAAAAGGAGGGGAATTTTGAAAACGGAGAGGTTGGAGACCTCATCAGTCACCAGGGGTTTGTGAGCAGGCCCAGCCACAAGGCTGTGTCACCGGTGGCTGCGGCTTCACGGTGCAGATGACAGAGCAGAGGCAGGGAGGCAGCGAACTGAAGTCACCGAACAACAGGAGCACAAATTAGCTCTTACAGGACACCCGCTGGCTTCCTTTCCCCTTTGAAAAGCGCCTTTGATATTCAAACAAACAAGTAATTCACACGCTGGTCAAGGATTTGCTTGATCTCTACCAGGAGCAGCACAGCAGTCCCAGCAGCAGGACACCCAGGCGCTGGTGCTGCAGAAAAGCCACGTCAATTTACAAAAGCCAAAATAAAAAAGCTTTAAAACTCCAAAAAATGGTTTGCAATAGCTTCAGCTTGACCTTAAAAGACCTGAAAAGAAGGCAGCCTGCAAATAAATGTGTGTCTCTCACGGCTAGATGCTCCCTAAGAGCCACGTGTGCCTCTTGTCCTGCCTTCCCCGTGTCCTAAACCCGGCAGCATCTCCGCTCCCTGCGGTGGGACCGGCAGGAGAAGCGCTGCCTTCATCCCAGATGGATTTCCAGCCCTACGGAAGTGTTTTGCTTGGCTTCATCTCCCTGATGTTGTGCTGCTTCCAGCTACCCCTTCAGCAGCCCTTCAGCAGCTCCCTGATTACTTAAGCTTAATCACTTCTAAATTTCCTAGATGAAGAGATCCGCTAAAGCGGAGTTTTAAGGAGCTGGTTGCCTGTTGGAGCCTGCTCCTTTTGCACATTATTCCGGTGCGCTCCAGGTCAGGGATTTTTAGCGTGATATAAAACCAGCAGCTCCAGCTGGGATGCCAGGACACAGCACCAGGCAGAGCGTCGCCGCTGGGGAGGACTCTAGCGTGGGATGCTGAAAACGGCAAACACGCAGAGACATTATTTGACCCTCCACAACATCTTTGGGGACTCACAGTGCCCTGTGATGATGAATCTTGAATGAATAATTAAATATTTTGGTTAATTAGCTCTGCAGCTAGGTGGGACACTGCGTTGTGGGGCTTGTGCTATCAGAAGCTCCTGGAGGATGGATACCCCTTAGGAAATGCAGCACCGGGACAGTCCCCTGGGCACTGGGGACAGGTCAAGGGCACCTGGGATGGCCCGAGGTCCCCCAGGTCTTGGTGCTGCAGCCTCCCATCTGATGTAGCTTCCTCTAGAGCTTCTCCATGTGCATGGAGAAACCGGCCCCGTTACAGCGTCGCAGTCTGAACGCTGCTGCGAGATCCCTGCTTAGACCCTCTGTCAGGCAGAACGGAAAAATCAATCGTGTTTACAAACTGCAGAGAGATAGAGCAATAAAACCGGAAAATAAATGGCTGTCAGACCCCAGACCCAAGGGCCAGCCTGACGGTTCCGTAAATTTGTTGATAACGGGTGACCCATGAGGCAGCAATGGGACCTTGTGGCCAAGAAGGCCAAGGGGCTCCTGGCTGCATCAGAGGAGTGTTGGCAGCAGGGCCAGGAGGGGATCCTGCCCCTCTGCTCAGCCCTGCGGAGGCACCTGGAGTGTCGGGGGCAGCTCTGGGCTCCCCAGGACAAGGGGGACATTGAGCTGCTAGAGAGGGGCCAGCGCAGGGCCATGAAGATGCTGAAGGGACTGGAGCATCTGTCGTGTGAGGACAGACTGAGCTGGGGCTGGTTAGTGTGGGGAGGAGAAGGCTGAGAGGGGATTTGATCAA
>JAWLRI010000564.1:47015-57533 GCA_034781795.1 Crypturellus tataupa | reverse complement strand
CCTGTGCCCCTGCTCTGGGTGTCCCTGCTGGAGCAGGGGCTGCACTGGGGGATCCCTGGAGGTCCCGGCCAACCTCAGCCCTTCTGGGATTCGGTGAAGTTTGACACCTCATTGTAGGAAATGGAACGTTTTCAAGCAGAAGCATCTTGCAGGCTGCTCCTTCCTATTTGCTAATAATTACCAGTTTACAAAACATCTAGCAGGGCACATGACATTAATAACGGTATAAAATGCCTCTATTTGTGTTTACCAGGTGCCACGATGCCCAAGCTCAGACCAGAGCTTGTCCCGTTCCCCCCGGTGCCTCCCAACAACATGAGGACGCGGCTGAGGGAACAGCTCATGGATCACGCACGGAGCTCGCGGTTTCTTTTCTCACATAAACTCCCACTCTCTTCCATCTCATCCCACAAGTATTTTTTCTCGGTCTGCAGCTGCTTTAGGGATCCCTATTATTCTCCAGTGCCAATTTCTCTAGAAGAAATGACAGCTTTCATGATCAGTCCATCAATTTATAGAAGGAAACTCTCTTTTTTTACACTCTTCTCCATTCTATTCCTCATCCTCTGCTACTACTACAACTTCCTAGAGTAAGCAAATCCAATAACACGTGATTCCAGAGCCAAAGGCACGTCAAATCCCATTAATTGCCTCTCTAGCTTGGTCATATGTGCTCATACAAGCAACTACCTCTTCACCAGATGTGTCTTATTCATTACCCTGATGGGAGAGCACGTTCCCGTCCTGTGTTTCAGCACTGTGAAACCAGCAGCACCACAAGCTGGTCCACAATGTGGCAGATAACCCGGCACAACAACCCCAGGGGCTGTTTCTCCTCTTACTTTCACATTTGCTGAGGCAAGAGAGGATAATTCCATCAAAAGAAGAATTCATGGCCAACCTTTTCCATAGGGAGAGTAGGAGCAGCTAAGGTTGCTGAGCTGGAACATGCGTGGTAGGCGAGTGGGACTGTCACGGGATATCTTTAATTTTCGCTCCCCACCAACACCCAGACATCATCTCGCAGCACCACGACGCCCACCAGCATCATCTGGGCAAAACACTTCTGGCCTCCGCGTCCCAGCTCGAAGCGATGGGCAAAAGCTGCTCCTTCGTGAGGATATTTTTGAAGTTGCAATTTGCCAAGTGTACAAGTTTTGTCTAAAAAAATGCCAAGCGAGAGGCCTGGCTGAAATCCTCATTTAGTGGCAAGAAAGCATCAGAATTTGAGCAGTTTCATCTTGTTAATCATTGAACAGCGATTAAAAGCAATTCCGTCTAAATTACACAGGACACCCTGACCGCAGGACACAGGCTCTGAGCCTCAGAGGGACCGAAGCGGCCAAGCTGGGCAACCCTTGGCCCTTGCACAGACTTCTCTGCAATTATAAATCATATCGATAGGTCAGACCTGCTCTGCTGAAGCCATAAAACCTTCCACCTTTCCCCAATTCCATGCGAGCACCCGGATCCCTCAGCATATCGGAGCAGGATAAGCTGCAAAATGTTTTGTAAATTAGTGGGTTTTTAATCAGCCAAACGTGAGGAGAGGCAAGGCAACGCTCGCTGCCACTGCCCCAGACAAATCGATAGAGTCCGGTGAAACCAAAAATCCATTCCCGGCGGCTTATGAGGCTTCTAATTAAAAAGCGTTCATCATTTCGCAGAGGAAGGGGCTGAGACCTGAGTAAATACCGAAGCTTGGCATAAAATACGAAGAGAATGAGCCGAGATGGAAGATTAAATACTAGGTGGAAATTGCTTCATATGACGGGTTTAGGAATAAAGCCACTTAACCCAGACAACTTCATATTAATGTTAATGCAAAAATCAGACCAAGTGCAGCAAAAATGCTCGTTCCCATGGAGGGAAGTCACCCTTTGGGCTCTGACCCTCTCCCGGGTTTCTGTGCTGCCCTTTGGCCAGCTGTCCCTGGCCCTACCTGGGCAGCTCCAGGTCCAGGTGACACTGAACACCAGCCCCTGGCCCGTCTTGGGGACATTATCAGTCTCCAAAGAGCGGTTTTCTCTGCACAGATAAGAACAAAACTTAACGTGTGCTGCATGCACAAGGTGCCAAGGGGCCCTGGGAGCCTACGGCTGCACGAGGGAAAGGAGATGGTCAAGGGGAAACACTGCTGAACTCCATAAAATCACCAACAGCGTGGAGAAGAAAGAGCCTTTACTTCCCGTTTCACAAAATACAAGGATGAAGGTGCAGCTAATGTGGTTATCAAGCGCCTGGCTTGAGACAACAACAACAAAATCACTTTTTCGTTTAGTATATAATTAAATTAAGCCCCATTTGCAGAGTTCAGAGCCTCTCCTGCCTCAGATATGGCCCGTTGCTGCAGCAGGCATTGCTCCCCAGTGCTCCCCAACCGTTTGCTTTGCTGAAGATCAACGTCCCTGCTAGCAGCCTGGAAGAAGAGCTGTCAAAAAGTGCACGCAGACAAGGACAAGTTGCCCAAAAAGTGACAGGGCACCTTGTAAAAAACATATCGATAGACTAAAGTTTCCAAGGTATCTATCCCGAGCTGGTGAAGAGCCTTGTCAACAAACGTCCTTGGGTAACAGAGGCTCTCCTGTCTTCCCCGTACATGCTGGGTTTGCAATCTCGCCTTGTCTTATTGCAAAAAACTGTAATCAATATTTTGCAGGCAGTGAATGATACCGCTACGGAGCCCCACTGTGAGGAAGAGAAAGAAATCTTGTCCGACGTGTGTGCCTGGACGAGAGGGACAAAGTCGTGTAGCAGAGATCAATACGAGCGCTGGATCCCCAGCTCCCCTTATCTCCGCACCTTAACTGCCAAAATGGATATTTCAGGCTGTGCCACTGTGGAGAGAATTCAAAAGTAGTTCTCCTTTCAGTGAGGTTTTTTTTTTTTCTTTTAATAACTGGTTTTCAATAATACTTTTCAGTCTATAGTCCAAGATGTTCCTAGTCTTTTCGAATCCGTTCGGATAACTCCACTCTCATTTTTGCCCTTGTGAAATAATTCGAAGAGCCCTGAAATGAAAACCCATGTCCAGGGGCTAGATCTTTGTGCATCTCCCACAATGACCTCCTAAGAGGCGAAATTAAACTGAATGATTTAGCCTAGAAGAAAATTAAATACCCAGGCATTTAGTAAGATAGTCTTCAAATATCTAGAGGAACACATTTGCTCAGATTTAGTGCAACAGTATATTGAAAGGAAACCCATTTCTATTTATGCAGGAATTTTCCTCAAGGACAGACAGAAGCAGATAGATCCACTGAGAAAAACGCAGTTTACTGTTGTCTTCAGTTCATGAATGCATCTCCCACATCATCCCTATGCAGAGGATGGAGCGACTTGGATCTCCAGGACCCTCTGCTCCCATCCCGTGCGTTATCCCATGCAAAATTCCCTTGGCCACGAGCAAGATATTTATCCCTTCCTCTTCAGCAGAATAACCAGGATGGCCATCGAGAAGGTATTTGCAACCTGAAGCCTGACAAGAACTGAGCAAACGAGTTGTGATGCTTGTAATTTTCGGAGTAGTTTGTTCTCAAATTAAGTGTCAGAGGGTAATTTGTGTCTAGGTCTGCCACAATTTCCATAGCCGTAATTATTTCAGACACGCTGTAATACAGAACTATAATGTGCAATCCAGAATAATAAATATCCCCAAGCTTGATCATTACATCCCCAAGCTTGATCATTACATCCCCAAAAGGGAAGAATCATATTTTATATAGAGATTTTGTGTGCGCGTTGACAGAGGATGGAGTTATCCTAAGACATTATGGGAGGCTGCTAAGGGGAGGAGAGAGGGGGACATTCAAGATCCCTTCAATATGTGGCTTGTGCACCTAAAAAAGCCACAACACAAAGTGCATCCACTCCAGCAACAGGCAGAGAGACAAAATAAACTCCAGCGTATCCAGGTTTGCAAGCTGGTGTATAAAAGATGAAATAAGTCAAAAGTCCTAAGCGCCACACATATGGGTCTCTCTTTTTGTATTTAAATGGAAGAGTAGAACTGAGGATCAGGAGGCATCTTTGCACTAAAAGACAAGGCATTTTTAGTCTAAATTTCTTTAATTTACAAGTGATATTGTTATGTTCCATCTGCAGACACCAGGGCAGCAGGATGCCCAAAGAACAGACCAAAATGCTGCCTTCTGGTGCAAGCAAAGTAGGGGGCAAATCCCCTCTTTCCTGGAGCTCCCGATGGATGAGAGGAGCCAGCACCATCTCCTTCCCCGTGTTCCTCTTGGGATACTCAGTAGCAAAAGGCAAGAAGAAAAGGGGAGGCACAAATGAAAACACTCCATTTGTGAAAGACAAACTTCTCCTATTATAGCACCTTCTATTGGAAATTAATAATCAAGGACTTTGATGTAAATCTTTCACAGAAAAAGCTCATTTTTAATTTGCTCAAAACACCGACCAAGCTTACACCTAACGAAAGCCTGACAGCGAGGAAGAAACTGCTCTTATTTCAAAGCATTTAAAGCTGTGTTTTTCGCCGCAAAACTATTGCTCACAATAGGTGGGATGATCTTTTTGAAGGCTTTGCTCCTCCATTTGCTCACCTACTACTCAAGGAGCCAAACACGGGAAAGATAATATTGACTTTCCTGAGGTATCTGTAGCAAGGCACAATCTACCAGGAGAGAAATGTTCTCGCCGTTCATTGAGGCTAGGACAAGGAGCTGAGCTTAAATTACTGCACGGGAGATTTATACCAGACATTAGCAGAGCCTTCCAAACAAGAAGGAAAGAAAGTGCTGGAGGAGCGTGCGGGAAGGCAGTAAAATCTCCAAGAAGGGGATAAACAAGCGCCCGTCAGAAGTGATTTCTTGTGGTCCTGCCGCGACCGCGTTTTGGTCCCTAAAACCCTTGATGGAGCCGCAGCACCAAGGGCCACATGAGGACCCCGCTGTGCCGTCACGGACCTCGGCTCATCATTAACAGTGACAATTACAAGCTGTCACCAAGCGTAATGACTCCACGCACGCCGCCGCATTCCCAGCCATTAATAACACGCGCTGTCCTGCCCGGCGCAATCCCGTTTTCCCCCATTTTTCAGCCGGCTGCTGATGGATCCAATAATAGATCCAAGCTCCATCGCCCGCTGCACAGCTCTGCGCGTCGCATCTGGTGTCACCAGCACAAGGAGGGTTTTTATGACCAGCCACACAGGACCTCGTGGCTGGAGCAGCCCTGGGGACAGGTCCTGCTTGGGGACACAGCACAGGGTCCAGCAGCTCCCCAAACAGGGTAAATCCTGGAAGGAATCACAGCCTTCCTACTGGAATGGATCTTCTGTTGTCACCTGCAACGTTGGTTTGAGCAGTTGATTCCCATGGATAGCAATGGCCAGAGCAAGGCTCAGCAATTCCGCTTCCTTTTCCATGGGCTGGAGGGAAGAATCCTAGTGCGGGGTAGGAGGATGATCGGGATGGAGGGGCCAGCACCGGCTCTCCCTGCTCCACTCAACCTCATCAGGAAGGGGCCACAGGGTCCCCAAGGGCCAGCACTGACACAGGGCAGCACCATCAACCTGCTCCAGCAGCACCAAACCCGCTTGGAGGTTTAAAACTCCCAACAAGGCACTCGCAACCCTATTTCCTTCCTAAAATAGGTTTCAGCAACATCCCTGCACAGGGGTTTCACTCTGGGACAGCTCCCGCCGCCGCAGTCAGAGCTGCAGGGAAATAAATGGAAAGGGAATCTCAGCCATGGCACAAATTTACACTTCTGTCAAACAAAAGCGGCTGACAGCTATTTTTGGAAATGGTCTCCATCGTATTAATTCAACGTCTGGTTGAAGTTGTCTCATTTGCAACAGATCTGGCTGGTAAATATTAACCTTGGGCTCCGCTGAAATTCTCCTTGCGGATATTACAAGGGATTGGATGGAGAAGCCGAAGCAGAGACAACTCCACAGCGAACGTCAGGCGGATCCTCCACGTTAGGGTTTCATTTACACAGAAGCTGTTGCAATGCACTGCAGAGTACACGGCACGAAGGGGCCACAGCTCCCGTCTCGGAAAATTAAGGGTAAAAGGACATCAGTGCTGAGAAACAGACTGAAAACGAAATAGGGACGGACAGATGCTCATGCACAGTGCAACGGCCCTTCCACTTCCCACCCTGCATCTGTTGAAATAGGCTTTAAGACCCCGGTAAGCACAAACCAGCATCTGGCTGTAGCTATACGCGAGATGACAAGAGCAGCATAAACACATTTGCAGTGACAGAGCCTCTCCTCTTGTCTGAGGGATGTTAAACAGCTGCCAAAGCTGCTCGGTTCCACCCTGGAGATGGCTGCGTTTCAGCGGCTGGAGTGATTCATCAGGAACGGGCAGCCCCACAACCACCTGTCAGGCGCCCGGGACGGCTTTGGAGGAATAAAGCTGTGCGGAAAGACGGACGGCAAAAAGGCTTGGCTTTATCGGAGCCACAATTAGCAGAGCTGTAAATCCTATTAGCCTTCTTGCACGTCGCCCGATTTCGGCGCGAGGACACAAACGTTCTCACCGCAGCAGGATGAGCTCAATGCTTAAATCACTACCATGAGGAAGTGGTTTTGGGATTTAATTCCAACCTAGATGCACAAGCCCAGGGAGAAATAAGGTTTTATCCGCGCTCCGGAGGCCCTGCGGAAGCCGCGGGCTCCTCAGAGGATGGTGCCAAGGGCACCAAGGGCCTCTGTGGGCACCGAGGGGACCTCACCCCGCAGGTCCCTGCAGCCCCGATGCCACCGCGGGCATCGCTGGCCCCGTAGCATCTTCCCCATCCCGAGGGAGCCACACGGAGCATCGGGAGAGTCACCCGGCCCGGTGCTTGTCCCACATGCAACGATGCCATCTCGGGCACCAGCCTGTGCACGCAGCCAAGAGGAGAAGCTCAAAGGGAGCAGGAGCTCCGGGCAGAGCTGAGGCACAGCCTGGAGAGCCTCAATGCGCCCCATAAACCGGCCTTGGTCCCTCTCACCGAAAGCACCGCGGTGACGTCGGAGACGAACACGGCTCTGCAGCACCTTGGTCTCCATGATCCTGGCCAAACTGGGGACCACAGGGATCCTTGAAGGCCAGGGGAGGCCGGCTCCACCGCAGCCCTTCGCCCAGACGGGTGCCCTCTGCCCAACCACAGCACCCACAGCGGGTGCTCTGTGCCAGCCTCAAACACCCCCCGCTGTATCTGCCTCCAAATCCATCGCTTTCGTCCTTGTCGGAAGCATCCTGTACCCGTTCTCACCAGAAACCCTGCCAAGTTATTCACTTACCACTATGTGATATGAACCTTTAATATTTATTTTCCCAACTCTTAAAAACCATTTGCTGATACTTGACCACACATCAGACACAGCTCCACAGAGAGCAGCTAATGCCCTGCTTTCTGTAAGAGGGAGGAAAAAAAAAATCTTAATTATGTCCATTAAATTACTTCAAATATTTTTCCTTAGAGAATAGGAATTATTTAAACTCAACACAGAGCAACCCGAAACATTAGCACGAGCCTTGTGGGACTCGCTATGTAAATCCCCACTCCAAACAGATGGGGAAGGCATGGCGAGCTGCCACGCGAGCACTGAAGCAACGAACAACGCCGAGATTCCAAGGCGATAGCGTTAATAAGGTCTTCTTCGGAGGGCACTAAGTGAATAACCAGTAGTGGGAAACCTGTAGAGGTTTTCCAGATTTCCAGAGGAAGGTGGTGCAGGTAGCACAATTTAAGCAAAAAATAATAGCTCCTTAAAGCCAGCTCTTTTTCCCCAGCAAAGCAAAGCGCTACTCCCTGCTGTAGTGCTCCACATTGCAATACCCAGCACAGAGCGAACACAGAAAAACCCGGTTTTACACAGCCCCCTAGGCCCTCCTTAGCCAGGATGTGGGGATGCTTCCCCTCCTACAGCCCAACAAAATATTTACAGCAGCGGAGTTAAAGCGGCTGCAGCCACTAGCCTAATGGCAAAAGCCCAAGATACTACAGTGCCCAGAGGTGGCAAAAAGGGTTTTCAGGCATGACTTATTCCACAAAGGAAAAAAAGGAAAGAAAAATAAATATTATCCTCAAACACACTGCAGCGGGTGACCTGAAGCCTCCTCATCCCAGAGCAGCCTTTCTACTGGGGCAGCAACAGACACATCCCCCTGTGCACACCGCTAAGTCAACACCTGCCATTATTTCCCCCCTGGTTAAATAATTAACAACTAATTGTATCTTTTCAATAATAAAAAAAAAGAGCCTAGTGGTGCTCACGGTAGGAAGGAACGGCCGTTCCTGGGGTGCAGGGACACAGGCCAGGAGCTGCCTCCCGCGCTGCACGGGGAGGAGGCTGCTGCTCCGGTACCTAATGCAGAAGCAGGGAAGGAGACAGTGACCAAAACCCGAGCAGGGGAGGGTGCCCGGGGAGCCGGCATTAACCTCCCTTCCTCAAGGGCTTTTACAAGCAGTGGCTGCAAGGAACAAGCTGACCCAGCTCCCTCCCGCTCTCTGCTGTCACGTTTGGCTCCTGCCTTTGCTCGAGAGCAGGACTGAAACGGTCCCAGACTTCATCTGAGCGCTCCCAGCTACGGCAGGGGTTATATCCATCTTTACAGCTGTCATTAAACATAACCTTGCAAGACGTAAAGTCACTGAATTATTAAGTTGCGCTTAACGCTCGACAACGGGGATATTAATGTCTGAGAGTAACTTTAGAGTTCTGCATAAAGCTGGGAGAAATGCCTGGTGGCAGCAGAGCTTTGGCACGGCTCCTAGTCAACACTCATGCAGCCCATTTACCCAATTGCCACCCTTCAAATTAAGCTCTGAGAAAACTGCAACCAACAGCTTCGTACGGCTGACGAAAGGCAATTCCGCTTGTCCAAACCAGCGGCAGGGAGGCAGGAGCAGCACAAACTAGAACAGAGAGCAATTGCCACAGTAAATTAAGGGCTGTTTTTACCTTCGCATGCCCCGTCCTTCTCCTCGAAGCCGGCACTGCACGCGCATTTCCCTATGGGCACCAGCCACTCTCCCTCGGCGCTGCAGTGCATCCGAGGGGGATTATCCAGGTCCACCTCGGAGTGGTCGACGCAGGCGCCCTTAACCTCCACCAGCGTCGCAAAGGCCGTTTCCGCCACCGTGTCCGGGAAGACGGCGAGGTTGCGCACCGTGGCCAGGCACATCTTGTAATAGACCCGCACGGAGACCAGCGCCACACAGGCACCCACGTCCTGGAAGCCCAAGTGGAAGCCCTTCTTGCTGAGGTGCCCGATCTCCCGCAGCTCCGTGTTGAGCTTCATCTTGCGCTCGCCCAGGTCGCCCTGCGTGAAGCTCTCGTCGGCAGCAATGGTGTCTATCTTCGTGTGCTTGCTTCCGCGCACGCTGGCGCCCAGATCGGAGTCGGCCTCGACGTAGTAGAGGTTGAAAGTCTCCTTGCAGGTGCCCATCACGCCCGGGATGCTGTTGCAGTCCCTCAGGGTGAACTTGAGCTCGATGAAGATGCGCTGGCCGTCCCGCCGGGCGATCCAGCCCGTCTGCAGCCAGTTGTTCTGGTTCGACTCCAGGACGTTGCACACTTGGTACGTCCGGATGGGCTTGTCATTCTCGTCGACGCCGCTGATTTCTTCCCACTGCGAAAAGGGACACAAAGGATGCAACGTGTCAAGAGCTGCCATTACCAAGCACCAACCTTCGGAGCGGGAACCCACGGTGCTCGGAGAGCTATAAATACCAGCACTAAAAGCCTCTCCACCCACAGGCCGTTGCATCATAGACACTAGAAGTCCTTAATCCACCAAACCCGCAAATTGCAATAACCCAGCCGCGCCGCGGCGGCCGAGCTCGCTGCAGAGATGAATCCAGCACGAGACAACACAGCGGAATTGATACATCCAACCTTCTAAACCAAGGGCTAGCACTAAAGCAGAGGCGTCGCCTGCTGAGGAGCCGATCCGTCGCGCCCCGCGCGCGCCACGGAGCTTCCCTCCTCTTCCAAGCTCCCGCCAACCCCATCCCGGTCCCGGGCAGAGCCCACGGAATCCCCGAACGGGTTTGCAAAGCGCAAGGCAAAGCCCGAGCTCGCCGCCGTGCGCTTCCCCGTCGCGAGCAGCAGCCCCGCCGAGGCGGCGCTCCCCGTCTGTCGCGTTGCCAGGATCCGTATCTGCCCTCGGCGGCGTCGGGCTCCCAGGGACACGCGTGGCCGTGCCGGGTGCCCGGCCCGTGTCCGAACCACGGAGCATCCCGCGCGAGCTGCAACTTTCGAGTGGATCAAGCGGATCCTTGGAGTCTCCCGATATCCCGGTGCTCGCAGGGAGCTGGCGGGGAACGGGGGACGGCGGCGGCCGGGCCCGGCGCTTACCCCGTTGGAGGGATGCGAGGTCCAGCCCAGCTCCGCCTGCGACTCCTTGGAATCCAGCAGGACGACTGCGGGGAGCAACACACGGGAGAGCGCGTCAGCGGGGCCCTGCCGCCCGCCGCCCCGCGCCTTGCCCGCAGCCCCAACCCGCCCCGCGCCCTTTCCCGAGCTCCCGAGGCGCCTCCGGTGACGGA
>JAWLRI010000564.1:35060-46432 GCA_034781795.1 Crypturellus tataupa | reverse complement strand
GGGGCCGGAGAGGCGCCGCTAGGGGGCGTGGCCACGGAGAGGGGGGAGCCAATCAGAGCGCGGGGGCGGGGCCGGGACGTTCACTCTGGAACCTACTGAGGGCGGCTGAGCCATCACCTGCATAGGGAGCCCTGGGCCAGGAGCGGAGCAGCAATGGGCAGAACCAGAACCAGAACCAGAACCAGAACCAGAACCAGAACCAGGGCCGGGCTGCTGTACTGGGGCCACCGCCGCCTCCCTCTGGGGCTCCCAACACCGGGACCCCGGGTCGCCTCCATCCTGCCGCAGGCCGGGACGCAGCGCGGGGATTATTCACGACCCTCCTTCGGGGAAACCGGCTGCTGCTTCGCGCCGCGCAGGAAGAAAAGCGCCGTTTGGCTGTCACTGAAGACGCGGAACGGCACCGCGATTTCACGCGGCGTTAACTCCCGTGCCTGCTGTTGCATGGGAATTTTGAGGAGGAAAAGGGGAAAAAACTGACGCTTGACCTTGAAGGCAGCTGCCTGTGCGATCAGCCGAGCGGGGAAGAGCCGCGTGCGCCCGAGGGCGCCTTCCCGCGGGATGCGCTGCCCTCCCGAGGGATGAGCGACCGGAGCCGGCGCTGGTGCCGGGTGACGTTAATCAAGAGGAAATCGCTCGGTGCTAATGGGAAGCGATTCAGCACTCCCAAGGAATCCGGGTGTAATTCGGCGCTAATTAACGTCCAATTACTTGGAGTAAACACATGGAGCTCGGGATGGAGCGCTGCCGGCCGGGATCAACCCGACGCAAACCAGATCCCAAACCCCGCGGGCGCCGGGCGCAGCGGAGCCCCGCGCGGGCGCCCAGGACACCCCGGAGCAGCAGCCGCGGAGACGCCGGGGCCACCGAGACCCAGCGCAGGGCGGCCCCTCGAGCCAAGGCCGGACTCGGCGCCCGGAACCGGCCTCCACAGGGGCCTGGGAGTGCCCCACGGGATGGGGAGGATCCGCCGGGGCCTCCCTGCTCTGCTTGAGCCGCCCGGAGACCCGGCTCAGCCACCCCTGCGCATCCAGAGCCCGGCTCCCCATGGGGATGCATTGGATGCATGGGATGCATGGGATGCATTGGATGCATTGGAGCACTGGATGCACTGGATGCACTGGATGCATTGGATGCATTGGATGCATTGGATGCACTGGAGATGCTCCGCGGTCCCACACGGACTCACCTACCCCTCAACCTTCCTAACGACCCCAGGGGCGCAGGAATGGGGGCAGCGCCGTGTTATCCGCGCTGAGCAGCCGGAACGACGGCGTGTTCAATCCCCACGGCAGCACCGGAGCAGGGGGAGATCCCACATGGACCCAGTTATCCGTAGAGCAGGGGTGACTCCAGGACGGCTCCGGCGGGGGACGGCGCCGGTACCGGGAGCAGCGGCACCGCTCCCAGAGCTCCAAGGGGGCTAACGGGAGAGGCCAAGGGCTCCTCCTATTTCCCTTCCTTCCAAGCACCCTGCTCCCATCCCGGTTTTCCAGGCCGAACACGGACACGGTTCCCTGGGGCCCCCGGCGCTCCCGCTCCGGCTGCAGACCCTCCCTCTGCTCCGGATGGGCCCAGCAGCTGCTCTGGGCTGGAATCCGGCTGTTTTCCTTCATCCTTGAGAATCTTATTCGGCACCAGGTGCGCTGACCTTCCGCGCAAGGGCCTCTCTGAACCCGATTCTGCCCCAAGGTATGAAAGAATCCAAGAGAAATCCATTCTCTCTCCCCCAAGACCCCCTAGCTCTCCAGAACTTTTAAAGGACAGGGAATCCATAACGGGGACATCTCCTTCCGTTGCAAGGAAAGTCCTTCATCATCTTAGATTGGGATTTATCCGAGCGGGAACGCGGGGGCTCCGGTAGGACCGCGTGGCTCCGGGGCCGCCGTCGCACGAGGAGCCGCTTCATGCGGATGAAATGTCCATTTGCGAGCGCTAAAGCCGGCGTTATGACAATACGGATCGATCCTCTGCTGGAACCCCCTGCGACGGCTCAAAGCGATTCTTAGTTGTGACGGGAATCGGTTTCTCCTTCCTAACGGCCCTGACTTTTAATTAAAAGGTAGTTAAGGGGACGACGCGTTTGGAGCGAGCGCGCAGACCGCAGGAACGGCCCTTTGCTAATGGAACGAGAGCCCCGAGCAGCGTCAGGGCTGCTGCACGCCGGGACGGGACCTGTTTGCCAAGAAAAGCGGGAATCAGCGCCCGGGAGCCCATGGATTTACACTGGGATTTGCCCTGGGATCCAGTTGTCCCAAAGGAGCTGCAGCTCCCGCGGTCACTGCCCCTTGCCCGGTCCTGGGATGCACCAGGAAGAGCCAGGCGGATGGAGAAGCTTTTCCGATCTCCCTGTATTTTTATTCCCAGGACGGGTTAGAAGGAAGCTGCGCCCCGCCAGAGGCACCTCAATCATCTCCTATTAAAATAAAAGCGGCCAAAGCAAAATAATGTGGCTGGAGGGAGGCTGCTAACATGAGAGACCCCGTTAAAAGGAGAATTGGGCCTTTTATCTGCTCATCAGGAATCGGAAAGGAGAAACCTTTGGAGAGACCCACAAATGCCCTGGCGCGTCACCTGGAAACACCGGGAATGGGATGGGAATCTGCTTGGAAACTGCTGGGTGCTGCCGGATGGGATGATCTGGATGCCCCGTGGGAGCAGGGGAACTAAAAGGCTTTTTTCCCCTTTTTCCTTCCAAACAAACCAGCAGCAGCGGAGACGCGTGCTGAGCGGCTCCTCAGTCGTCATTACAGGGGCTGAGAGAGGGGTAATTACAGCCGGATCCGGAGCGCGCGGAGCCGATACCCCCCTCTGCAGAGACCGATCCGGCTCCGGAGACCTGTGCCAGCGGCTCAGGAGCAGCAGCATCACCCTGGAGCCCTGGAAAACTGGTCCTGGAGCCCTGGAAAACCGGTCCTGGAGCCCTGGAAAGCCAATCCCGGAGCCCCATGAGCCGGCGCCGGGGTGCCAGGGCCTCCCCTTCTCCCCTGGGATATTAGATCCAAGATGCTCCGGCTCTTGCCCACACTGCCAGGAAGAGCAGGACCCGGTCCCAGGAAGCCGCTGCTCCTCGTTATTCCTGCTCATTCATCCCAATTCCAAATGCGGCCGTAAACGCAGCCCGTTCATTGATATGATTGGGCTCATCGCACGTGAACCAAAGCAGAGGGGAGGGACCCGGCACGGAGCATCCGCAAGGAAAGGCGACGCTCCCGGCAGGGCTCTCCAGAGCCACGGGAAGAGCTCAGACAAATTCCACAAGAATTTGCTGTTCTCTCATGCATTCTTAGGCCGTTAAGCTTTTAATTCATCTGCCTTCGTTACCTTGGATATTCCGCTCGCTAAATCAGCGCAGCCCCCGGCGTGATAAAAGCCTTCGTTGACGCCGCTGGGTTATTGCCTAAAACAACAGCACGTGATCTGCCGCTTCTGAGCTTGATTTCGCTGCCTCCAGGGACAGGATTAGCGGGAAATACATCCAGTAATTCTCCCAATATCCTGCAGCAAGCCCCAGTTTGGATGAGAGAGGCCATCAGCTGCCAGCGCTGGTGATTGGGAAGATCTTGGCTTGCAGGTGGGCAGAGGCTCTCGATGACACCCCAGGATTTGATATAATTATCCATGGAGCTGCCGAGCGCTTGGATGGGAAGGGAGAGCGCTGCTTAACCATAATGTCACCCCTGTGCTCTCCCCGTGCAGCCCCAACAGCGGGAAGGAGCCCGCGCGCAACGAGCGGCTCCGCTTTCCCCAGCAGAAATGGGCATTTTCTGCCGATTTCAGCATCTTCTGCCGCCGCAGAGGCAGACGCAGGGGGTCCCGGCCGCGCGGGGACGCGTCCCGAGCTCCGTCCCCTCCTCTCCGCCGCTCCGGGGACGAGGCGCTCCGGTACGAGGGGATCCAGCCTGTTGCACAGCCCTGCAAACGGCTGGAAAACTCCTTTCCAGGGCGCTTTGCTTCCAGCCGACGGCGGAGGGAATCCATAGGGATCCACGCGGGGCACCCACTGGTGCAAGGATCTCCCCAACGGAGGCTCCCGCAGCAGGAACAGAGCTGCCAGGGTGGCTGCACCCTGAGAATTAATTAAGAATTGAGAATTGACCCAGGCTGTCCTAAGCGAGCCCTGGATGCACATTACGTCCTGCTTAACTCAATAATTCCTAGATGTATTATTCCTGTGCGCATCCCGTCTTTATTCAGCTAAAAGGC
This sequence comes from Crypturellus tataupa, assembly GCA_034781795.1. Taxonomy (NCBI): domain Eukaryota; kingdom Metazoa; phylum Chordata; class Aves; order Tinamiformes; family Tinamidae; genus Crypturellus; species Crypturellus tataupa. The sequence continues at coordinate 42,226 of JAWLRI010000564.1, read as the reverse complement.
CTGTAATTAGCCACGTGGCTTAAGTGTAAAATTTCAATTAATTCATATTACGAAATATAATTGCTTATTGGAGATAATGGTGCGCATTCCGTAACACTCGAATCTCCTTGCAATAATTTAAGCAAAATGCAATAGTTTATGTCACAGCGGGTGAGCAGAGGTTTTAACACAGCGAATCCCAGGATGGTTGAGGTTGGAAGGGACCTCGAGGGATCACCCAGTCCATCCCCTGCTCCAGCAGGGACACCCAGAGCAGGGGCACGGGGTGGCACCCAGCTGGGTTCGCATTTAACTCGGGATTTAAGCTTCAAGTCCATTTAATTTAGATGTTCCGAGAGTTTTATCCCCGAACTTAATATTTTATTTATGAAGGGATGTCAACACAGCGCATCAATTCAGCAGCTGCTGCTACTTTGCGGTGCGACGCCGCTCAGGATGGGCCAATCCGTCTCGCTGTGCAATGTCAATGCCGCGGCGCTCGCACAAACGCGAAAATCACTACGCTAGAAAAACCCAACAGCTGCGCTAGGCGCTGCAGAAATACCTTGTAAAATGCACGATAAATTATCGACTTTATGGCACTCGATGCTAAGTTGAAATGATAAACGAAAGTTTTTAGCCGCGGAAAGCTGTTTCCATGGCGTTGAAGCGGCAGATGGGCCTTCCCGGAGATGAAGGACCTCAAAGCTGCGCCAGGGCAGAACGCTGCGGGTTTAATGCCCGTATTGCGAGAACGGAGGAGCCGAGCCAGAATCCCGGAATCCCAGAAGGGCTGAGGCTGGCAGGGACCTCCAGGGATCCCCCAGTGCAGCCCCTGCTCCAGCAGGGACACCCAGAGCAGGGGCACAGGCTCCATCCAGGCGCTTGGGAGGTCTCCAGAGCAGGAGCCTCCACAGCCTCTGGGCAGCCTGTGCCAGGGCTCGGGCACCCTCCCAGCACACAAGTTCTTCCCCACGTGGACATGGAGCTGCCGGGGCTTCAACTGACACCCGTTACCCCTCGTGCTGTCACCGAGAGCAGTTTGGCCCCGTCTCCTTTCCATCCCCATCAGCTCTTCATGAGGGATTCCCGGCTAGGAGGGAAACACCAGCACAGAGACCAACACAGTCTGTTCCGGGCCCTGTTTTATGAGTCATTAATCCCTAATATGCAGAAAGCTGCGCGATGGGCTTTGGATACGAACAGTTTACTGTATCAGAAACAATTCATGATCTCAATTACCGGCTATAAATCAACTTTTTGGATGTTGACGTACCTTTAATAATGATAAATGAGGAATTTATGGATGCTGCTAAAGTTCACAGGAGGATTTTGATTTATGCACGTGCTGAGCTCAGGGGGGATATGAGGGATCCAGCCCGGACACCTGGGCCCCACTGCCAGCCCCACATGCCCATGGGCTGCAGTGGTTTCACTCTTGTCTCCACATTGCAAACGGGAGGTTTCTTTCCGCACGGAGAAAAATAACCTCCCGTTGTCCAAAATGCACCTTTCCCACCTTAAACCTCTGCCCAGCTCCCCAATTCTCCCAATTTCACCTGCAAACACCTAAGCTGCCGCGAGGACATGGATAAAACGGGACACGGCCTTTTCCCGGCAGCGAAATGTCCTTCCCCATTCGGCTCCGCGTTCGGCCACGGCCGGAGCACGGAGCCGTATCCCGCGCCAAGGCCCTGCCAGCTCCCCGTCAGCCGCAGGAACATTAATTGCTCAGCAAGTAATTAGTGCTACAAAATACACCCGATACAATTACACGGAGCTTTCCTTTTTTCCTCCTCTTTCTGTCCAGGGCCCTGGCATTGAGCAGTTTTATAATTAGATGACAAAACTGACAGGCAGCTCCAATGAAGCAGCTCGTCCTGACGCTTCGCAGCGGCTCCCCGAGCGCTCCGCGCCGATAATTACTAATCAAGTTATTTCTTTCACGAGTTGCACAGGTAATTCACCCTTCATGGCACGCGGCCCGGCCTGGCAAAGGGCCGCTGAGCTGCAGGCTCCGAAGGATCCCGGTGGTTTCGGGTTCCTGCTGCTCCTGCCCCGTTCCGGCTGCCCCAAGATCCGCTCGGCCTCTCCGGCGCAGCCCACCCAGCGCTGGGATCTCTCATCCCGATTCCCATCCCTGCGGATGGGAATCTGGGTGGTCATCACTTGGGTGAACCAGCCAAACTCCCGACTCGCAGCAGCGTTTCGGAGCTCTCCCCATTGCCCCTTTGCTGAATTTACGGGCTAAAAGCCTTTCAACACGCGAGATCGCCTTTATTTCCCCGTGCTTGTCCTAAAAGAGGACTGGATAAAATTACAGCATTCCTAAAATGAAAATTACAGAAAAATTACAGAAAAAAATTACAGATCCCTAAATGGGATCCAAAGGCGACGGCGCAGGTAAATAACAACCTGTGAGGACTCAGCCCCGCAGCGCAACCCCAACCCGCACGCAGCCAGTTGCAGTGTTAAACGTTTGTATTAAACATCCACCGCCACCAAACGCTACCTGCGATAGCCCACGTGTCACTGCAGCCCCGCGTGTCCCCAGCGCGGGGTTAGGGACCTGCCACCTCCGGCTGTCACACAGGGGACGCATCGAGCCGGTCCGGGCACTCACACCGCCTGTGTCTGGTTCCGCGGTGCCATAACGACGTCATCCATCTGAATTCCCTAAAATTACCGGGAACGAAAGCCCAGGGGTCCGTAATTTGTCATTATAACCCAGCCCCGAAGAGCGACCCAATAAACCGCTCGTATTGACCAAACAAACAAGCGCAAACCCAATAACGGCTCCTATCGAGCCCCTAAGCTGATGGATGACCTGCAGCAGCGCGGCAGGATTATTTGCGAACGGCTATCGGTTTCCAAAATCAAAATGTAAATTCGGCCTCAAAACTGAAACGTCGGGGGAAGCTGCTGCTTGCAGAAAGGCTTCTCCCTCCTTGCAGTTTTGGGGGACGGTGACGCTCGCTGCGGCCAAGTCCGTGTTGGAAGGAGCTCGAGGAGAAGCTGCTCCAGCCCCTCCAGAGCTGCTCCGGGTCCCCGCATGGCCCCACCAAGGAGCCAAGGGCTGGAATAATCACCAGCGGCTCCGGAATTGGGTAAATCAGCAGCAGGGGAGCCGAGCGGGGTGAATTATTAATGGTCAGTTCAACCACTCCGGCACCTCGGTCGTTACTGCCAGGAATATCTGATGCAAATGAGACCCTTTGCCGAGCGCTGCCGGGAGCGGGGATGCAGCGCGTCCATCAAACGGGCCGCCTTCGGGCGCGGAGAAATTATTGGAAAAATGAGCTCGGAAGCAGGCGAATCCCCGGTGCGGCAAACCCAAAATGGGGCAATTGCACCTGCAAAGGAGGGAGTTGTAGGACCAGCGGGAGCGACGGATGCAGGAAATTCCCAAGTGCCAAATCCCGTATTGCGGGAAGCTCCGATCCCGCTGTCCCTTGCGCTTCCCGGGATGGCCCTTGTGCGTCCTGCACAACCCGGTGACACCGTCCGCGTCCCTCCCGATCCCGCTCATGGCATCGCAGGCTGCTAGATTTAATTCCCTGCTCTTTGGTATCAAGTCGGGGTCTAACCCGGAAAGTAATTTGCGTCTCCTAGAGCGGGCAGTCAAACGTTTCCCATTAAAATGTAAATTTGGCCAAGTTTTCTGGCATCTCCTCTGCTTCCTTAAGGTAAAAACGATATGAACTCGCATTATTTTTGCCATCGCTGCTATCTGCCTCTCCGTTTTGCGCTAAGTAAAAAAGCTGCCGGCTCTGCACCCTCTGCAAATTAAATGTGAATGGAGCCTGACAGCACAACAGGGATCCGGATTACCAGGAGACGCACTGGACTAATTGGAATCGCTTCTACGAGGCTGTTCCGAGCGGCGCCGGCTGTGATGGCGGGTGCCGACCCGGGGACACTGCGGGACGGGTGGGATGTTGAGTCGAGCTTTCCCGATTCCTGCAATATTCCCGCTGGAAAAGAGACCATTCCCAAGGCTCTCAGCAACCCCCCTGTACCTGCTCCCCTCCGGGTCCCAGCAGGGAAAATGCATCTTGCAACAAGCCGAGGATTTGCGCCAAATATCCTCAGAATAATCAAACCAACCGTCCTGCTCCCGCTGTGGTTGATCTTTAATGACCAAAAGCAAAAATCCGCATGGAATCAGCACTTCGGGCTCCTCTTCCCCGCAGGAAGCTTGTTGGGCCTGAGGGGTATCAAAGGACACGACTTTGGATTGAGGGAGGAATGAAACCTGCCCCTTGCCGGGGGCTGCGGGGCCGCCGGCGGCACCGTCGCGCTGCAGGCGACCGGCTGCAGCATTAATAGGGAGTGAATTAATTAATATCTCCAGCTGCATTTCCAGGGGGGATAATTCCAGGTGCGACGGTTTGAATGACATCGCTGCAAAGAGGAGTCTCGTATCTCCGGACTAATTTGCGGGTAACTAAATTTGTTTCCCACCAGGAGACGGCTCGGAAGCACCCGCTGGCGTGTGGGTCCTGCAAGCTGCTCCAGCTCTCCGATAACTTCCATGAAAAGATTCCATGCAAAGAGCCCTGGTACAAGCGCCCTCCCCATGAGCCCCCCTGGAAATATGGCACTTCCCACGGGATGATGCTCCCGGAGAAGTGCCGGGAGCCGGCACGCGGCCGCCCCATCCGCTCGGAGCAGCGAGAGGATCACCAGGCTGAGTCGTCATTAATTATGCAGAGAATCATTTGATGGTGAAATTAAAAAAAAAAAAAAAAAGAGGATCTAATTTAATCAAAATATAATTAAATGAATAGTTAATTGAGCAGTTCCGCAGCGAAACCCCCGTGACCTCTGGTGTTATCTGCCCTGCAAGAGCATCCCGCTCCACATCCCTGGTGGGAAAGAGCCTGCAAAGGCAGCGGGGAGGAAAGGGGAACGGGGCTTTGTGCAACGTGGAGGAGGTTAAAATCGCTTTCCTATGCAAAGAACGTGCTGTCCACCTGAGCGGGCTGGTATTCCATCAGAGGAGATGAGCAATTGCTCTGCTCGAGCCATAAAACTGAACTGCCTGGTGCTCCCGGCTGGCAGGGAATTTATCAGCGGCAGCTCTCGCTTTACCCGGGTCGGATCCGCTGCTCCGAGCGCTCCGTTCCCGGGGCTCCGCGCTGCTCCCGCCTCCTGGGAAGGGCCGCAGGCTGCCACGCGGTTCCTGCAGGGGAGAATCCCGTTTTTTGGGGTTCTCCCGCCCCATCAGCAACTGCAGACGCTGGTTTCGCTGCGCGCTGCCTGCGGTTGAGCACAAGGACGGGCTGCTCTTGGCTTGCAAGCGCGCCGCTTGCAAGAAAGGTCAAGGAAAAAGGGATTGCGACCGGGAAAAGGCAGCAGCGCTGGCAGGGAGCAGGCGTTTGCAAGTGCCAACTAACACGCAGGCAGCACAAGGTGAGTGGATACGGGCGGCAGCGGAGGAGGAGGCAGCTTTGGGCCCCTGCAGTCTGCAGAGCCCTCCCAGAGGGTGTTAAAGGGCTCTCGGGACAGAGAAGTCCTGGTTCAGAGATGCAGAGAGGCAGAACACGCAGCTGACACACTCGGGCAGTCCCACGGATGCCCCTTCCCCATGCTGGTTCCCAGCCCTTTCCCGTTCCAAGCGGATTCTTCCGCAGCAAACACCGCGCCGCAGCTCAGCATCCCCCCGTACCTGCAAAACCGGCCTAACTGCACAGGATCGAGTCCCTTGGATCATCCACAGGCAGCGAAAAACCCTCCCATGCCACGAGCATCGGGCAAGGGGGACTGCGCTCCGTTGGGATCCGCTTCCCCATGCGGTGGGCAACCTCCTGGTGAAGGCACTGCAAGAGGATAGATCCGGAGGAGAGGAACATAAACACTGTTTGAAAGATCTAGTCGGCTGCAAATTGTAATGTTGTGTTTCTAGTTTAATTAGCCCCAGCCCAGTTGTCTTTGCTCTGTACTGGGGAGCAGAGCGAGGGCACTCATGGACCAGAAACGTATTTAAAATATTAAAAATGTTATTTAAAAAAGCCTGTTTTCCCCCCAAATAATTAAATACATTGCCTAAAGCACCTAGTAGCAACAACAGCTATTCCTAGGCAGCTTTATTTTACACTTTGCTTCCCCCAGTACTGCAAAACATAACCAAAAAGCCCCAATAAAGGCTTCTCCAGCCACATTAGCTATTAGAAACGCTCAGTGCGCTCACTGCTGCCGCGGAGCAGCTGCAGAAGATAAAAAAAGGGTCATGAAAAGCTACAGGCCTCCAACCACCCACTGCAGGGCTACGAACGAGGTTGAAGCGCACAAGGCAGCGCTCAATAAACATCGCTAGATAAGAGCACAGGTGAGCAGCAAGGGCTACCCAGAGCTCCCCGACTGCCAGAAGAACTGATTACTTGGCCACAAGCCCTTGGCCGTGTATTTTTTCCCCCGATTGCTTCAAAGGGGGTGCAGAAGGCCGGGCATTGAGCAGCTTCTCCTCATCCTACCGAAACCCAGAGCTGTCGATGCTGGTTCAAACCACCGCGACGAGAGCTCGGACCGGCTCTGCTAACGAGGCTCTCAAGGCGCGTTTTGATTTGGAGGTCAAGCGCTAATCAACATGCACCACGTGTCTGCCCTGCTCCGAGCGCTCGCGGCAACGTGATCCGAGCGAGGGCTGCAAGGAGTCACCCTGAGGCCGCGCCGTTCCTGCGAGGAAGCACAAGAGTTTATAGTTCCACCTCCCCGCTCCAAGCGGGCGTTTGCAGCCAGCACAACCTGTTTGTCCCAGCGGGATGCGCTGACTGTCCCGTCACAGCGCGTTTCACCTGGCAGCTTGCAGCGTCCCAAACACCGCGGCCGGTCCCCGCTCCCAAGCCCAAGCGCCGCCCGCGCTGCAGCTTGTGGCTGTCGTTCAACGCGGCGGCAGGTCCCTCGTGGGGACACAGCAGGGTCTCCCCTGCAGGAGCTCCCCGCCAAGGAGCCGTTTTCCCTCTTGCCCTGTCCCCAAGGAGCCGTTTTTCCCCTCATCCCGTCCCCAAGGAGCCGTTTTTCCCCTCGCTCCGTTCCCAAGGAGCCGTTTTTCCCCTCGCCCCGTTCCCAAGGAGCCGTTTTTCCCCTCGCCCCGTCCCCAAGGAGCCGTTTTTCCCCTCGCTCCGTCCCCAAGGAGCCGTTTTTCCCCTCGCCCCGTTCCCAAGGAGCCATTTTTCCCCTCATCC